>JAAFCE010006668.1:17026607-17075603 GCA_013389805.1 Trigoniulus corallinus
AGAGGAGAAAGAGGGGGAGAGAGGAGAAAGAGGGGGAGAGAGGAGAAAGGGGGAGAGAGGAGAGAGAATGTGAGAGAGAAGAGAGGAAGAGAGAAAGGGAGATAGGAAGAGAGAGGATCAAGAGAAGTAGGGAGAGAGAGCCAGGGGGATAGAGAGGGGGAGAGATAAGGAGAGAGCTAGAGAGAGAGAGCAAAAGAAGTAGGGAGAGAGAGAGAGAGAGAAAGAAGTAGGGAGAGAGAGAGAGAGAGAGAGCAAAAGAAGTAGGGAGAGGGAGATGAAGATATAGAGTAAGGAAGAGAGAAATGTGGAAACGAATTTTTAAATTCCGAGATTACTTTTCATGCGTCATTTTAATGATGATGACCCGTTGTGTCTACACTGCGTGAAGATTCCTAAATGAATAAAAAAATATGATAATATTATCAACAAATATGTTAATTCGACTCCCTCCCCTCTTTAAAGGGTATTTCTTTTAAACGACAGAAATATCAAATAAATAAATAAATTCACATCAAGCATCTTTACAACTTCATCTTATATTGAAATTCAGAATTTACTGTACTAATTAAAGCTAACGTTGATTAAAGTAATGGGGCAGAAAGTCAATATAATCCATTCATTAATTTTTTAATGTTACTGTTAATCAACCATGAATGCATTACACAACTGTCCCTGATGTACTGCCCTCAAGTGCTTTGCTGTTGCAACGGCACTAGTCGGAATGAAATCAATATCATCAACAAGAAAATAACCTTAATAATCCTAGAAATTATATATATATACAATACCTCAGCATACAGGAAACTGCGCCCAAATGCAATAAAAATCTATACCGCGTAAACTGCTACCACTACCAATCCTTTCTCGCCTAGTGCAGGGTCGGCTACCATTTTTGTCCCACTGGGACACACAAGAGCGATCTGTTGGACAGTGCTTTTAGCAAAAGTAGCTGGCTGCCGACCTAATGCTGCAATCCCTATGCTTATTTATCGTCGGCCTACTGTTCACTAAGGCATTACACCGACACCAGGGTAGGAGGATCCTTTTCTGTGCAGTGGTAACATCACATCTCACACACCGCTTGTTTTTTGTTTGTTGGAGTTTAAGGTCCCGTCAACTACAAGGTCATTAGAGACCCGTCCACTGTATAGTTCTAATGCATATACTGCACAGACACTACACTAATGCGACGATTATTGGGTATTAGCAGTACCCAGCTTTCCCAAGCGACCACCCATGTCAGTACTAACTGGGCTTGCGTTGCTTAACTTCAGTGATCAGACGAGAACTGGTGTGTCCAACGCAACTCGCCGCTCCCCTCACACACCGCACCAGATATACTTTCCATCCGACGGAAGGCGCACTGGAAACCTCTAGGGCAGAAAGAGAGAAAGACACAGAGAGAGAGAGGAGGGGGTCGAAGGTCATTAGAGCCCCGTCCACTGCGTAGTTCTAAAGTAGAGACTGCACAGACACTACACTTATGCGACAACAGCAGCCACCCATGTTAGTACTACCTGGGGTTGTATTGCTTAACTTCAGTGATCCGATGAGAACTGGTGCAGTACGGATCCTGGAACCACTGAGCACGCTACCACTTCGCCACAATGGCGAATCTTAACAATCTGTATCACTTAGTAGAAAGAAAAATAAGACGCAACCCTTTGATATCACTATTAGAGCACATTTGACGACGATGATAATAATATATGGTTGCATTACATGGATATCTCTTTGATTAGTTTTATCAGTTTACTTGTCCAAATAATCATGTATCCATTACTGCTAAACCATCCTAGTCAAAACATTAGCCTGCAACAAAAAGAAAAGCACCCAAAACATAATCAAATTTTCCTCCATAAATTATAGATATTAAATGGCTAACGTTTTTATCGGCCTATCAAACAACAACAACAAATAATAACAAGCAAAACTTTTTATATATAAAAATCCGGTAAAAGATGTCGAATTTAAAAAAAAAAAAGAAAAGACGATCTACAACATTTCTAGAGACACCGCCCAGGAATTGGCAATAAATTATTTTTCTTTCCTCCAAACACAGCAAGTAATAAACTAAACAATTAAACGTTAAAATCCTAATACAATTTAATGACATATTTGAAATTCTATACTTCGTTAATAATAAATTACTAACCTCCGTCCTCTATCATTAATAATGACGTCACTAAGCGGCAATTTTCGCAATTTCATCTCTCGGAAATGACGTCTCTCCCCTTAACTCATTTACATGCTAGCACTAGAAGGAGTACTGAAATAATAATCAGATAAAACTGAGTGGGTGCATAGATTATTACACTTATGATACTACCACCAAAAACGGCGATAAGGACGCTTCAAAGTTTCCCGGAAGGAAAAACATCGAACAATAAAGCAACTTCAGCTTCTAACCCATTTCCCGCTTATGGCAGGATCGGGTACCCACCTTGTCCCTCTGAATGGACGCAAGGCAGTGGCGTTACTAGGAGCGGGCCGCACCGGGTAACACCACTCGCACCATGACAAATGGGGTGACACCAAAACAGAAGACGGAACAGCGGGGTTTATTTGGGGGGGAGAGGAGGTGACCCCATGGCATCATTGGGGCTCTGTTTCCTGCGGGGACACCAGGTAGGCGAGTTCCTACACTAGCAAATTTTGCCTCAGCAACCCGATGCACAGTACCCGCCTCGGTGGCGCAGTGGGTAACACACTGGGCAACTGCGCCAGTAGTTCAACAACTCCTAACCCTTTTCCCGCCTATGGCAGGGTCGGGCACCCATCTGTCCTTCTGAATGGACACAGGGCGATATATTGGTCATAGTATTTTCTGCAGCCGGTTGCCGGCCAAAGCTGCACCCCTACGCTTATTTATCGTCGGTCTAGTGTTCGTTGGGGAATGCTACCGACGCCAGGGGGCGAGCTCCTACACCTGGAAATTTGGCCTCATCTACCCGTTGCGTAGTAGAGAGGGTTCTTTTACGTGCCAGTGCCATCATACACCCACACTCTCTCGCCCGAAAGAAGTCGACCCACCACGGCCCAGTATCGAACGTAGAACTACTGGCGCAGTTGCCGAGCGGGCTAACCACTGCGCCACCGCGGCGGGTCCAACTGCGCCAGTAGTCCTGGTTCGATATTGAACCGAGGTGAGTTGGCTTCTTTCGGGCGAGAGCGATACCGGAGTGCACCTTTCTTCGGATGAGAAGTAAAACCGTGTTGCCGTGTGGTGCACGATGGCATTTGCACGTCAAAGAACCCTCTCCACTATGCAACGGGTAGAGGAGATGAATAGGTAGACTGATGATAAATAAGCATTGGGGTTGTAGCTTTGGTCGGCAACCGGCACTGTCCAATATATCACCTTGTGTTCAGAGGGACAAGATGGGTACCCGACCCCGCCATAGGCCGGAAAAGGGTCAGGAGTTGCTTGCTTGCAACCCGTTTTGCATAGTAGACAGGGTTCTGTTTTACATGCAGATGCTATCGTACATTACACGGGACCTCAGTTTTGCTTCTCATCCGGAGGAAAGAGCACTCAGGGCTTTTCTTTCTCTCTCTCTCTCTCGCCTGAAAGAAGTCAACCTATCTCGATGCAGTGTTTAACCTAGAACCAACGACGCAGTTACCGAGCACGCTACCCACTGCGCCACCGAGGCGGGATGGAAAAATTGACCAGTAAACTAGAAAAAAAACAAACTGAAGTTAATTATCATTAAAGTGTAAGTTCATTAACAAATGAGACTTGAACAAAACCGAAGGACAGAAGAAAGAGGGCAGAAAACGAGCAAATGTAGTAAATTCCTCTTTTCATAAGGATGACGACACACCACCACCACCACAACAACAACAACAACAATAGCACAGCAACTCTAAAAGTTGTAAGCTACTTCTACTACTCAAGATTTTGCTCTAAATAATTTACTATCATCCTGCATTCTCGCATTCCAACCATTTTATTATAATAAGCTGTTTTACATTTATGTCCACAGAAATATATATCATCATTAGTCGTTTTAACGCTTTTCCTTCCCTGCATTTGCCTTGAAAATGTTAGTATTTATACACGACACACAAACTATTTATTTCACTAATCTTTTCTCTGTTTGCGGGGTGATTTTTCAAACCTAAAGATTTATGAAGGAGAATTGTATTTTCCTTGTCTACTCTCTAAGAAAGGAGAGGGCGGAAGGGGAAAAATCTAATCCATTCTGTCCTATAACAAACATTTAATTTCAGCACAGAAGGAAGGGAGAGAGAAAGAGGATGTGTAGAAAACGGGGTCCTAAGGGGGTCCTTTGTATCTCACAGAGCAACTCAGTGCAGAAAAAAAACCCCAGCAGAATTCGTTGAATTTTTTTTACTGTTTCTCAATCTAATATGTCTAACATACAAGACAGAATTATATTTAGGTCCCATATCTAGATAAATATATATAGATAGATATTAGAAATGTCGAAGGAAAAATATTTGTGATATCATTTTGAAACTATGCCAGCCGAATGAAACACATACACACAGGACTTTAAACTACTCTGTGAGTGTCAGTCATCTTCAAATATGTCGAGAATGACAACATATACACTACATCTAAAATTCTACAATTTTCCGAGACACACACAGAGAGAAAACACACAATAATTCGATTAGACAGAATCGAAACTCTCCATGTATCTGACTGAAGATATTTACATTATAAAAACTCAACATCAAATATACGACTGAATATTTCAAATTATCTACATCTAGAGAGAAAGTCTATTTATCTTTATATGAAAATCTCTAATGGGAAATAGTAAGTTACCATTTCTTTGCACCATGAGGCAAGAAATAAGTTTTTACTGCATCATCAGTTTAGAGGATGCTTTTCTTTCTATCAAGATTCTGCCTTTATTCTTTTTCTTAAAAAACATGCCTGTCTTTACATGAATGCCGTTATCCAAATTAAACCAAAAATACATATATAATTATATATGTGCATAACAGCAAAGTTAAATTTTCCTTAAAAGCAAGTTTTAAAGATTAATTAAAAATATCTGACATATGAAATAAACTTTATATTTTTCTAATTTCTTGCAATAAGTACCTACTCAGACGTTTCAAAACTTTACTATTCACGTTAATATCTGATTAAAATCATATCTTAATGGAATACACTTGTATAGATGCACATATAAAATGTATATTTAAAGATTATTGGCGAGACTTTGCCTTTGGAGATTTAGTTCCACTTTTCTCCAACACAGCCCCAATTGAAATTGTAACATCCTTCTTTAAAGAGAGATAGAGGAAAGTGAAGATGAAGATGAAGAAGTAGAAGAAGAATCAAATTGCCTCTGCACAAACACACATACACACACGCACTAATCATTTATTTAAGTTTGGCTGATTAACTTTATGCTAAATACATTCAACGTACTATTAATTGAAGAGAAATATTTAAACAACTCGCTACACCACAACAACTAAGTCTAATTAAAAACTTACTCAGAACTTCTTCACATCTTTAAAAATTACGCCACTTCAACGCCGACTTCAATGCCTACATCAGCAGATGAACAGGCGAGAAGACAACTTCCTTTTATCCAAAAATTAAAAAAAAAAGATATATATATGTAATGTAATTAATTAATGCTTCGTAATGCCCCATAGTTCTCCTGAGACGAATACTATAATGAGGTTAACAGTAAAGATACACACTGCATTAAAAAAAATAAATAAAATATAAATTATGTTATATTCTCATCAACTTGGATAAAATTTCAAATAATTCAGCTATCATATTACCTTCAAGACACATACCTGAAAAACGCCAATAAATCTTCAAAACATTTATCAATATTTAATCAATGGTTAGCAGAAGATGAAACTGCCAAAGGCAATTACAACAGAATATGTCAGACACAACTAAAATATAATAATAATAAAACTTATCTTCATCTCCCTTTCAATGTAAGCAGAACGTCTCAAGTCGATACTTTGCTTCTACTTCTTCTTCTTCTCCCAACTTTTTCAACATTTAATGATTTCAAATCAAGCCGCTGTTGCTCAGCACTCAAAGTTGCCCTTCACTACAATATTGTATAAACAGTTTGATTACTTCAGTCCATTTAACTCAATTTTGTTAACCATCTTAGCATATACAAGGGGGATAAAGGACAGGACGGAGACGAGGAGGAGGTATGGGTGCAAATATAAACCACTACACAGAGGTGTTTACAGAGTCAAAGAGCTCTGTGGTCATCTCAGCATCTTCAACAAGTCGACGCCAACATATATTTGTTTAGCAACATGAAAAAAAAATATATAGCAGATCATTTATAAGGAGGAGGAGGAAAACGAGAAAGGGGTTAAGAGGTCAATGACGAAACAGGAGAGGAGTGTATTTGTCTGTGTGTACAAGAGACTTATATTTACTAAATTTTTATTGGCATCAGTGTTTTGAAAGAGAAAAAGGGAAAAAAATCCCATTTCTCTCAATAATCACCCTAAGTAAGTGCAAATGCTGCCATGTGATGAAAGCTCCCATGTGTCTTTTATTCTTCTTCTTCAACATCATCATCATCATCGTCTGCTTCTTCGCCTACTTTTTTCCACCTTTGCTTCCTTTTAATTACCAACAAGGCTTTTTTCACATGACTGCCTTTTGCTTGTATATGCGCTCCTTCCTGTCTGAATTTCTCGTGTACACAATTCACTATACAACACACATGCACACGCATATACACACACACAGTTTGTAAAAATCAATCGATATCCTATCTGTACTTATTATTGTCACGTTGCCCGCTTGGAAAAGTAAATGATGAGGTTTTGGGGTTGTGTATTTTTGGTGTCTTTCAAGAATAACAGTTCATCATTGTGATACCGACGACGAGAAAGAAAGAGAGGGCGAGAAAATGATAAAAAAAAATCATCCCAAACTGGGAAAGAGAGAGAGAGAGGGAGAGTGAAGAAAAAAATTGCACTCAACAGCAAAACTGCATGACGAAAAAGCATTAAATCTGCTACAACTTCTTTTTATAAATTCAAATCCTACCCTCAATTTCTTATCCTTTACTGTGCACCCTTTTTCAACTCCTTCACCCGTCTCTGGTGTTGAGGAGAAGAAGAAAAAAAACCTCTACAACTTTCTACATCTCAGCTTTGTCCGCATCGAAATTATACAGGTCAATGTGTTGCAAATTCGATCGATTTCATTTAAAAGTAGGAAAACTTTATATATATATATACTCAAAACTATATAGAGATTGATTTTCATTTGGTAAAGGCAGTACTGGGCTGATAGAAGGGTACGAGGAGCATCCTTTCGCTCTCTATCATCCTTTTTATACATTTTTTTGTACACGAAAAGAAACATTCAAATGTCCTATCTCGTATCCTATCTCTGCTCTGACTGAATTTTATTTGCTCGAAGCAAACTCTTAGTGTGATTTTAAAATGTAAACATGAGCTTATAACTGTTGGATTAAAGATCCTAATTCCATGGCAATATATTCCAAAGCTAAATCTTTTAGTATATTTAAATAATTACATAAGAGCAAAGAATGTTTTTTACTTACTTTCAGAAAAAAACACACACTAGAGGGTAAAAACCCATGGAGGAATGAAAAAAGGAAACAAAGGATGAAGAAAAAAGCCAGACGACAGCTAAGGTAATTTCTCAAAGTTCTCAGTCCTTCCACTTTCAAAGCACTTGAATTAACTCTAATTTATTGAACATATTAAAGTGATGTCTCATTTAATTGAGTAAGGAGGTCGCTTTGCTGCTCACACAACAAAAATCCTTTATATAACTCTACCTAACACTCGAGAAAAAAATTCCTCTTTGCTCAACCAATCTTAAGAGTGCAAATAAAAGCAATGTTAATAGATGCGTGTAGACAGCATTCCTCTCTTCTTTCTCTCCATCTCCATCTCTCTGGCTATCTCTCTCTTTCGCGTTTTAGTAATAAATATAAAGTTTTAAAAATTGTCGTTTTAACTATTATTCAAATGAGAAATGCACTATATTCAAGCAAAACTCCTTAGTCACACGTTACAAAATATACATACACACACATGTACTGCTTAAGAGAGAAAGAACGAGAGAGAGAGAAATTGTTGTATTCGTTCAGAAATGCTGTCAACTTTTCCAATAATAAAATCCTCAATCTGCCTAGCCTCAGTACAAGATATGAAAAGTGCCCCAAGATTAGTTTACGCTTCACTAAACTATTTTCTCCTTGCCCTCAAAGAGTTGAAGAGCGGAGGAAAAGCGGGAGGAGGTGAGGAATAAGAAAGGGACATAGCAAAAGAGAGAGAAAGAGTAAAATATCGAGGAGATGAGGAAAAGATGCCAGGAAGAAAAAAAATGGAAAGAGAGAGAGAGAGAAATATGTAAGAAATAGGTATACAGAGTACAATAAGAAAGAACCCAAAAATAAAGAAGGAGACTGGGACTAGCAAATCGACAGATTGTATAAAAATGAAACATCCCCTCCAAAATGCTAACATCCTCAAAATTATATATATAAAGCCTGAGCTATGATCACTACTTTCCCCCTTAAACCTTTCATAAATACAATAAACCCAACCTGTGGCCACCAAAATACTAAAAAGGGCATAGAAAGCATTGATTTATTTTGCCCAATACAACTTTATTCTCTGAATTTTGTTTTGAAATTGATACCATCGTCTCCTTTAACCTTATACTGTTATCGATCCGGTCATAAAAGGACACCGATGAGAATTTTTCAGCGGGTATTTTTAAAGCTTATAGCTTATGACAAATATATATCTATATAATAATGGCATATATATCTATAGTATATTATTCATAGAGGCACATAGGATAAGAAGGACTATGAGGAGGGAGAAAGTAGACACTGCCGGATAGAAGAAAGAGGGGTAAGAGGGGGGGATGGAGGGAGGGCAATAGAGAGCTATAGAGACGGGCGAGAGAGACAGAAGATGAAAAAGGTATACACATATAATATAGCCAACAATCTTTGAAAGAAGATTTTCAGGGATTTGATGATGAGAACATGCGACATCGCAGCAAAAACATTACAGTGATACATACCTACATACCTCAGTGATGTTGATGATGACAACAACGGATTCAAACTCGAAAAATAATTCATCGAATTACAACTAGAGATTTTTACATTTCATTACCAAAAGAGAAATATAATTAAGACGACTTACGAAGTTAAGACTTCCGTATAATTATACTCACTGACTTGTCTAATGAAACAAATGACTAAAGGGAATTTCAAAAATTAAGTATCACTTCACAATAATGGTTTAATGTCTACTTCATAACCTTCCTCGTCCTCATCTTCTTCTTCTCCTCCTTCTCCTTCCCTTATTAGTTTGCCATCTTCGTGAAACCAGTGCTGAAATATTATCCAAAAACATAAATTCATTATTACCTTATAAAATAACAACTACTATGATTAAATTTCAGGACACAACTGACATCATTTTATCCCCTCAAACACTAGCATCTCTCAAGTGCTGAAGATTAAGAATTTACACCATTTAACATGTTTAACTACTACTTCAAAACACAAATAAAAACGACAATCCTTTCTTTCTCACTCTTAATCTCCATATCATAAAAAATTCAGTCCCAACAAATTTTCACAATTTCAGCAATCGATATCCTACATACAAAACAGTAAGGTATAAAAACTACCAAGCATCAACATCCTAATGTCAGAAATATATCTTTTAAAATATATCAACAATGGAAATGAAGTGATTAAATGCAAAGCTATCAAACAAACTTCTCCTTTATATATATATATATATTATTGCATAAATCTTCATCTTTTCTAGATGACTTTCGCATCATTAAATCTAGATTCTATCTAGAAAAGCATATACCGAGAAAAACAGCTTCAATTATAAAAATATTTAAGTAGGGACGAAACTGCAAAAATGTCCTCTCTCTCTCTCCCTAGATTCTGAATTATGTCATTTTGCCATCCTCCATCATTATCCGTTTTCACGTCTTACATCCAAAGTCCCTTTATCCTCGGGCTCCACCCCATCAATTTTGATAATACCAAGACACAAGATGTTTATCTTTACAAGGTTCCTTAATGAAAGTACCCTGTAGGTGTGCTTTTAAAAACACTGCAAATACTCGACAATGTTTGAACATCTCTTCAGAATCATAGCAAAACACAATTTCGTAGTTTGTAGACTGCGTGTGCGGGGATATGTGACTGCTCTTATTGGTTTGTATGTGTGTGTATATACAGTATACAGTATATATTTTTCTTAAACTTAAAAACAGAGGAGGAAATTGGGGACGGCGGGCAGAGGGGAGAGAAGAGAGAGAGGGAGAAGGAACCATCAGCTCCATCCCTCCCTCCTTTCAGTGAGGGCTGGTTGACAACATTCAAGATAATTCTTACATCCACATGCAAAATAAGTTTAGTGCGTGATTCAATACAAGCTTATTATACAGTAGTCTCATTACACGAGCCTCCAAAAATCTTCCTTCCACTTTACTTCTGAAGAAAGGAAACAGAGAACAGGCAAACCCCTTCTCATCTCAAACCGTCCTACTTGTGTCATAAAGTCCCTCAATCCACCCACCCCTAAGATGCTTTATCCCTTATTTCAGCTACCCATTATCCCTCTTCTCCCATCTTTCAATTCTTGAGCATAACAACGATGTCGACAGATGATTGAACATTTCCATACACATCTAGAGAGTGAGACAGAGAGATGGAGAGAGAGAGAAGAGAGAAAAGAGCGAGTAGACGCTTAAAACAATGCTTTTGTCGCTCCCTCTTCACAGATACATTGTCAGAAAGCTTCTTCTTGTAAAGATGACGTGATATACGACAGTTTCAACGTGTTTGTCGTGCATATACATTTCAGACAATCTTATCTCACACTCAACATAGATGTCTGTCTAAGGAGTGTATGGAGACACATACAACAACGTGCATGTTTTTGTTATTTGCTTATGGAGAAATATGAGAATCGCTTGTGCGACAACCTACTACAGATTCATACAACAACAAAAAATGACTAATAAACAAACCAAACCAAAAAATATATTACTGAATACAGAGACAGAGAGAAAATAAGAGTAACTTCAAGTAAATAGCGAGAGTTGGAGAAGGACAACATAGTAGATAACAGTTGGTCAAGATAAAGATGTCGCGTATCAAATAATGCAAAAAAAAAGCCAAACACGGAGAGAGAGAGAGAGAGAGAGAGAGACTTGGAGACAGCACAAAAACTATAACACAAGGCAGGTCGCAAAACAAAGTATCATCAGCGCCAAAGGACCTAGTTACATAATCTGATGTAAAGAGGACATCAAAACCACTGCAAATCATTACTTTAAACAACACTGAAGGGAGTAACAAATATGTAACCTAAGTGCGTAGACATACTGCATATAATAGGAGATGAAAGACAAGTCTTAAGTGGCAGCTTTGTTTTTGTTTTGTTGGTGTTTTAGGGCCCTTCAACTACAATGTTCCTTAGAGCCCCGTCCACTGCGCAGTTCTAATGCAGAGACTGCATAGACACTACGCTAATGCGACGATTTTTGGGTATTAGCGGTACCCATTGTTCCCAAGCAGTACGTGTTAGCACTAGCTGGGGTTGTGTTGCTTAACTTGAATGATCAGACGAGAGCTGGTGTGTCCAACGCAATACAATCGCTCCCGCCTAAAATAGTAGCTTTTATAGTCTAATTTTAAGGATTGCGGTTCTGTGGTACTCATCACTGTCCTATTTGCGTTATCCAGTGACCAAATTTGTGCTGTGAAGGATACACTTCAATTGCAACAAGAAAAGTTAATATGTGACGTGGTTGTGTCATTAGCAACCCTATGGATGACTGCTTTTCCTCAACGATCAGTCAAACTTTTCAAGAGACTTAATTCAAGAGATGTTGGTTGACTTAAATAATCTTAGAGGCTTTGAATAACGTCTTAAATGTAAATAACAATCGAAGGGAGAAAGACGGAGAAGGAGAAGAGAGAGGGAGATACGGAGGAGAGAGTGAGAGGGGTAAGAGAGGGAGAACAGAGAGGGAGAGGGAGAAGAGAGAGGGGGAGAGGGAAGAGAGTGGGGGAGAGGGAAGAGAGGGAAGAGGGTGGGGGAGAGAGGGGGGATAAGGGAGAAGAGAGACGGAAAGAGAGAGAGAGGTAGCGAGCGAGGAGAGGAAGGGAGAGAGATAGAGGGAGGAAGCAAGAAGGAGGGAGAGGGACAGGGAGAGACAGGGAGAGAGAGGGAGAGATGGAGGAGGAGAGAGAGGTAGAGAGGGAGGGGAGAAACAGAGAAAAAGAGAGAGAAGGATAGCGAAAAAAAATCAAGCCAACTTAACGTCTAAATTAAATTATAGACTGAAACTTGCTTAACAGTGCACTTATAATTAATTAAGGATGAAAACAAATATTTACATTATTTAATAAAAAGTACATTTTACAAATAAAACTATTGACTGCAAAACCAATGTTATGGTGCTGTTTAATTGTCAAAGTCCACAAAAATGCCAATAATGTTTATTTTTATAATGAAATTGCATATATATTTCTCAAACGAAGATACCCAATGGACTACGACGACGGAATCTTGACAACTTTCATTAATAACATGATCCCCGAATATAAAAATTTGAAAAACAAGGCCAAAAATATAAATAATTTAAGCAGGATAAATAAAGCAATTTGAAATACCTTCTACACAGCCATTAATTTTATAGGACGGGTTTAAAAGCCTTAGGATGATTTCAGGCTGGGACTGTTTTGTTCCTGAAAAAAAAATATACAATGAAAGAAAAAAATAATGTAATATTTATAAAACTTTGAAAGCTATGAATGAAAGAGTGAGTGAGTGAGCAGACCTTTGTAACGCAGCACTTGAGATTGATATTTTTATTCCTCACATTTGACAGTCATGTAAATCCATTGTAGGAACAGAAAAGAAATTTTTATCAAAAGACATTTCTTCTCTGGCCGATGATCTTACACGACATTCATCTCTATTGATTTCCCTAAACTGACCCCCAGATTCAAGAATCATCTTTTAAGACATGTCTTCCCTGATACGATTTAAGGACTTCTGCTACAACAGCAATAGTAGCACGAGCGGCGAATTGCGCTGGACACACCAGTTCTCGACTGATCACTGGAGTTACACAGCGCAACCCAGCTAGTACTGACATGGGTGACCGCTTGGGGAAACTGGGAACTGGTAATACCCAAAAGTCGTCGCACTAGTGTGGTGGCTGTGGAGTCTCTGCATGGGAACTATGCTGTGGACAGGGCTCTTATGACCTTGTAGGTGAAGGGCCCTAAAACAACAACAGTAGTAGCACGTATTTCTTTTGTTTTGTTGGTGTTTTAGGACCCATCAACGACAAGGTCATTAGAGCCCCGTCCACTGCATAGTTCTAGTGCAGAGGCTGCACAGATACTACATTAATTACTGGATTACTGGACTAGTTTCGTGGGTTGGGGAGTAAGCCAGGCAGCCATAACAGGACGAACCCTTAGGAGGCTGCCCGCGGGAGATGAAGAGGTAGGTGAAAGGACGAATGAGAGGGTTAATTTGCAGCACCCAACGTTCACTGGTCAGTGATCTCCCGGGAACTGGTGTGTCCAACGCAACTTGGCTGCATGCGACGATTATTGAGTATTAGCAGTACCCAGTTTTCCAAAGCGGCCACCCATGTCAGTACTAGCTGGGGTTGCGGTGCTTAACTTCAGTGATCAGACGAGAACTGGTGTGTCCAAAGCAATAAGCCGCTCCCCAGCAGCACGTGCATGTATATGGAAATCAGATATCAATTTTGTCCTACCTATCATCATAGCTATCTCCTTTTAATACGTTTTGGTTTTCTGATTGACAATGGACACAATTCCCACTAAATGTCCACTATAATCTAATTGTACCACGTATAAAATCATCATTATTTACTTGGATTCACTCTTCTGCTTCAATTATCAGTCATATATCATACTGCCACTTAATGCATTTGACTTGCAAGTACTCAATTTTTTTTTCCAAAACCCTTTCATTTAATGATAAGGAGGAGAAACCTCTAGAGTTTCAAAAGAGGGTATATAAAGACTAAAATATTTCCCTTCCACCACCCCTCCTTTTATCTAAGAAAGGGACATCCTTAAATTACTTTAAATGCCCTCTATGTGAGAATAAAATACACACACATAATAAACATTAAAGAGAGAGAAAGAGAGAGAGACGGGGGAGGGGGAAATAAGAGATCATCAATAACAAGAAAAATGTGGTGATATGCTAAATAGGAGAGAAAGGGGAGAAAAGAAAAATGGGAGATTTGTACTCAACTTTAAATCCCCTCCTTTAATCTCCAACCTAATCCTGGAAAAGCCAACCATATTTTCAAACCACTCCCTTAGCCTCGACCTCAACATAAACGTTAATCTCTATTCAATCTCAGTTTGAAGAGGTTACTAGAACCATCTAAAATAGAGTTAATGAAGCTGAATTAAATTATTACGAGATACAACCGGCGGCAAATAAGCTTTAAGCTACAAACGCTCCTTCATCGCAAACAGCTTTTTAAAACCATCGTGGGTCAGCGACTAGACAACCACAACGCCAGACAGTAAACAACTCCTAACAGTTGTCCCGTCTATGGCAGGGTCGGACACCCATCTTGCCCCTCTGAAGAGGGGCAGTGTTTTTCCGCAGCTGGCTGCCGACTAAAGGTGCAACCCTTATGCTTATTTATCGTCGGTCTACTGTTCTTTTTTTTTGTTTGTTTGTTGGTGTTTAAGGTCCCGTCAACTACAAGGTCATTAGAGACCCGTCCACTGCCTAGTTCTAATGCATATACTGCACAGACACTACACTAATGCGACGATTATTGGGTATTAGCAGTACCCAGCTTTCCCGAGCGACCACCCATGTCAGTACTAACTGGGCTTGCGTTGCTTAACTTCAGTGATCAGACGAGAACTGGTGTGTCCAACGCAACTCGCCGCTCCTACTGTTCGTTGGGGCACTTCACCGATGCTAAGGGGACATATTCCTAAACTGGGAATTTGGCCTCAGCTAACAAGGCGCTAGGAAAGCACATTCGGGGCATCTCTCGACCAAAAGAAGCCAACCCACCTCGGTCAAGTACCGCCTAGAACCAAGGACGCAGTTTCCTGGGAGGCTACTTAGCCAAGGCGCAAAATGAGGCCGCAGGATGACGCAGCCCTGCGAAATTCTGCTAGCAGTCAATCACCGCACATTGAATCGCAGTTTTTCACCATACTTGAATCAAATAACAAGAGAACTTCTCTCCTTCGCGCCGCTTTTTGTTATTGTCACGCCAACGTCACACAGGAAACTGCAGGGACTGAGTGACGTCACCCTGCGACTTAACATGCGCAACTAAATACTATCATGTGAGCCACAGAAATTTATAGTGAGTCACCCTGCGTCACCTGCGGAGACTGCGTCTCATTTTGCGATGGGTCTTACTGTGCCACTGAGGTGGAGTTGTGTGTCCATTGATCGTTGGCCTGCTGTTCGTTTGGCCACTACCCTGGCCTCCGACACCTGGAAATTTGGCCTCCTCTACCCGTTGCATAGTAGAGAGGGTTCTTTGACGTGCAAATGACATCGTACGCCAGACGGGACCTCGGTTTTACTTCTCATCCGAAGAAGCACTCGGGGCATCTCTTTCGCTCGAAAGAAGCCAACCTCGGTCTTGTATCTAGAACCATTGACGCAGTTACCAAGTACGTTACCCACTGCACCAGCGAGGCAGGGATCACAACGGCAAACAGCAAACTGTCAGAAAAAAAATTATGAATATTACAAGTCTGAAATCATAAGAAATTCATTCACACAGACCTACCGGCCTCGGTTGTGCGGTTTTCCTTTCAAAAATAATCGTATCCAGCGCTTTGAAATGTCCAGCCTTAATCTTGTGAAGTGTATCACTAAAAAAGGACATTCAAATAATTTATTTTATTTTTCTTTCTCCTTTGGTTCAACTCCCGAAAAGAGAGAGAGAGAGGAGAGAGGGAAGAGAGGAAATTAGGTGCCGCAAAGAAATCTGCCTTTGGCTACAAGCGACAAAGACATTTCTTTTCACATAGATGCGGACAAGAAACTCTAAATTCCAAGTTCAAAAGTAATAAAACATAGTGAAGTGGCAGTCAAACAACAAAGTCAGGAGTAGAAAAAGCTAACATTTAATGTCAATATAAATTACTTTAATAGAAGAAAAAACGATTGTCCTACTTTGGAAATTGAAACCTTTAATAAAAGAAATACAATTAAAAGTGTTTTTTCAAAAAAAGAAAACGATATCTAAAGGTTTGATGACTCTTTGATTGAAATACTACGAAGAAAAGAAAAACAACGTGTATAGGTGATAGCCAACTAGAATTGAGAAGATGCTAGTCCTTTTAAATCTCGAACTCTTTTATGGATGCTTCTGTCAAAGCAACAAGCAACCCCTAACCCTTTTCCTGCCTAGGCAAGGTCGGGGGACCCATCTTGTCTTTCTGAATGGACACAAAGGTGATATATTGGACAGCGTTTTTCCATAACCAGCTGCCGACCAAAGTTGCAGCCCCTTCAAATAATTTATCGTCTGGCTACTGTTCGTTGGGGCACTCCCCCGAGCTCCTACACCTGGGAATGTTGCCTCATCCACCCGTTGAATAATAGAGAGTTCTTTTAGGCTGACTTCACACCAAAACAAATCCAAATCAATCACAATCAAATCAAATAACGGCGAATCTGACACCAGGATTCAGCATAGTACTCTACCACTCAAATAAGCCCAGAATTAATTTCCGCCTTCACACCAGTCGAATGTGGTTCACTCCACTTCGATTCAAGATTGTACATGATCTGGCTGGTCAGAATCTTCTACCTTCAGTCATAAATCAACCTACGCCAGACATAATGGACGTAAGTAGTTCTAGGTTCGATACTGGACTGAGGTGGGTAGGCTTCTTTTGGGCGAGAGAGAGAGAGAGACGCCAAGTGCATCTACTATTGGATGACAAGTAAAACCGACGTCCCGTGTGGTGCACGATGGCATTTGCACGTCAAAGAACCCTCTCTACTATTCAACGGGTAGACGAGGCAAAATGTCCAGGTTTAGGAACTTTCCCCTTGTCGTTGCAGTGCCCCAACGAAACAGTAGACCGACGATAAATAAGCATGGAGGTTGCAGCTTTGTTTGGCAACCGACTGTGGAAAACACTGTCCGATATATCACCCTTATGTCAATTCAGAGGGACAACATGGGTACCCGACCCCGCCATAGGCGGGAGAAGGGTTAGGAGTTGCTAGTTGCTGTAGGGAGCAAAATTGGCATGGAGATAAGCATTTCAGGTAGATTATTTGAACAAACAAACCAAAGGAAAATGACAATGAAGTATGCACATAACTACCTTATGTGAACAAACATTAAACATAAAATAAATGTTATAAAATTTTTGTTTATCACTTCAGTGTACATTACAAGTAAGATATTCAATGTTGCCAAGGAAGAAATCCTTCAGGCGTCAAAAAATAATCTTTGAGGAGGTTTCTTGTTGTAATTGCTTTTGCTCATCTTCTTTGAGGGGCAGGTGGGAAGGACTGGCAATTATCTACACTCCAAGGAAACAGTTCTTCATCCAAAATAGCATCCCTTGGACTTTATTGCCTTTTTATAAAATTATGCAACTCACGGGGACACTTTATACTCATATATGTTTGGCTGATATCAGTTTTTATAAAGGACTGTGAAATTTTGAACTTTTTTGTAAGAATTCCAACAGGACATGCTGAAATCTAGATCCTTTCGTGAAAAAGGTCTCATTAAATGTTTTTGAAGGGGGAAAGCTTCACCACCAACGAAATATATTTCTGTATTTTGTTGAGAACTGGGCAATAAGAATTGGCCACCAGGTACATTCAACTGGTGAGCATTGTAAGCTCTCCATAAGCACCAACTTAAATCATAGTAAAGCAAACATTACATCAGCAAGTAACACAACTGAATGAAAATCCTTATAACAATAAAAAATGGTGACCCAGAATTGGGTGGGCAGTGTTTTCCATCAATGCTTCCAATACAGTGTGGCATATTCCACTTCTAATAATAGCACCGTGATATTTTCAACTGCATGTAATGGCTTGGAACACACAAAACATAACGTGGTTGCAGAGCATCCCATAAAGCTTTCGTTGTCATCATTGCCTCACCCTTATCCCGCCAGTGGCAGGATCAGGTCTGCGGGTTCTTATCCTGTTTTCTTATTTGTGGCGTTTCGCACCCCCAGGTTACCTCTAATGTAACCGTAAAGCTTTCTTTGTCAATATTGTGAAGCGAGCCTTACGGGGCAAACGCCATCGTACACCACACGGGACTTAGGTTTTACTTCTCATCCGAAGGAAGGCGCATTCGGGGCATTCCTTCGCCCGAAAGAAGCCAACCCATCTCGGTCTTGTATCGAACCTAGAACCACTGATCCACTTACTGAGCACGCTATCCACTACGCCACCGAGACTAGATTGGGTGTTTCTGTCAAACAAATTCAAAAGTTTAAGCACTTAATTCTATTTCAAAAATTGCCTAATTTATCATCCTGTTGAAAATCCTTGTAGCCTAAAATTAGAAAACAGGTCGCATAATAATATTAATAACTACTTGATATATATACATAGTCCAACTACCCATATATTTAAAAGTAATTTGAGCAAAGCACATTTTATTTGCAATAATCAATTCATTTTTAATGCTTCGCATATCATTAAGTATCTACCCAATAAATATACCGTGTGTATAAAAGAGAGAAAGAAGAAGAATTGTACATATTTATGCTAAATTGCTTTAAAGTTTAAACTGACGTTCACTACATTTCTTTTTTCCAATGACGAAATTTGAATCAAAAATAGTAGTAAAGAAAGCTTTTCCCTAACATTAAACGGAAATGAACTCTTTGTAGCGTAAAACCTAGCTCCATAGGTCCCATCATGTGGTCTGGGATATGCACTAATCTCGAATGTAGAGTGAAGGAATCTCGTCTATGAAATAGATAAATTCTACTATAGATACTTGTATATAATGTGAGAAAAAGCTCACTGAACTGAAAGTGATAAAAATCTAAATTTCAAAGCTGTAATTGCGTGAAGAATGCACACATCAACACCATGGCACACTAGACGGTTGCCACGTCCAATCACAGGCAGAAAATGCAGCGAAAAAGGAGAGTAAAGGAGAGAGGGGGAGTGTAAAACACGTTTATCCCCCATCTCTTCATTCACTCAAGGTGTATTATATATATATATATATATATATATAATATCCATTTAGAGTGTGGTGCGACTGATGAGGAGGAAGAAAAAAAAGAGAAGGGAGAGAAAATTCAATGGTAGATTTCACATACTTCAAAAATAATACACTACTTTTATCTCCCCTCCATTTACCATCAACACATTTTTCTATCCATAATTTTAAAGAATTGATTGTAAAATAAACTTTCAGTAATTCCCTATTATATATTTACATCCTATAATTTTCCTCCAATTTTTTTTTTAATAAAATTGAGTCCTTTTAAATGTTTAGGATATATTACTGTACTGTCATACAAGTAGTAGTTTGCAGTTGCCATTATGCAACCCAGAAATAAAACGATTTTCGATATAAACACATTCTGATCCTAACTTATTAAGTGAAATGACATCCTTATTTTAGAAGGGGTGTAGGAGAGAGGGCCCTTTCCCCGCGTATGACAGTCAGATACCCATTTGTCCCGTCGTTGCATTGGTACCAGGAGCACCAGAGAGTGAAGCGCGTCGGATGGCACTTTTAAGTAGCCGGTTGCTAACCTAATGCTTCAACTTCTTGTTTATTTAACGTCGGACTACTTCATTTTTAGAAAGAATGGTCACTAGAGCCCCGTCAACTGCGCAGTTCTAAGGCAGAGTCAGCACAGACACTACGCTGTTAGGTATTAACAGCACTCAGTGATCCCAAGCGGTAATGCTAGTACTAGCTGGCGTTATCCCGTTACGGAAGGCGCAAATGGAGCTTTCCTCATCGCCAGAGGGATACCATCCGCCAGGCCCTGGATCGAGTCTGCAACGACGTATATCGATCAGTAACGTTGATTACTGAATGTAAGTTCTCGACTACCGAAAAGTTATGGACACATGTAAGCTCCTCCTAAACCTGTCGGAAAGGGTAATACTGGATTCTGGATTCATTTAATGGGTTGGGGAGTTAGCCAAGCAGCCATAACAGGACGAACCCTTAGGAGGCTGCTCGCGGGAGATGAAGGAGGTAGGTAGAGGGCATAGGAGAGGGGAAATTTGCAGCACCCAACGTTCTTTACCAACCGCCCATGTTGATACTAACGTGGGCTTGTGTTGCTTAACTTCAGCGATCTCACGAGAACTGGTGTGTCCAACGCAACTTGCCTGCACGCAACAGCAGCAGCAGCAAAAAGGGTCCTTTTAATGTGGAGCGGTTATATCGCACACATCACACGAGGAGGTCACAACTTTAATTCCCATCAGGGCCGAGAAGCATATTTAGGGATTCCTTTCCTTCCTCAGTCATCTCGGCCAGAATCGAACCTGCATCTATGGACTCAAAGCCAAACACATTACAAGCTAAAAATAACAAAGAAGAACTTTTTAAACTAAGAGAAAAACGATAAACGGGACGCAGGTAGTGATGAGGGAGAAGGGTGAGAGATGGAAAAGTGGTGGGGATAAACTATCTTCAATTAATATGGACTCAAAATGTCAATATTAGAGCGATTCACACAAGGATAAAATACTAAAACTAAATGTCCCACATGTCACATACTACTGATGACATGCGACAAACATTCAAAAGCTAATTTCTGGTAATACATACAGTAGTACTCTATGGACAATCAATTAATGAGACGTTTTGATGAATAAACATCAATTAACTCAAGGGGAGGGTTGGTTGCTCCTGGAGAGAAACTACATCTGAAGCGAATTAATAAATGCCTTAGCAACAGCATAAAAACACAAATAAATCCGTAATAACTTATTTTTCGCGTGAACTGGACGTCGACAAAAAAAAAAAAATACTACGGTATATTACCTACTGAATTTCTCTCAAATTCATCCTTTTCAAATTACATCTCAAGAGACATACTCATGCCATTGTAGGCGATACAGCTTCGTTTTTCTCTCTTTTAATGCAGTACAGAAGAGCTATGTGGGCTCCACACAAGCGCATAGATCAAAGTTGAGCATATCTACTCACTAAATAAAGTCTACGTTAAGTGAAAACTAGACAAATTCTCAGACATCATCAAACAACTTGTTCAATATAAGGTAGATCAATTAAAAGTAGGGCCTACATTTTCAACTCACCAAGCGCTCCATCTATTGATGAAGTCGAGTCTCACAGTGCGAGTACGGAGACCAACGTTCCGAAATGGGATGGCTGGAATCCCAAACCGACGTTGGATATTACTGAACATTAACCTTGGTAAAAAGTAACACTATAATGCTAATACAGATCATCATCATACCCTAATACCACCTACGGCAGAGTTGAGTCTACGGGTCCTAGTCCTCCACTCCCGCCTATCACCAACCAGTCCCCTTTCGTTCGTTCGTTGGTGCTTAAGGTCCCAGCTTTCCCGAGCGACCACCCATGTCAATACTAACTGGGCTTGCGTTGCTTAACTTCAGTGATCAGACGAGAACTGGTGTGTCCAACACACCTCGCCGCTCCCAACCAGTCCCCGTCCACCCCTCACACTACCATATCCTTAGGGACAACTTGTTCCCACGTCTGTTTCGGTCTCTCCCTACCACCTTCCAACCACCTGCAATCCTGAAATGGACCTAATGAGCTCCTACTCCCCTCGTCCCATTACGGGTCCATACTACCTCAACCTACTCTTCCTCATTTTTTTCCGAGATGTCCACCACCCCTTAGGCTATCTCTAATGTCAGCTCTCGACACCCCGTTCATATATCGCAGCATTCGTATCTCGGCTACTTGAATTTTTACGTGGCTCTTCCTCACTGCCCAACACTCTGATCCATAATATACCATATCTGGCCTAACCACTGCCCTGTAAAACTTCCCTTTCAACTTGATTGGGACCCTCCTATCACACAGGACTCCGCTTGCCTGTCTCTACTTCAACCATCCCCTATTGATTCTATGGGCCACATCCAAGTCTGAAATATGATGCTAAAATAGATAAGAAAAAAACCATCAAGAAATTGTATCAATTTTCACACCAGTTACATAAAAGACAAATTTACAATTTGAATTACCCTCATCTGCTCTTACGTCACTAATTTCAAAGACCCTCAAAGGCTAATATGAGGAGAGCAAAACAAAACGAAAAAAAATCAGCATTTCAACAGACAGCTGCAGCGACGTAAAATATTTTTGCTTGCAGTTAAAAAGAAACAAAGGATGAACACCTAGTTAAGAAACTAAACATCTCTTCATTGGAATTTGAAATCGATATTAGATGCTGAAATAAGTGGAGGTGGGAACTGGAGGGAGGGGCAAGAGGAGGAGAAAAGTGGCATATGAGAGTCAAAACGAAAAAGGAGATGAAACAAAATACACAAGAAAAACGATCGAATATCGATGTCCCACTTAAATAACTACTGTTAGTAAAGAAAGGTCAAGAAGTATGACGAAGTCCAGATACCAAGTCATAAACTGATTGGCATCAACTTACTCTTAGTATTAAAAGTTCAGTTTCTTTCAGGGAGGGAAAAGATGAGGTTTGGGGGGGGGGGGGGAAACAGTTCCAGAAGATAAAAAAAAATACTAAACCACTCTTTTCTTCTCCTCCTCCTCTAAATATTATCTTTCCCTCCAATCTTCAGTCGTATAGGTATCTTTCGCATAATTTTCTCTTTAACTGTCATAAATCACACAGCTGTCTATAAGAATAAGATGGAAAAAACAGTACGAAGCAAAGTGAAAGAAAAGGTTATTTGGAAGTCATACCAACCTCGACGTGCAGTATGTGTGTCTAGATGGCAACATCAACTACGATTTCTCTCTGAACCATGGGTCTATCAAAAGAAAAATAAAGTTCAATAAGCAGCTAAAATACATAACTATGCATGCATCTTATGTTCCAAACCCGATAAAAAGACGACAAAACGTCTACATGTCAGGAGAAAGATGAGAAGCAAGTCATAACTGTCTATGAAGACTGCTGAAGGAAACAACAGCAACCAACAATTTCTGCAGTAGTAGCACATGAACACTTTCAAGTTAGTAGGCAAGTGAGAAAGAGGAGAATCAATTTTTTTTTGTTTTGTTGGTGTTTTAGGGCCCTTCAACTACAAAGGTCATTAGAGCCTCGTCCACTGCGTAGTTCTAATGCAGAGACTGTACAGACACTACGATTTTTGGGTATTAGCAGTACCAAGTTTTCGCAAAGCTACCACCCATGTTAGTACTAGCTGGGGTTGAGTTGCTGAACTTCAGTGATCAGACGTGAACTGGTGTGTCCAACGCAATAAGCCGCTCCCGAGGAGAATCAAGGTGAGGATGAAAAGGTCAACGGAGCATTAACCGAAATCCCCCCCTTCCTTCATATTAGGAAGAAAACTAATGAAGGGAGAATGGTCATCAAGAGACGATTGAAATTAAATGCATGAATCCCTGATTAAGGTATTATGTAGTGTCTCTGCCATGCTAATGATGGATCAAGAAAGCAATATAAATGATGTGGTCAGACATTCACAAATTTAAATCCTCTAAAGAACAGCAAGCGAGAGAACCAAACACAAAGAGAGAAAGTGAGAGAGAGCACACAGTGTGCCTTCGACCACCAACCAATCCCTGATTAAGATGATATATTCACACATTACACACTCTGCACATATATAAAGAGAAAGAGAGGGGAGATAGCATACTTAACTGTTAGACATCGTCCATATTTAAAAGAGAAATTTAATTTATGAGAGTATCACATGAAATTGCAAGCCCAATTCTCATTATAATGTGCAGAGGCCAATTGAAAAGGGACCTACAAAAATAGTATAAAACACACATATCAACAACAACACCAACAACAAAAAACACACGATACTTCATATAGGATATATGAAACGATACAACCCTCCCATTCTAATTTATGAAAAGGATGTTAACATGACAAAAAAATATTGAAAAGGAAATGTGTCGAAGTTGGATATTTGGATTGTGGTGGTTGTAGCATTACTCGGATGGCGACGAATATGCAAATAAAATGGGAACGCAGATGATTTTGCCACTGCACTTCAACCTCATCCGACCAAGTCATCAATCAAAAATGGTGGTGACGTGATAGTTTGTTTTTTTCTTCTTCTTCTTCTTGGTTACAACGTAACAATACATCAAGAGGAAGAAGAAGAAAAAGAAGACGAAGATGCAACCTATATTAATCCACCATACGTGCAATAGATATCCAATTCCGTGTAATAAAAAGAAACCTGCATTACATATGCGCCGGATCTTGCTGTAACTTTTTTTTAACATCAACCGCATGTAGATAAAGGGAGTAAAGGTGATGTAAGGAGGAGAAAAATACTAAGAAAAAAGGTTAAGAAAGGCAAAGAAGGAAAAAATAATAATAATAAACGTTTCTCGACGACAATTAAAGAGGAAGGAAGGACAAAAATGAACCAATCAACACGACTGCTTAGTGCCACAAACCTCAACAAAGGTATAAATAGTTACTAATTAAAGTCAGCCATTTATGGAGTTGCTTAAAATATCTCAAATTAGTAGTCAGTCTACGGTTTAAAAAGTCATACATTTATATTTCAATGTCATAATTAATACGTCATACTAACTCATGGAGATAAGAAGTTTGACGTGAGTTAAACGCGCACGAAAATAGGCAGCGAAATTCATTCAATCGATCAATTGTAGACCCTCTCAACAACTAAAAAAAATAAATAAATAAATCAAACCCACACACGCCCATAGACAAATATAATAGGGCTTTGCTATCCACTTGAATTGTACGTGATGGTGGTGGGAAAAAATCATAACCAAAAAAAGAAACCCCCGGTCCCAACTTCAATTTCATTTGAATCTATTCACATACATCAATCTATTATTCATAGCCATCATATGTATAATTCTTATCCGTTAAAAAGGTGACACATTATTCCAATGACTCGTAATAACGTTATGTCCACTGGGGTCTCGAGCCATCAATTGCAGTTCTGCCCTCCTCTTTCTATTTTGCTCTCTCTCTCTCTCTCTCTCTCTAACTCTTTCTGAATGTGTATGTGTGTGTAAATGTGCTCTTCTGTTGCACCCTCTCAGCGATACATCATCCATCTCAGCCCATCGTTTGGACCTCTATTCAATACATAATTGCAACATATTCCGAGAGAGAAAAGAAAAATGGGTGGTGCCCTAAACTGATGGCGTGTACGGAATGGTTGATGGGCAATCGTGATTTTCTTCACTGCTGCCGACACAGTCCTACACTTGATGCTTCCCATCCGTCCGTCCCTAGTCAGAAGAGAGAGAGAGAGAGAGAGAGAGAGGGCAGCTGTACAACGGTGTAAGGGGGGACGACATACGGCTGGCGATGACTACGGGAGAGATGAATGGGCGGAGGGGAGGAGAGAGAGGGAGAGAGAGCGAAAGGATGATGAGAGGTGAGCTGATACACATTGCAACGAGAGAGAGAAAGAGAGCAGAAATGAGTACTGATTGTGTTACGGCTTGTTGAGTGAGTGCAGAAAGAAACGAGGCAGGTGGATGAAGGAGACGAAGCAGACAACCAGTGTGAAAGGAGGAGAAGAAGGGTGCAACAGGAGAGGGGAGAAAGAGAGAAAGCGAGAGTGAAAGAAAGAGGAGGAGAGACATATTGGAGAAGAGCAAAACGAGGGGAAGCTGAGCAACGGGATTTCAATTGTAGCATCCCAGAAAACCTTGCGCTTCGTATAACGAGCGGTGAGACGATTGATAACGTCAGTCCAACGTCGGAAAGTGCCAAGCGCACACCAAACTGATTGCTTTCCACACTCTGCCAGTCCGATTTCAATACCGGGGGAAACAACCAACAGTTAAAATATGATCACGTTTGATCCTATTTAAAAAAAAGAAAGAAACAAGAGATTTCTTTAAGAAAAAAATATATAAAGAGCACAGCATTATATTACAAATTCAAAGAGAGACAGAAAGTAAAAGAGGAAGACAGAAAACAAAAGGTAGATAAGAAGATGAAGAGAAAGCAAAACCTGGAATAATTGATTCAACTTCACTCGGGTGTATACCTGCAATCAACCTCATATGCCAACAAAATAAACACCCCTACTTTGTTGTCTACAGGTAGTTCAAGAAGTGAATCAACGATTGACCCGAACGAATTTTTTTCACCTTGTCCCATTCGAGAGATAAGGAAGAAGACTACGACAATAACAATAACAATCAAGTACCTACCCAAATTTTATAATAAAAAGAGGATCAAAAACGAAAGGGACAACCGTCTCTTTCTCTGCTACCATCAAATTAGAAACTGTAACAGGTTCTCGATATCCAATGTGCAACTTCCATGGGTGTTGATGGTGTCTATTTCGGTGATCGCCAATGGTTGGTTTGCCAGTGAGATGAGAAGATACACGCGTTTAACGCTGTTTCAAACAGCTTTCTTCCTAACTTTAGCTTCCAAAGGTAAGTGAAAACATCATAACATTTTCACCTTTTTTTTTATTGGATACTTTCTTCCTGGTCGTCGTCGTCTTTTTTTTCCTCTTTCTCTCATTCTCTATCTTTCTGGAAAATTTTACTCATTTCAAATATGAGTTAAAGTTATAGAAATTGCATTTTCTTATAAGAAGAAGGAGAAGAAGAATTCCGAAAGACGAACAGAGAAGGAAGAAGAAGATAAAGAGACAGGAAGATATAATATTAAATGTTAGGTAGATGATAGGAAATATAAATATTAACAAACATATAAGATATAATATATTTTTCTTGCACATATCACAACAGGCACTGACAACTACACACTCTTATCTTCTTCTATTTTAGTATCTGATTAATAATAATGGATAATATAAAGTTGATGGAGAATTTAAGATATGAGATGACGGAAAAAGGAGTGAAATGTGCTTTGAAATGTTTTCTATGCATGTATCGGTCATCAAAGAGATGTGTGTGTGGGTGCCTAGAGGAAAGAAGGCGAGGGGACAGTTGATGTGACAGTTACAAGACAGTCTAAATATCTAATTAACGCTTACATTGGCTGGAATAATGTTTCTTGAACTAGACTAACAGATATATCAGTAAAATGCAAATACATTATTTTCGACATGGATGACGATGAGAGTTACCGAGGAGTGTTCATAAGCTGTGTGATGCGTGATTGCCATCAACAAACGGGCAGCAGTAGTAATCAACAAGGGAATATCTCTCACCGTCCCCCCCCCCATTCCCCCTTTTCTACCACACTTCTTCCCGTTCACTTCCTTTCCTCGCTTAAAACTCCGCACATCCCTTTATTTAACCTCACAGCACCTCTATTACCCTCTACCCTTCACCCAAAAACTGAAATCCACACGCGTAAATAGTAGGACACAACATCTCTGAACCCTTCTTTCATAAAGCCATTTATTCATGCATCACACAACCTTACATCCAACAAAAGTGCGATGCAGGTCACAGTGAATTGCTTTTCTGTCACCAAATGAAATCTCTCGAGAATTAGGGTGAAATAAGAAACGTGAAATGGCACCTAGAAATAATTAAGCTCCCCTTTTCTTTTCATTTCTATAACATTATTAAGTGGTAAGGAGAGATCATGACCCTAATCAAACAAATCACTGAAAAATCTGACAATATCTAATATATAAATATACCTGGGCAAATTACTAGATACCTGTGCAATTTACAGCAAGAATACCTACTTATCTCCTTTTTCATCTTCTGCTTCTGCTTCTTCTTCTTCTTCTTCTTCTTCTCTCTTATTTTCCTCCACAAAAACTTCAGGAATTCTCTAAGTTGTGGAGGCATTTTCACGGTTTGCTTTCATTACAATACTATGCAACACTATGATAATCTAAAATTAAAATTATAGTTTTAGTTACTTTAAATATTAAACAGAAAAGATGATTCATTCATTCATTCATACTCCCCTACCCCCTACTTCTACCCCTTCTCGCCTCCTACAACACCGACATCATAATTAAAGTAATGCGATTAATGTTTATAAATACTTATCTTGAAATATGATAAAGGTTGGTTTTATGATTGTTAAGCCACATATGGTTTATATTAGTTCAACAACAGACAAATGTTTGCCAATTATCATTTAATAAATGATGCTCTGAATTGCATATGTAACCAGCCCAAACATTTGAAATTCATCTATTTCGTGCATGTGCATGTGTGCGTGTACTTAACATCATTTTAAAATATGTTGCGCCTTCTCTGCGCTCCCCCCTCCAACCCAATCATTTTCTCTATCAACCTCACACAATTTTTAAGTAAATCTCAAGATGGTCATCAAAATATATCAAGAGGAAAGATTAAATGGATAAACTACATTATGTGAGCTTGAATAAAAACGATCCTTTTAAACTCCCTCTCTCTTTTTTTATCTCTCTCTCTCTCTGTCTCTGTAGTGTACGTAATAATATACAGACGACGAAAAGGAACTCCTAACCCTTTTCCCGCCTATGGTGGGGTCGGGTACCCATCTTGCCCCTCTGAATGGACACAAAGGTGTTTTTCCACAGCCGGTTGCCGACCAAAGCTACAACCGCTATGCTTATGTATCGTCGGTCTACTGTTGGTTGGGGCACTCCACCTCCACCAAACGCCGGAAGTGGGGGGTGTGATCTCTTATACCTCGAGTGGGGGGTGATCTCTTATACCTCGAGTGGGGGGTGTGATCTCTTATACCTCGAGTGGGGGGGGTGATCTCTTATACGTCTGATTAGTAGGGTTCTTGGGGACAGCATAAAGGAGGTTAAAGAAACAGCTTATGCTTCAATGGTGCGACCAATTTTGGATTATTGTAGCCCAATTTCGTCTTTCTTCAGGTAGGACATATCATGGGAAATTGAAAGAATCCAAAGGAGGGCAGCAATAATTGTGCTCCACAGATTTTCACGCAGGGAAAGTGTGTCTGAAATGATTAGGGAATTACGGTGGGACACACTGAGCTACAGGCGTTTATCTCACAGCATTGGTCTTTTCACGAGACTGTTGCTGATGGGGTGCAATGGACCTCTGGCTGGAAGTGTGTCCCTGGCTGGGTATCAGGGGAGAAAGGATCATTCATATAAATTGAAGGAACTAAGGGCACAGAGAGACTCATACTACTGGTCTTTCTTGCCAAAGACAATTCGGCAATGGAATACCCTTGGGGAAAATAGAGTGGAGGGCTTACTGAAAGGGAAGGCCACCTTTGCAAGTTTTGTAGGGGGGGACACAACTATAGCTTAGGGTCTTAGAAGTTTTCTGGGTTCTTATGTAGCAATGAGAGTTAGTATCTCCACTGCCAAATTGGCCATAGACGCTGCTTGCAGTGAACTAGAATTAGAGATTTTGCCCTATCTATCCGTTGTATAGTAGAGAGGGTTCTTTGGCGTGCAAATGCCATCGCACACCTCACGGGACCTCGGTATTACTTCACATCCGAAAGGAGGAGCACTCGGGGCCTCTCTCTCTCTCTCGCCCGGAAGAAGCCAGTCTATCTCGGCCCAGTATCGACCCTAGAACTAGTGGCGCAGTTACCGAGCAGGCTACCCACTACGCCACCGAGGCGGGTAAAATATACAGATGAGTAATAAGTCAAATTCTCATCGTTACTGCGAAGCAAAATACACACCACTTAGATATAAATGACTTACCGTAGAGAAATAAAATAGCTTGTTGAACTTATGAATCCGATTTCTACATTTCCATATTCACTAAACATTTTGTTAACATCTCCCATATGATTTATTGATTTCAAACGGAGGATGCAGTGTTATATGTTAAAGTCAAAAACTGTAACAAGAAAAAATAAATACAAAAATAAAAAAAGCTATGATTTTCAACAAACCCGAATTTGCAATTTAGAAAGACTCTTTCCCAATCCCCATCATGTAATTCATGGAGCATTTTTATAAATTTTGCCTTTTTTTAAATTGAAATTGATCATAAAAAATGATAATTAATCAAAGCACGGCAATATAAACACTGAGTAATAAAAATATAGGAAGATGAGATATGAATTTCATTACATAGTTGTTTAGTGGATATTCATATTAGATATCAATTAAAAGTCGCGTAATGTACTCTCTTCCATGTTTTTGATAATCACGATTGGAAGATTGCATTCAAGAGTAATTCAATTACAGTATTACCGAAATGAGACAAAAGTTAATCGATACCAAGAACATTTTTAAGTATGTATATTAATGTAAGCCATGACCCGCCTCGGTGGCGCAGTGGGTAGCACCCTCGGTAACTGCGCCAGTAGTTCTAGGTTCCATACGAGATCGAGGTGGGTTGGCTTCTTTAGGGCGAGAGAGAGAGAGAGAGAGGCCCCGAGTACACCTTCCTTCGGATGAGGAGTAAAACCGAGGTTCCGTGTGGTTCACGTAAAAGAACCCTCCCTACTATGCAACGGGTAGAGGAGGCAAACATTTCCAGGTGTAGGACCTCGCCCCCACTCCCTCCCGGCATCTGGTGACGGTAGAGTGCCCCAACCAACAGTTGAAGACGTTGCAGCTTTGGTCGGCAACCGGGTGTGGAAACCCACCGTCCAATACATCGCCCTTATGTCCATTCAGAGGGACAAGACGCGGGAAATGGGTTAGGAGTTGCTTTTATATTAGTATGTGTAGTGAAAAAATCAGTATCCAAACTGCACATGCAATTTACCACACCCGGTTGCCGACCAAAGCTGCAATCCCTATGCGAGAGAGGAGAGAGAGGAAAGAGAGAGGAAAGAGAGAGTAAAGAGAGAGGAGAGACAGAGAGAGAGGAGAGACAGAGAGAGGAGAGACAGAGAGAGGAGAGACAGAGAGAGAGGAGAGACAGAGAGACAGAGACAGAGAGAGAGAGAGAGGAGAGACAGAGAGAGAGGAGAGACAGAGAGAGACAAGAATATCACTGCAGGATGAAAAAGATGACACTATCCCAGATGTCACATGCATAACTGATTCATTATTGCAAATTAAACTGCTACTATGATCACATTGAGTAATTTTCTTAATCTTCAAAGTAAGGATGACTAAATTTAAATCTGCACATTAAGAGACAATAACGTTAGCAAAACCTTTACAAAATTTGCAAAATTGATATAAATTATTCTTACATTTCGTTTAAGCCAGACGAGCAAACCTCTACGTCCAATGATAGTATTGTCAGGTGTAATGTTCGATGAAAATAAAGATTCAAAAACTCTGCCAGACTTCAGTCTAAAAATCTATAAAGCATCTTATCAGTTTAATCTACTTTTAAAATAATTTATGATGGAGACAGACCGGGATAGAGTAAGAGCTAGGAGACAGGGTACAGAGACAGAGAACGAGAGACAGAGATACAAATCTGAAACTTAAAAGATCGACCAATCTTACGACGGGATAACATGAACAAGAAGAAGAAGGAAAAAGAAGAGGATGCTGATGCTAAAGAAGAAGAAGATGACGAAGGAAAAGAAGATAGTTTTTAAAATAATTACAAACATTGCCTTATCTGCTTGTACTTTTTTTTTGCAATTTAATCAACGTTAGCTGGTCAAAAAAGTATCATGTAATTCTTTATCTACTATTGCCTTGAGAAAACCTTTGGGAGAAAGTTAACATTTAAGGAATTGCAAGAGACATAGCGAAACTGATGCAAATATTTGGATAAGATCTTTCATATGTTTATCTACGAGTAACAATAGTATTCCTCCCAAAATTGACGTACATTTCCCCATTAAACATACACTAATAATAATTTCCCAAATATTAACATCCAAAAAAAAATTATTTTTTCCCCTCCTTACAAAGTTACCGACAGCACATCAAATCTAGCTTCACAGAAACGTTATACGTTCCAATAACATATCAAAATCGCCAGAGACCTTATTCAAAAGAAAATATCAAAGGCAACAAAAACATGCTCTTTCAGAATCATAAGTACTCAGTTATACGCAACATTGAAATAAATGAAATATTTATATTTTATATGTTGAAAGAAAGAGAGAGAGGAAGAGACGGAGAGCGAAAGAAAGACCGGGAAAGAAAACATGACTTTCGATACTTTAGCAAAAATAACATCCCATATTAATGTATGTACCTGGGCGTGTGTAATTAAACCAACAACAATAACACCAACACGAAACCCTCCCTCCTCTTCTACCTTCAACTAAAACTAAAGTAAGATTTTTAGTATGTCAAATATTATAACTAGAAACACGAAATGTTTATTTTACTATATAGTCTGCAACAAGGGGAATCAACTTTTAAACCCCTTCCAACTAAAAACAACAAAAACAATAACAAAACTTGGTATGAATACTTTACTACTAATGCCCCCTAACAGCCCAAAATTTATGATTAATAAAAGATGAGTTTTGCCTACACACTCAAGGGAAATAAATATATCGATTATTAACTAGCGAAAAATCAACAAATATACACAACATATAGCTTTCACTGACCATAAATTTAATAAAAATTAAGTTAGAAACTTTCAAAAGACTTACAAGTAGCAGTAACCTAAAAGAAGTGAGTGCAAACTGCACGAAAATGCCAACTAAAGTGTATATTAAGAAAAAAAAGAAAGTGTATATCATACGAGAAAAAGGAGAACAAGAACAAGTCAGAAGATGAGGAAAAGGAGAAGCACACGGATGCAACAGTAAACCCTACAAATATAATCTTATTGAGTTAATTTAATTTGCCATCTTTTTTGATAGTTAAGCAAAATGTTAGACGCCACAACGACTCTTATAAATGTAGGAACATGTAGTTAAGTGCATCACATCTTCATAATAAGCTCTTCCGCATAACCCGAAATATCAAGCTCCACTCTTTTTAATCTCCTTCAGGGTCTAATTCGGTACAACAACCCCCAACCCAAACACACATACAATCCCTCGATATGTAAAGAAAATCATCATGTCTGCCATCTCAAACATCGATTTATACAAAAACGACCACATCAAAACTCAAGATACACATGACGTAAGATAAAAGGACCCCCCTCTCTCTGTGTCTCTCTCTCTCGAATTCTGTCAGAAGAAGAAAAAAATCAGTCGCCATCATCAAAGGGATGTCACGTGACTCTGGGGACACACATGCATACACTATCTCATTCAGAAAAAAAAAAAAGGTCCAAAATGTCTGCTACTCCACAGAAGATAGAGGAAAAAGGGGGTGCGCGAGTGAAGAAACGAGATGTGAAAGACGAAGGCGCAGGCAGATACATGATGATGATGAGAATCAAAGTGTAGAAGAGCAGATGAAGTGGAGAAGAAGATGAAGAAGAGGGAGTGGAGGAGAGAGAGAGAGAAAAATATCACTTTTTTTTATCCTTCATCTATGCCTAACACTACTTTTTCTTCCTCGTAGTCGTCTTCTTACGTATTTCTCCCTTTTCTTATGGTTATCAACCAAAAATTACATTCTTTACGCATGGCAATGAAATATAAATTGTGCATAACTGCACATAATGAAATCATTCTTCCCAACATTTCATATCAAACTCTTAGGAAAATATGTGTATGTGGTAGATGGCAAACCGTGTAATAGTTGCTGTACTTTGAAAATGGATTTTATGTATTGTGTGCCACGCTAACGAGGCAATATCTATGGTCGACCCAAGGAAAAAGAGAGAGGAAAAAAATTCCTTTTTTCCTTCACAAACCTTTCCTTAACTTGCAATCCATGAATAATCAATCTGACAACCATTAACTTTTCCACTTTTCGCACATATACACAAATATCCGCAACCCTCTCTCTCTCTCTTTCTTGTCGTCGTCGTCGTCTCCGTCCTCGTCCCCCTTTCTCCTCGGCTTTTTTTCTTCTCTCCTTTTCTTAAAGTCACAAAAGAGGATTTGAAAATCGTCATCCATTATTCACCACACCATCCGAAATGAACAATCACTATTTCGGATGTGCTTAACTGCTATTTAACCACCCCTCACTCTTTCTCTCTCATCTACACTGCTCAACAATTCAACCGCAAATATAACATTTATACTTTATAACTTTTAACAACAACAAAAAAATGGAGAAAGAGAGCGAGAAAAAGGAGAACAGACATGCAAGGAGTGTGAAGAATCAAGGGAAGTTGGTTATTTGATGACAACCAACAAGAAGAAAATATAGGTGTCAGAGACAGAGAGAGAGAGAGGGTTAGAAACAGGGAGAGGGGAAAGGAATGCACTTTAAGAGTATTTTCAATGCATTTTAAATCTCTTCCTCGATTCTCTTTTTTGATAACATAACTCTCAGACCCATTTCAAACGTCAAATGTTAATGAATTAAAAGTGAAAAGGCCACTTTAGTTATCAACTTCACAGTAGAAGTAGTAGTAGTAGTAGTGATGGTGGTAGTAGCAGAAGCATCTAACCACGATTAGAGACTGGACAAATGATGAAACTATTTCCTTAACGTGCATCAATATTTTAAAACGAGTAATTTCATATCTGTAGTATAGAAATTTAAATTGAAGATTGTAGTTGAATATCTGAAAAGGCCTGCAGAGTTGAATTGAAAGGACAAAGGAAAAAAAAAATATATATATATATAACCCATGCCGGAAATTTGCTCCATTGAACCAGCAAGTTGTATATGATAGGGATTAAGCAAAGGACTTAGAGAAAGGGTTGATGGAAATGGATTTATAAATACGATGTCGACCTACTCATGCTTAAAATAAGTGGATACCATAGCTTATCTCTAAGCCACAGCAGGCGATGAAACCAATAATAATTTTTCCCTTCAATCATAAAAAGTGGAGGGTGAATGGTGTGGCAAAAGGAGAGAAGGAGAGAAAGAGAGAGAGAGTGACGGGAGGAAAGATAGTGAAAGTAGGAGCAAGAAGAAATAGAAAAAAATACTTAGGGTCGAAATACTGCAAAGAGGAAAGAAAAATCCTGACTGATCATTAGACTGACCATTAAGTAGCACATAGTATACACATAGTCTGTTCACAAATACATTTATCCTGGTTTTAGACGACTTTTACAAGACCAATGGTCGATTAATAGGAAGCGAGAGAGAAAACAGGAGAAAAGATGCTACACAAGAAGAATCAGAAGAAAAGAAATTGATCATTTTGGCCCTTCCTATAACGACACCCGCCTCGGTGGCGCAGTGGTTAGCACGCTCGATAACTGCGTTAGTAGGTCAAGATTCGATACAGGACCTAAGCGAGTTGGCTTCTTTCGGGTGAGAGAGACAAGCCCCGAGTGCGCCTACTCTAGCATGACGAGTAAAACCGAGGTCCCGTGTGGTGTACGATGGCACTTCCACCTAACAGAACCCTCTCTACTATGCAACGGGATGATGAGGCAAAATTTCCAGGTGTAGGAGCTCGCCCCCTTACGTCGGTGGAATTTCCCAACGATCAGTAGACCAGCTGTGAAAAAACTCTGTCCATTAGGTCGTCCATGTGTCCATTCATAGAGACGAGAGGGATACCAGGCCCTGCCATTGGCGGGAAAAGGATTAGGAGTTGCTTCGTTGGTCCTTCCTACAGCGCGCTGCAAAGTTCACTAAACATTTTTAGATATCCAACGCGACGTCATCAATGCGCGGAAAAATCCTTATTCATAAATTTTCGGGACCGGCTGTATTAAGTATGCTGGACACACCAGTTCTCGTCTGATCACTGAAGTGAAGCAACGCAACCCCAGCTAGCACTAACATGGGTGGCCGCTTGGGAAAAATGGGTACCGCTAATACCCAAAAATCGTCTCATCATTGTAGTCTCTGTGCAGTCTCTGCATTAGAACTATACAGTGAACGGGGCTCTAATGACCGTTGTAGTTGAAGGGCCCTAAAACACCAACGAAATAATCGGACATTTTATCAAATAAAATCATTTCATAAAGGTAAAAAACAACAAACGGGGACGGGAGAAGAAAACTTCTTAATTGGGATATGAAATTTATATTTAACTTAATTTGTTACGTCAATGGGTGGAGGAGTCGACCAGACAGCCATAACGGGCCGGACCGTGTGGAGGCTGCTCGCGGGAAAATTAATATATTTAATTTTCTAAGCGACTCATTTGTCGTATTGAAGTCAGCATCGCGCTTGTCCAAAATAATTTTATCGCTTCAAAATCACAGATTTCATTTCGAGGCGATGCATCACTGTTTATGAACCCATTTCAGGTTGCTAAACTACTGTTCAAGCTGTACAAAAGCAAAATTTGCGGCAATATCAATTTGTTTACAAATTCACACTTTTTAAAACAATGTCCGACACTCGTTTATCACCCTTCCACTACGTGTGCGAGCACAGAAATAGTAGTCAACAAATTAATCTGTCGTTTAGAAACACGACAGGAAAATAAATGGGTCGATAATCAAAATTATGGATATAACTCCACACTGCTAAACATGACTCCATTCAAATAATAGTCTTACTCAGTCGGGATATTAATTAATCTCTCATTTCAAAAATTTAATCAAATGAAATCCTATATACATAATAAGGGAAAGCAGTGAGTGAGAGCACAGAGAAGGAGAGAAATAAATGAGTAGGGGAGTGCAGAAAAAAAAGACTGAAAAGGGAAGAGAAAGCGAGAGAGAGGTGAGGTATAAATTGGACAGAGGTGGGACGTCACAAAATTAATAAATTCAGAGAGCTTTTTCAGATGCAGCTTGAAAAACTAATCAAAAACAGGATATGCACATCAGTTTTCAATCACACAATTATATCTAGCAGGGTTACAAGAGATGAAAAAAAAATCTCATATTAATAAAAATTACTATTCTTACAATTAATACTCGTAAACAGCACTTGTAGTTGAAGAGAGTCTGAGAGAGAGGGGGGAAAGAGAGATACACAAGAAAAACGAAAGCTTTACAAAGCTTCACCATCCAAATATATCATCCAATCAAGTTCAATATTACTGATGTAGAAAAGACTGAATAAATTGAGAGAAGCTAATATAATTGACCACAATTGTTGATTTCAATTCAATAATAAACTATTGTAAGGGAATGAATTCAAAAAGAGGACCAAAAAAACACATAACAAATGAATAATAAGTAGATGACTACACTGCTTGCTCTGCAATAGACAACAACAACATCATCATCATAGAAATCATCTGAAATATTATCAAATTCAGAATAGGCCAATAGGTATGCAATATAAAACATTTTAGCGGAAATGTAACTACATTATCATCATCATCATGTTCATCATTTTATCTTCATTTGGATAGAAAATTCAGAATGCGGTAGATAAAACCGTTTTTCTTAAGAAAGAGAAGAGTAAGAAAAGAGTTACTAAGAGTGAGAGAGAGAAAGAGACCGAAAAAACCCCCATTGATTGAAATATTCACCACCGTGGAGTTTTGTTCACTTTTGGTTTAGTTAAAAGTGGAGAGAGAGAGAGAGAGAGAGAGAGAGAGAGAGAGAGAGAGATGCTTGTATAGTGTCGTAAAAATACAGTTTTATTCTAGGAAACGCATTCCCAAGACAAAAGTAAAAATCATGATTTTCAACCTTTAAAATGCTAAGGTGTACCGCTTTACTTCCACTATACGACCGGCTATTACTTTACATAACCCGTAAACTCACGAAAAACATGTACCATGCACTTGTTTATCCCAAGCTACCGTATTTAGAAACTATTATCGATGCATGTCATGAATATTAGCTTTAAACTTCACAGACTCCTCTACTATTGCCTACTCCTCTCCGCCAAACGACACACGAGATCAATTTGAGCATCCATTGGCAAATAGACGAGAGAAGGGCCACAAAAAAAAAAAAACCAACAACAACAACTGCTACTACTACTAGTACTACTATTGCAGTATTTTGTTTCCCGGCTAAAGACGAACACCTCTTTGATGGCAACCACGAATTATACAACCACACGCTTGGGTACAGTCTCACAGGACTTTCTACGCCATTACGTAATAATCAATATCAACAAAAATCCTAACAACCTAGATAGGAGTCAGTTACGAGCTCAACACAAGATTGAGTGACTACCACACGCGTGTACAATCAAGAAGTGGGGCTCAGAAAGAACCCTCCAAGGGGATACCAACTATTGCGTAATCAAATACAACCGCTACATTCTATTGTGTGCGTGCATTCTTCACCTAGGACCCGTTCAAGGGCTTATTTGGTCAAAGACACCTGGAAAGTACCTTTCAAACCCAGACTTCACAGGCAATTTACGTCCTCCTCTAGTATCCGAAAGGAAGGAATAGACTTTTTTTGTTAAGTGTTTTAGGGCTCTTCAACTACAATGGTCATTAGAGGTTCATGCACTGCGTACTTCTAATGCCGAGTCTGCAAAGACACTACGCTGTTAGGACGATTTTTGGGTATTAGCAGTACCCAGGGTTCCCAAGCGGTCACCCACGGCAGTACTTGCCGGGGTTGAGTTGCTTAACTTCAGTGATCAGACGGGACCTGGTGTATCCAACGCAATACAGTCGCTACTGGAGGAGGCATAGATAGTGTTAGAGAGAAAGATGTCGATGGTCAGTACAGTAAGGCTTTGATCTCGATTCTTATTCAGCATTAATAAGATTAATAAAAGAGTATTAAAAAATAGACTGCCAAACATCGTTGTTTCTTACCCGTTAGTCATACCTGGTTTGTCCGTCAGCTAGCTCAGGCCGAGGCCTTGGTCGGATTTTGCTCGAATTTGCCTCAGTGCAACCCTTCAAATTCTACCTTTGGAATGAATGAATGGATGATACAGGCGAGTGCAGGCTATCCAACGACGCGTGCAGTGTAATCTCACGACCATAAATCGTAAGCTGTCTCCGGACCACCCCAGAACACTTGACTATAACCAGGTACTTAACATTCTGGAAAGGGTACAAAAATGATGCAAGCTAGTGTTATTAAAAACGTTAAAGTTGTAAGATTGAACACGAACTGTATACATTTTGTTCTGTAATGTGTATCTATTAAGGCCATGGGTACACTGCAGAATTCACGGATGAAGCATCGTCTCAGGGTAAGTCGAACAACAACAACTCAGCAATAACGCACTTACCTCGCCTTGGGTTTGCTTCTGGCTGAAGTGAACGCTTTGTGGTTGCAGAACGGAAGGAAGTTTAAAATGCCTCTGTTGAATGCTGGTGGATGTAGAATATCACCTACAGATTAAACTGCAATTACTATCAATTGACCAAATGTTCAGCCTTGAAATATTTACCTCTGGGGGTCAGTGGTTTTATAGTAGTGTGTGGCTGCGTGTAATGTTATATAATTCATCATCAAGAAATCGTCAACATTTGAACCAAAGGTCGGAATCTGGAAAACGAAATCGGGAACATTTTGAAAGACAGTTAATTAGTCACAAAATAGTCACTCAACCGTCTAAGCATCAGACCCCAGGTCATCATTAAAGTACAGGCCGAAAAATCCGACAGTGAACAAACTAGTCGATAATAGAAAACACAGAAAGAAAATGCCAGCTTCAAGCTGAAAAATAATCAAACAGTATGAGACACAGACAACAGTGGATGCGGAGTTGATCTTAAATTATGAATTTTCAAATAATTTTTGATCGATGCTTCAAACTCAATTCAATGCTATAATAACCCTTTCCATTCTCATGATCTTCACTAGGCTATTGAGATAATAAATATATTTTTTTCCCCCATTTTTTTCGCCTCAGAAAGCAATATATTCAAATATCAACTTAAGCAAACCATCACACTACATGCAGCTATACAATAAATCAAAGTTTCAGCAGCATCCCATTATTTTTTATATATTTGTTTATCAAACCGATGCATTTCTGTGAGGAACGGAGTGAGGAAAACTGGAAGAAGCAGGGGGGGGGGGAGGGAGCAGAGCGGATGAGACGAAGAAGAAGAAATCAACGACTCTCTGCATGCAGATAATCTTCCAGTAGGTGAACTTGCTTACGTAAATCACGAAAGGAAGCTTATAAGGACTAAAATGTTTCACATCCGTACAACAGAACCCAAAGGCAACCGACTAAATAAAGGCAATAATCGAGTTGTCACATGTAAATTACGTCACCAGACACCTTGCATCCCAACTGGCACAATACCTGCAACTGTCCCGTCATCCTTAATTTATCCCACGCAACAGTAATTAACTATTGTGCTCGTCACACAATTCCCCACAAAACGGAATAATCATTTCATATATTATGGAGTCACATGGGGTTACGATTAAAGCGTCGCGCAGTGCCATCATTAATTTAACACTTTCGCAACAAAGTTTAAGTACAAGTGATAGAAATACAATTACACACAGTATAGTAGGCGACACAAAACAGAAACTGAACACCTCTAACACAACTGATTTGCCTAATAAATACAATATACTTCATTAAAATTATGCGGAAAGTAATAATTATATTCCGTTCACATATCACGGTTTCACCCTATTATCATCTGCAACAGACAATTTGGGAAAATCAGACTAAAATCACTGTCTACTTTGTCGTAAAGGTCCTACATCAAGCCTGTCTTTTAAGGAAATCGAATGCCCTACATGTGTCCCGCCTAGGAGGTGTAGGAGGTAGCTTGCTCGATTCACTGGGGGGCTCTAATGACCTTTGTAGTTGAAGGGCCCTAAAACACCAACAAACAACAACAATCGATTCACTGTTTCAGTGGTTCCAGGTTCGATACTGGTTTGTTTATTTCGGGCGAGAAAGTAAAACCAAAAACCAGTGCACCTTCCTTCGATTGAAAAGTAAAACCAAAGTCCCGTGTGGTGTACGATTGCATTTGCACGTAAAAGAACCCTCTCTACTATGCAACAGGTGGATGATGCAAAATTGCCAGGTGTAGGAGCTCGTCCCCCCCTGACGTAGGTGGAGTGCCCCAACGGACAGTAGACCGACGATAAATAAGCATACGTTTGTTTGTTTTGTTGATGTTTTAAGGCCCTTCAAATACAAACTTCATTAGGGCCCTGCCCACTGCGTAGCTCTAATGCAGATTCTGCGCATACACTACTCTGTTACGACGATATGGGTATTAGCGGTACGCAGTGTTCCTAAGTGGTCACCCATGCTAGTATTAGCTAGGGTTGCGTTGCTTAACTTCAGTGATCACAAGAGAACTGGTGTGTCCAACGCAATACAGCCGCTCATAAATAATCATAGGGTTTGTAGCTTTGATCGGTAACTGGCTCTAGAAAAACACCGTTGTTTGTTTGTTTGTTGGTGTTTTAGGACCCTCAACTACAAGGTCATTAGAGCCCCGTCCACTGCGTAGTGCTGATGCAGAGGCTGCACAGACACTACACTAATGCGACGATTTTTGGATACTAGCGGTAACCAGTTTTCCCAAGCAGCCAACCATATCAGTACTAACTGGGGTTGCGTTGCTTAACTTCCGTGATCAGACGAGAACTGGTGTGTCCAACGCAATTTGCCGTTCCCAGAAAAACACCGTCCAATATATCACCAGGGTGTGTCCATTCAGAGGAACAAGATGGGTACCAGACTCTGCCATAAGCGGGAAAAGGGTTAGGAGTCGTTTTTTGGATGTCCTACCTATCCTGTAGTTATGGAGTCTTATTAGTGCCACAGATTCGCATCAGTCAAGCAGTCAAGAACCTAGGATTCCGTCAGCTTAAACGTCTTAATTTTGAGCGCTCGGGGGCCCATACACCTTTGAGTAGGAAGTTCTCCTGGTTGACAAAGTACCATCCAGCCAGTTTTGCCCTTCGCATAATATGTCTGCTCAGGTATAATCCGAGGCTAAAATGAATGAATAAGGAAGAAAACGTGATGTTAATAATGGTCGATATTAATTTGAATTAGAGGATGTCGTGTTCTTAATTACCTTATAGCGATAACCCCACCGCTTTTCCTCCGTTTTATCTTTCTAAGCACACTATCTGTGGTCAGCGATTTTCACATCAATTGTGCACGTCTGCTCTATAGCCACTTCAGCTGCTGCAGCAGACATTTAAAAATATAAATAAATAAGTATATTTTAACACTTTTTAGTCGATATTCATAAGTCATACACAATTATAATTTGGGCATGGCGCGCGACCAGTTTGCTAGCGAGCTGATGTCAAAACTCTATTAGTGGCCATTAGTCGCTTCTTACGACATGCCAGAAGGCAGTCGGATCCAATGTTACACTTGGAATTCACACTGGGGAAAACGTGTGATTAGACTCATTATTGCCTCTCCACAACCTACCAAAGATCACAGGCTGAGTATTTATATGTCGAGTGTATACACATGTATACACGTCTATGCCATATATTAATCTCATACATTACAAAGAGGTTATTAGGTTCACACCTCAGTGTATCCTTTACCGCAGCTAGGTGATGAATTGAGTCAACATTGAAATGACGACGTGATGGATCTAAAATAACAGGTCGTCGTCACCAGCTACTAAACACCACATTCATTAAATGTTACTGGTCCCAGGGCAACGTCGTTCAAATATGCAAAATTCTGTGATGTACACATTACACACACACACACACACGCTAGAAGCAGAATAAATGCCGTCACAACGCATCAAAATGTTGAAAATTAAATGAAAATTAGCAAGTTAATTTTATACGAGTTCTTTATCTGATGTAAAGAATTTTGAAACCATACTAGGGCCTAGTGTTGATTCCAGGTTGTTGCTTCTTCTAAACTAAAAATTAGTCGCCAATTTAGAGACAGAGGTATGCAGATCGCGCAAGATATTCTCCATCATCATTCCTAACCCCTTCCCACCAAAGGCTGGATTGGGTAACCGTTAATGTGGAAAATCTGGAACCTGGCTGCTCATCGCCCCTTTTCTGATCTACATATTGTACTCCACGGTTCTTTCACCTACAGTGATTACATTGTAGACACCACACAACACTATGACTTCACTTTCCCTGCTTCCCTAACCACCAAAAGAAGCCAACTGCCCCCACCAGGATCGAATCTATAATCACGCCACCACCCAGCCACAGAAGCAGAAATTCAGATGATGCAACGTGGAACTATTCCGTAGGTTTGCGCCGAAGCATACACCTGAAAGTGCCCGGGCCTTTTGTCACGTACTTAATTGAAGGTTAGGGATTTATGGCGCGCAAATAACATCTCAAGCAATTTCAGTGTTTACTAAGGCGATCTGGGCAGGTGAACCAAATTTGTAATTTGTTTCTTTGTACCTTTATCCCAGCATAATTATATCAGATAACGCATAGAAAACATGGTTGGACACTTTGAGGAGCTCAAAAATTACTTCAAAGTGTCACAAACAGGGAAATTAGCTCAGTGCACTGCAGTACCAAAGGGTTAACCTTCAACGAACAAAAGTCGTTAAATTACATTAAGATATGGGAAAATTTTAACATTTAACCCTACAGTCTAAAGGTCAATTCCTGTCAATCGTACGTCCTAAAAAAAAAGGAACAGGGTTGAATTAATTTCTGCATCCAATTGACCTGAAAGGCCATTGCAGATATGAAACACATCTGTTGTCTTTCAACCTTTATACCACTACCATAATAGCGGTATTTTAGTTTCACCTATGTGACTCAACCAACGATGAAGAGCCCTTCACGAGCGGTCATCGTTTACGACAACGCACCAGAGATTTTCCAATTCAAAATTTATCTCTTACAAATTTATGCAAAATCTGTTAACTATAAATAATAATAATGATAGTTAACCAAGCACCAATTCAAAGGATGATAGTTACTTTTATAAGCAGTGCTTACTTTTATAATCAGTACTATTTTTTTCTCTCTCGCTTTCTCTTTCTGCTCTGTTGTCTCTTCTCTCCTTCTCTCTCTCTCTCTCTCTCTGTTGCCTTCTCTCCCTCTTTAGTCTTTGTCTTTTATATCGCTCCTTATTAAAAGCTTGCTCAATGAATGTAACACCTAACAAAAATAGTCAAGATTATTTACTTCGCATCTCGTGTTAAATAATTCATCAAAATGAGCAATATTTCTGCACACATTACAGTTTACAGCGCCGCAGGGATGCATTACATCTCCAGAAATGTGAAAATTACCTACATCACCCTAACATCTTTTAAAGCTACATATAAAGGATGAAGCAAAACGATACTAACATCACTACACTTGGGCAAAATTAAACCTCAAAATCTATACATGCACACACATAAACCCAATCCCAAACAAAACAACAACAATTAATTTGATATCGAGTCTGCCACAATTCTGCTTTTTACTCGCACTAAGACCAAAAGCTTGAACGGATAAAGAGTTTTTCAGGGATACCGTGTTCAAATCCCCTCCAACTACAGTATTCATAATACCGTCCAGTTAATAAACGTTTGCCTACAATCTTTCCAAGCTGTCAACTCACCTCCAAATTTATTCCCTACAAAAACAAAACCGAAATACACCCTCGGACTATCAATTTGATTTAATAACCATCTCTAATCTTCGTCTACGTGTATAAAGTGACCAATCAACCGCTGTCATTTTCAAACTCAACCAACACATTTCATGCCATCTTAAAGAGAAATATGGGTACAAAATTATTAGACATTGTCCAGTTCATTGGACTCGGGCCACTCACGAGCAAAGGGGAAAAAACAACAGCAACATGAACACAATTTATACGGTCCAACTAACCGTTTTTCTCGTTTCGCCTGATTCATCGGTTGTCTTTTCCAATGAATACATACAAAATTGCTTCTACCTGAAGTAGGAGACATAACAGAAAAAAAAAAACTAAAAATGCCAACGTTTGTGGTCACGTTTAGAGGACAGACGTTATTTGACAAAAAAAAGTAAAATATATATATAGGTATCTATCGTATAGATGTAGTATTTTACGATAAACCATTATAAAGAGAGCAGAGGAAGGAAAGGGGAAAAACAAGATCGAGACTGCAAGAGACTGGACGAACAAGAGCAAATGTTAAAATGCTCTTCCGAAAGAATTTCGCATGCGTCCAACTCAGACAACAGGAAAATATGTATACTTAAATTTGTGCAAAACTGCATGAATGTGAAACTGATTGATTTTCACGCACTGTTGCATTACTGCGCTCACTTTCTCATCTTTTGACCTAACCTACGGGACAATTGCAGATAAATATACAGTACGAAGAGAGAGAAAAAAAAACTAAACTTAAATTTACTGCAAAGATACTGTTTAGTCGTTCAAACCTCATTGAATTTCAACCCTCTTTCTCCAACAGACTCCAAAATAATCTGCTACTCAATTTGGGTTTTATCTGCTTCAATTTGTCGAGGATGAGGGGAGGAGAAAGGAGGGTGGGTAGAGAGAGAGAGAGACCTGTAACAGACAAATAGAAAAACTCTTCCACCTTCCCTACCTTTGAAATACAGTAAAATACTGTCTGAAACTTATAAGTAAGGGAGGGTAATACGAAGTGGTGGCAACAAGAAAGAAAAATCTACCGCATTATTTTCAAGATCTTATCCTTGACCATCTTTTTAAAAAGATTTGTTGAATGTATCCTACAACTCACCATTATTTTCATTCAAACGTTAGACTAGTCTTTCAAGTGGATGATCATCAAAAGCCTTCAGTCTCTCTCTCTCTTCTCAATCTGCAATATCAGCTTCGACTGCTAATACCTTCTTTAAATATCTTGACCTCTTTCAATTACCCGTATTATTCACCAACGCAGCTGATGATTTCATGGAATGAAAAAAAGCAATGAGTAAGGCATTTAGTCCATCAACAGAAAGGCTAAGAGAACGAGTGCAATAACTAAATGAGAATTTTAAAACGCCTGTCTGACCTATTCCTTGGCCTCACTTCTGCCTCCCTGCAATCAATGTAGGACCTCGACGACAACTAATCAGTTGCCCGCCAATCAGCAGTAAAGATGGGAGGGATGGGGGGTACGAATCTCACTGAAAAGCAACATAAATAATTAACAGCATAATATATGAACATGTAAAGTTATTACTTCATCGAGACATACCATCATCGTCATTACACGTTGTTTTCAAAGCTCATCCTCTCAATAACACTACACTTGTAATCAATTTCTTACAAGACTTTGACAAGAGAAAGCTAGAGAGAAAATACAAAAATATGTATGAAATATAAGAAAACAAACATAACTATTAAGAGGAACCTGGCAGCAGAATGGAGAAAGCCGGAGAGAGAGAGACAGAGAAGAGAATACAAATTTGATATACTAACATATCCTCATTAGTCTCCTCCTTAACATCAGTTCAATTTCATTGTTTAATCTCCGTTTTTCATTACTTAGTTAAATAAACGATAAATGAAGCACATTCATCACCTACTATCCGAAAATAGTAAAATAGTCCCTAACATCATCCCCTATATCTTTTTAATCCGCATCTTACAAAGACACCATTAAACTTATTAGCCTTAACATGACATTAGATGGAACCGGGTTGTTACGAGAGGGAGTAGCATTGAATGCTTTACTTATCTATCATATTTTTAATGTTCCCAATTTATGTCGTCTGGCGCCCCTCGCCCTTTAACCCCTCCTCCAACTCTTGTTCACTCCTTTCTAGCTTTCAATTCCTTCTTGATACATCATCATCATCCCATTTCCCATACGCAGCTTTACACTTGTGACGTTTTCTCAAGAAATCCACTCTATATACACAATGTTCAGAGCTGGTACGTGATCTCAACTAAGATAACACAGAAACAGTAATCCTCTTCATTATCTTAAAGAAGGAAGACATGGTAGAAGTGCGTGAGTATGGAAAAGGGCAAGGATGAACGGGTTAAGGGGAAAGCAACTATCTGCAAGAGTTAAAGAGGGGAAAGAAAAAAAAATTCACTGTCCTCCTCTTCATACTTTTCATCATCATCAACTCTTCTCAACTATGCAAGTTAAATCTAAGTTCTTAACGTTTCTGATGAGAATACTCAGCTACATACTTGTACACCGTACGTCTCCGACTCAATCTCTAGAGTTTTGGCGATGCCATTAAATATGCAAAGTAGACCTCTTCCGCCACAACTTACATACAAGTACTCTTCACATCACGTGGTATAACTGGTAAGGGGAAGACACTTTTCTTTTTCTTCCCCTCCGCCTTTTTTTTTTCTTCTTCTTCATCTCCTTGGTCCGCTTCGCCCCTCTCCTCCTCGTCATTCTTCATCATCCGTCGTTTTTCTCTCCATCTTTTGTCTTATGTTTACTAAAAGACAAAATCCCTGATCACATCCAAATAAGTCACAATAAAACATTTAAATGCTCTTACAACGAAAATATACTACAATTCTTGTTGCTTTTACGTTTTCAAAGCTTTTAGATCTTCACTAATGCCAGCATTGATTAAATTAAGTATAATAGATCCGATTTGATGTGTATTTGTATTCCTTTTTGTCAAACCACTGAGAAAATTCCTCAACCCCCCTCTCTCCTTCTGTTTCTCTATCTTCTCGTCATTTTTCTACTCGTACTTCAGCTCCTCCACTTATCTTTTAAATGAACTTCAGTATTTTTCTTTGGTGCACTCTACAAATTAGTCATGTTGTTGTTGTTGTTACCTTTCTATACTGTTAATTGTATTCTGGACAATCATTTTCTACATACTCTTAGCGGAAATGGTGTCCTTTTACGGGTTTCTGAAATAACTTCTTGCAACAGGCCGAACGAGTTATCGAGTCTGATTTCAGAAGACAAGAGATCCGCAACCAGTTGCTGGGGAGCATCACGTTACCCCTTTACACCTTATTGGGCAATCTGAAAGTAAAATCATAACATTGATGAACGCATTTCTATCATCGCTTGAGGGTTGTTGTTGATGTTACCAGAAGTCCATTGAGGAGAGGAGGATCAGGGGATGAGTTTCCATATCAATGTGACATAGTACGGTTTCGAGCATCAGTTCTTCAAACGATAGGTTCCGCTATAACTCCATATATATGGCTTTAATCACAAATGTATCTTTCCATTTCCAAAATATGGCTTTTGTATCCTCACCCGAATGGTTTCTCACTTTGTGTTCTGTGATAAACATGAGTCGTAAGGTTTTGCCTAATAACTAGAAGAGAGTTGCTTCTATCGCAGTGAGAAAGTAAATTTGTGGGTGCACCAATACACCTCGTAACCTGCAAGACAAATAATATTTTTGTGCCATTATTAGTTGATACTAAAGAATCCTGTGCCAAATTCGTACCAGAAAAGAGGTTGCAAGAACATGCCATTAATTAACACAGTTTTTCATTTAGAAAAGCGCAAAAGCAGTAACTAAATCCACAAACAACACATTTTGAAACACAGAAATATAAAAATTTATCTGAAACAAAAATCTTAATAGCCTAAATATTAAACAACTTTTAATATCTATGAATACGAAACCCGTAAATCACACTTGAAACAACGCTTGAGGACTATTTAGAAGTGGAGCGCACTGCTGTTAGACACAACTAAAAGTGCGATTTTACCCTTTGAAAAACCACTAAAGACATCTATATTAACTGTCTCATCACCTAACATCTTTTAGCCTTGTATAACGATTCAAAAAAAAAAATCAACGTTTACACAAACTATTCAGACAACAAGCCCCATTAGCCAAATCTGGGTTTCATTATGAATATTACATGGCATAGTTGAAGTGGAGTAAATCACAAGTGGCATTTTAAATGAGGGTCTTCAGTCTCGCTGATCAATAATTAATGTGTCAGACATTTATACTGATAGTGCTGTTAATAAAGAGGGAGGTTGTAAAATAAGATGTTTCCGTTACTTCCCATTAAACAGCATTCACAAATTTTTATAAGAAAAGGAAACGAGCAAAGCCATTTTCTTTCATTATCAATCTACACCAAAAGTATGTACGTGTCTCTTATGAAGCAAGCTATTTTTACCATGTCTGACGACGATCTTATTTCTTATCTTTTTTTTCCTCTCCGTTTTTTTTT
>JAAFCE010006668.1:17076003-17226714 GCA_013389805.1 Trigoniulus corallinus
TTTTTTTTTGCTACGTTCACCCTGTTACACATACAACCCCTTTCCCCCTCTCTTTACACATAACTCCCTTCTTTTATAACTATATCCATATCATACTTCAGACTCGTGTATTATATACATATTGCCTCCATCTATCAGAATGACGTACTCTCTCATTCATCAAATCCATCTCCTAACTTTTACAAACAAACGGGAGCACAAGTAACACATTCACTATAAAGACCAAGAAGAATGGGTCAAATCCAAAAAAAAGAGAGAGAAATATTAGACATTCAATATTATATGACTTATTTTTTTCCTTTACCTAACCCTCTTCCAATAAATGGCAAGACGGTCGAGTACTCATCAGTCCAGAATTTCGATGTAAAAATCGAGAAATGAAGCAGTGACGCAGGAGAGAGTTAGACTCCCCAGCAAAAAGCAACAGATTTTTCCCCTGTGGGCCGACCAAAGGTCAACGAGTTGTCATTACAAATGAGAATAAAAGTAATATTTGATAGAAATTTTATATTATTTTTATAGAACCAATCCATTATATGCCCTTCTTTAAAAATGACTGCAGGCCTTTCCGACACTTTTCCACCGGGACCTAATTTTCCGTACAGCGAAACACTGAAAGGAAGAACTAAGCCACGTGCCACATGGCAGACAGCCACTCTAATGACCCACGCAGGGACATAATGGGCCTGTTTTCTATCCCGAAAGGACCCATATATAGTATTCAACATTATGTAACATGCGATGATCTGAAAGATAATTTCTTTTATAGTTATATTAAAGACAGTTAAGTTCTTGTAGGGTAAGTGCAAAAATAGCCTGTAAGGTGGCACATTTAAATAAACAATAACAGTTACTATGTCGCACTTACTCCTTTTAAAATATGTCACAAAATTTAAAATATGAGATTAGATGCAGAGTCTTTTGGATGGTCCAGACAAGCAACTGTCTCGCCTCATATTTGTAATATGAGGAAGACGAGACACACACATCAAATCCACAAAGATGAGATAATATCAACCATCACCAACACTCCAAAATTCAGTCAATATACACTCACAATGCACAAAGGATTACGTCACTTAACAGTGCAACTTCCATTGTGCATCTTCGCCAACATCGACCTGACTGACACCCATTAACTCATGAGGCAAACCATACAGCCGTTGTTAACAGAACAAACCCAGTAATAAAGTGACGGCATATATTTTCACCACTGAGCCCTAAGGAGCTATCTGGTTTATCATAGAAAAGTGAGCCTGTGGCCACAGAAGGATCTAAGGTAGACATTACTTTGTTTACATCTTTCAAAACCTCATAATTAATAAAGTGCATTATACTTCGCTTACTGCATATCATCAGCGACAAAGACAGCTGGGAAAGGAGAAGAGGAAACGGCCCAAAAATGTGTGGAGGAAAACCACTGCAATTTTGCTCCACCTCTCACTTATAGATTGGGCCATTTCACATACAAAGTTCACAGCCCTCCCATTGACACTTTACTACTGCACATTCACGGATAAACAAAGCACATACAGCATGGTACTGCATAGAGAAAAACTCTACGTAGACTAAGAGTTATGAGCAATATTTTTCTATTTGTATCCACAGTAAATACGCAAGTGTCACCCTACCCCATTGCACTATGGGACACTGAAATACAAGAAGGTCAACGGCATCTCCAAAGCAGTAAGATCGATTTGTCCAAGATAAGAGAAATCCAACATTCATCGAAATAATCCTAAGACGCTAGGAAACGAGACCTAACCCTCTAAAGTCGTTTAAGTAGATCCTTCTAGAGTAGGAGAGGGGCGGTAGAGGAAGGAAAACGGGCAGTAAAAAAAAGCAAAATACCGTTGATATGCACTCAAAAAAATTTACAACCGCCCTTTAAAAGTAAAGATATATATATATGCTTTTAAAAAACGACGCGCCATCTTTTCCCTAGGATTATTTCCTCTCCTGAATACATTTCATATAAAAAAGATAAACTTTATATACATTTAACTGCAGTTGATCAATTCCACTGATAATCCTTCATCATTTTATAAGCAGCTATTAAGAATGCGAGACCTATTCATTTGAATGTTGGCATCAAGCGGCAAGGGTGAAAGAAAGCAACTAAGAAAAAGCACCAAGAGATGGTATACATAAAAGGACCATTTCAAGAGTTCAAATACATGATAAATATATCTGGACATAAATGATGCTGACATTGAGAGAGAGTGTGTGTGCGTATGTGTGCAAGAGAGGGAGAAGGTGTAAAGAGGAAATGGGGCGATTTTATATTCACTTTTCCCTTATAGATACATTCACATACTCTCCTCCTTCAAATTTCCTAAAGTCAGCAAGCCTTTGAGAAATAAAGTCCCATTTTCGGTTTTTCGTTAATCTCCAAATTGCGTGATGAACATAAATTTCACGTCAATAATAAAGTATATACAGTGTAGGATATATTGCACTACTCCGAATAGACGTGGGGGTGGGCAATCAGGGGAGAAACAAGAGGTGAACAAATGCATTTCGGATGCTGTTACACCTCTTCTATTCCCCAACACCCTCCACCTCCACTCTCCTCTCCCTGAAATTATACGCAAAATATATAAGTCACAAATCTTGTTGAATACATATACAAAAATAGAAACTCCGGGTTACGGACCCCCTACCCCATTACAAATAAAAATATTGGCGTGACTGGAAAAAACATGCCATAACACACATTTCGACAAACGTGGTAATATCAATTTCACCAATGACGATTACAAATTTAGTCATTATTGATTTCAGGACCTATCAAACAAAAATTAGTATGCACTTAGGGTTTTCTCCATGCTAAAACAAAAGTATGACATCCCTTTTGAAAATAAAAAAAATATTGAAAACATCGATACATGGCTGAGACATGAACCCGTTCCGTTTGCATCCGACAACCAAGAATCACGAAGATAATATCTACTGCTTTTATTTTCTATGCTAGAGATGATAACTCCTCTCTAAAGTGCTCCTACTGTCATTTTTCCAACTAACTGCCCATCCGCCCTCCTCCGTTTCAAATGTTTACGAGATGCAATATCTAAATAAAATATATTGACACCAAAAGTGATGCTCAAGTACCTACTATCAAGAAGAGAGAGAGAGAGAGAGAGAGAGAGAGAGAGAGAGAGAAAGAAAGAAAGAGGGGGAAGAACAAAAATAATGCTACATTGAGTCAGACAGACAGTCAGACAAACACAGGAAGTTCAAAATTATGGCACAAAATGACATGGTGAGGAAATAGAGTATACGAACAGCATGGTCCTCTAGATCTATATACTATCTATCCATCTGTATATATACACACATACCAGTATTAGTATGTTCAGTTCCTGTCCAAAATTGCCAAAACGTCTTGCTCGATACATATATATAAATCATGCCAAGTCAAATTGTTGAGAACCCTAATCTCTTGATAGATGGTTCACAATGGTATACTAATGCAACATATATCATAAAAGTATTACTGAGGCAATCTTGAAACTGAAAACCCAAGAGAGAGACAAAACACGTTGAATTTGTCATATATAACTAAAGCTTAATGGTGATACTGACTCCATCCAATTTCACTAACACTTCCAGTAATAATAATAATAATAATAACAATAAATTTTTCAGCAATCGAAAATGGAGATGTTGCATATCTGAGCCTTAAGTAATAACAATAATTGACAAGTGCATTTAAGATTTGCAAACTGACAAAAACGTAAAACAGACGACCATTGAAAGAGATGCAACAGTAGCATCCAATTTCTGAACGCACAGTTGCATGCACTAACACAATGCAAATATTTATTTGAACCTAAGACAAGAAAATCCAAACTGCTAATTCATTACATCGTCGTCGTCGTCCTCCTCCTCTTCTGCACACTGCCACCGCCACACTATTACTATGCTACATTCATCCACAATGGAGAATTATTTGCTAATATTTTTAGCGAATTAATTGCCACCAGGGCAATTAATCAACTCATTATCTGCGCTACTTCGACTATAATTTGCTCATGCATTGCACTTATATCATCCTATAGGATCACAGTCAATAACACATCCACACGCGCGCTTTCAATACACCAATGGCATCATCATGATGAATTCACTCACACTTCATTTTGCAATTACACATCTGCAAGATAACTTTCGTCTTTAAAACTACCTTAAAAGTTTATTTAACTTCACGAAAACTATATTGACGGGTGAATTCACCATTAACAAGACATAATCACACTAGGAAATCCCCTTTACTCACTATTTCATTTTAAATGCACAACTGGGATATTACCACTCCTCCTCGTCTTCTTCCTCTTGCTCCACAATTCGGATACAACAATTCTCACATTCGTATCTTTCTTGCTAACCCCCTTCCCTAAAACAACAACAACAAAAAAAAAAAACTGCCTTCAATCACGCACATCATTATTAATTGCAAATCGATGTCAATTTCACGTTAAAGTATAAGTATTGCTCTAAGGTGAATAGCTTTGAATGGGGGGAAAATAAGTTGACAGAATGAAGCTTAAAATGAAGATGAAACTCCAATTACCACTACTCTATCTACCCTACTGCATTCTTTTCGAAATTTTTAGTTACCACACGAGTTACACACAACACAATCATCGTTCCGGAGGTTGTTGTCTGCTTTTTTTCCCCCCTGTTTATTAGATACCCCAACAATACTTTAATTACTTAGATTAAAACAAAGAAAAATATATAGTCTTACATTAAAGCAATTCAGCGGAATTCAACTAATACCTACAGAAAAAAATCTGTTTTTTTCTTCTTTCTCAACAACTCTTCACGAAAGCTTTCTTACCATATATTACTTTACTCTCCTTTTCTTCAATAGAGGAACGACAATAGACGTTTCTTCTAAAAGAAAAATGGGAGGGGGGCTGACTACCCTCAACCAAAGGATTTCAACAAAACAGATGGCTACTTACTGATTTAAACAAACCCGGAATACTTCCCTTTCTCGAAACACTAGAAGAGAAATGAAAGGAATTTGTTTCTTTATGAGCAAAGTATTGTAAGCCAAATATTTCCATGAAATCTTAATTTTCAATGAAATTACGTTATAGTCGAAAGAAACGGGGAAAGACTTTAACAATATATGCGTTTTCTCATTAGAAGGACTTTCAAAAGCATCTTCAACTTAGATTTTTGGTTCTTTAAAAGCTTCTCACTGTGCAGTCGTCCTTCTGTGTGTGTTGCTCTTAAACACAGACCATAACACTTGCAAATTGTATTTAAAATCCTTTGCAGAGTTTATAAAACTGAGAAAAGGGAGAAAAAAATTAACTCACGTAATTTATAAATGAAGTCATTCTTTATATACTTTCTTTATCTTTCTGCTTTCACAAACTACAGTATCTTTAAATCATCCTGGAATAATAGAGAACATACTCTTCTTTTTAACCATTCAAGTCTTTTGTACTTTTTAATGGCGGTGAGCCCAAATTTTACAAAAACTTCTACTTTTACGATCTGACTAAAGCTGGATTAACGAACGCTTCAATAGCAAGGCCACTTGAAATGAGAGCAACATTTTTAGGGTTACTTGGTATTGTTCTGCGAATGAAACATAATTCCAGGATAATAATCTTAAATTCCGAAAACCACATTCTAAAATTATCCTCATTATATCTTTATCCCGCGTACATCAGGTTCAGATCTGCTGAATAGGATCCAAGGACCTTCAGCGAATATATTGATCAGGAATAGGGAAACACAGGCCCTCGGTGAAGGGTGGAACGACACCGAAGGTGACTAGCTACATTAGAACTGGATGCAGCTTAGGCGATGAATATAAAATGCCAAATGGTGAAATGACCATCACATTCTAACAAACTATTCTACCACAATGAAATTATTTAAAAAGAAACGGTTAGAAAATGCATATGGTCCTTTCAAAAATACAGATTCCTTTTTTCCCATTTTATTTTTCACAATTTACTCAATTAAGGTACGAGTGGTTAAAATCACGGATGAGGTCAGTGTATATGGATAATGACTGCCTAAATAACGAGACTTTCAAGTGGGTCTCGATCCAGCAGCCTCTCGAAAGACGTCATGCGGTACTGCACGTCAATATGGACCACACCCCGGGCCCACACAAGTTCACCCGCAACACACACCAGAGGCTAACTATCCTATCGGTCGTCACGCTACATACATTCGCAACATATGTTTTTATAGATCAATCTGTTTGTATGTGCGTGGAAAATTGCTAAAATATCGGTTTCTAGAATTTTATATGTAATTGTACCCTCTACCTCCTCATTCTGTCAGTACGCTATACTATCTTCCATTCCATTTAGATTTTATTTTCTACAGACGATTTTCACTGTTGTTTTCTCGTAATACCTATTATTCAAAAATTTTCAGGCAGAAAAAAAAAGAATACAGATGTTATGATGTGCTAGCCATAAGCAATTCAGATATCACGTCATCTATAGGAAATGACTGTGTCACCACGAAACAAGCGTTTTAATACGGTGGTATCATGGCACATGGTACCCACCTAACCTCACGCGTTTGATACGTAATAACACCAAAAAACACAGGCACGCATTACAAACATTCATTTCACTGGACCATTTCGATGCAATTGTTAACACAACACACGCATGTTAGAGATGCCACAAGTACGGCGATGTTAGTGACGATGGTGTTGGGGGTTAGTGCTTTTTTTTTATTAAATTATTCCCCGATGATCTCACCTAAAAATAACGAAATGGAAACTCATGTAAATGAGGCAACACATCCCATGAAAGGAAATCGCATTTGCTAAAAGGATTCCCTCATTAAGCAATTGGGAAGGTAAACGTTGAATAACTACAATTCGGTTAAAACAACCGAAATGTCAACCATCACATTTGCATTTAAATCATTTCTATATAAACTTTGTTTTTAGCAATTACCGCCCAATTTTATTTTCTCTTAGAGAGTGCGAGACAGGGAAAATAGTTCAGTTTAGTTTATCTTGATCATTACCATTATTTACATGTATTGCGTCCATCCATTATGTCAGCCATAGAAACAATAGTCGCCTTAATAAAGTGGCTGCACGCCATTGCAACAAACAGACCTTCCGGTAATTTCGTCGAATCCAAATGCGAATGTTACGACCAACATATCATCCCTGCAAAGAAATTAACAACTTAACACAGGGGGCCACTAAGGGTCAAGTACGTGAATGGGCAAACAGTTGCACTAATATGCATTTAAATAGACATGTACAGTTGCATTACAGTGGCATTAAACATGTTATTCCTATTAACATATACCACAGCGCGCACACAAACACACACACTCATTCCCTCTCTACTTCCGATTAAAATTAGCTGTGGCTACTGATTACCGGCTTAACTTCACTACAGTGTATTAAAGCATTCTAGGTGCGTTTCAACCTCGTTGGCCAACTCGTGAACAATGTTCATTGTCCACATGTTAGACCATCTAAACTCGTAGAACAATTTATTGCGCAACAAGAGAGAGAGAAAAGGGAGAACGCAGAATATCGAGTTCTCTACATCGCCTTAATTGCGTTCATGACGACGACTAACCAATGCAGCACTGTTCCAATATTCACGTACCTTTAATATGATATTCAGCTAATTACGGACGATAAACGGCCTGTTAACTTACTGCTAATCGTCAAATATGTCAGATTCTTAAACATTAATGAAAATGCGCCAAAATGGTGTAGGCATTCTATTTAACCTATGATTCTATTGTCATTGTCTTCATTCCATTTCAATCTTTACTAGAGAACGCCGTCACGTGCCGTGGCTAATGCGCAAAATCACCTAGCGTAGAAAAAGCGCTCAAGCACCTCTCACTAACGTAGCAATCTGAGGTTAAAAAGCAAAACTGCTCACTAAGCGCACGCCGTTCAGTAAGTTGGACCTACAGCTTCCTGTTGCATTGTAATTATTGTGCAAAAGGTCGGACACCATGCAATATTATAACCAACAAAGCATTAATTTACCTGCCAAAAATTTCTATTTTGGTTGTGTAATGCGGTATTAGAACAGTGGGGTAGGCCGGCATCCCCCCCCACAGACAATTCAACCAATATTTCCTGCGGGCTCTAGACGCCCGGCTGGGGTGCCCCCAGTCACAGCATGTTCATTGGACCCGCAGACCCGACCCTGTCACAGGCGGGATAAGGGTATGATGATGATGGTGATGAGTACAAGGCCTATGAATCAAATATGGTATTTTACGGAGTAAAGCAGATTTGGAGCTAAATAACTAGTTCATATCCCAACCGAAGCAGCCAGATTGGTGGGTGAGGGGATGAGAGGTCTAGAGCAGATAAAATGAGAGAAGGGGCGAGAAATGCTAATGTTAAACAAACCAGTGCTTAATCAGACAGCTTTGTAGATAATCAAAAATGTCAGGTAGGCCTACAGTATACTGTATTTTAAGAGTCCAACAACAACAACAACAAAAAAGACTTCTACGCATTAGCGCACATTTACACTTACAGGATTAAAAATAACTCAGAGAGCTCTTTAACTCCACTGACGTGTCATGAGTAGATATCACGACGGAACTGCCAAACCAGCACCTCCCTTGACTTCCAACTCTACAGTATACTGTATATACGCAAGAGAAAGCGACAGTCGCATTTGAGAACTTCCTGTCCGGTAAGGTAAATAAGATTTATAAACTTACAGACAGGCACGTTGTCCGGAAATTAAAAAACTACGACTTTTGGACTATTGGGGATTAGCAAGAAAACACAACAGAGGAAGGCGAGAGAGAGCGAGCAGTTCACGAGCAGCCACAAGGTCAATTTAGGTTACAGAGACAAACTTGAAAACATCCATTATTTAGTAATCTCTATTTGCATAGTCCATAGTGTACGTGAGGCAGTCACGTTGTGCTACTCAGGTACAGTATGCCCACCAAAAAAAGAAGTCAAAAGGCGGAGAAGGTCGATATAATTTTTTTATAGGTACATTTCTCTACTACCAATCTTGAAATAGGGTACAACAAGATACATATCAACTTTCACACTATCCCATAGATATTAGACAACACTAGCAGCCATAACTAAAAGAGAGTTTTACCACCTCTCCTCTTTCAATTTCAAATTCATCCCCTTACCTACTCCCACATCAATCCCCTTGATCGCCTTACGATTGAAATCTTGCAATCCATGTACTGTAGGCCCACACATGCAACCAGGCAGTCAAGGTATAGATTCCAACAGAGATTTCATTAAGAAATGTCTGCATCAGAACTGCAAGTCAGCTGCATTATTAGTCTGTTAGATTTCATATCTCGTGCCTAAAGTACAAGAGAAAAGAGTGGAGATTAGTTAGTGGGGACCGAAAAACGAGGTTGGGGAAGAGGAAAAGGAAAACAACAGAAATTCAGGTGAGGCAAAAGTGAGCAGGGTAAGGGGGCGAGAGAGAGAGAGAGAGATCCTATGTAATAATAAACAGGTAGGTTTTCAAATTGAAAGCAGATAAAAGTGTGTCTTAGCTCTATATCCAACCCTGAAATTTTGAAGCACAAGATTAAATGATTACCCTTTCGTAGCACCTCATGCTACGTGGTAAGGTTGTTGCAATTCATCATACAGACACTAAGCAAGAGAGAGGGAAAAGGAAAAAAAGAAGTTGGATACTCTAGCCATGTGGAATAACAGCAAGGATTACAACTACTGAAACAATCAAGCTTATACTTTCATCAATATCATATATATACATTTAATGACTAAATCGTATCAAGAAAATAATTCACACTTAGATCAATCTTAGCTACAACTCTGCTGTGTTGTAATAATGGCAGTGTGACAGGGCAAATTTAGCAACCGTACACAGTATGAAATATAACACCAGAAACTACTTCCGGAAATGGATTCCAGGCTTAATATACAGTATAACTAACTTCAAACCTGCACAATCACACTATTATCTGATTTAATTGCCACGACTTTATCAGCTCCATCTAACCGTTACAACAGCTAAACGAACAGCAAACATTGTCACTGAAAACAATCACACAATTTTTGTCAATGAGGTTGTTACTTTCAACAAAGTGCTCCAGTCGACACTTAAACCACCAACACATCTTTTGTTTTCTTTTAAAAACAACAAACCTGTGGTAGTCCTTTCTGCAAAGTTGTACTATCATAGTATTAGATGGCAAGAGTAACTGTTAAAAGGTAGGCCATGAAGAAGCTGAGGGCAAACAGGACTAGAGAAGAGGAAGGCAAAAAAACAAGAGATTTTTTTTTTACCGAATAAAAATGACAGGTCGACCATATCGACAGACAATGTTGTTACACTGTCAATTTACTAGTAGGCAGTCCACTTGTATAGTTCTTCCAAAGTCCTTAGGCTGTCATAAAGTACTTCAGTGCAGCCATCCACATCAAATCACATGACCTTAATCGGATATAAAAACTTTGGAAATTAATCGCTGACTTTTCTCATTACGACTACAGTACAAGCAGTCTGAAAAAAAACAAGAAGGGCTTTTAGATGACATGTTCAATCTCTGAAATTGCCACAAACTTCCAGTCAAACACATTTTTAACTATCGGAACAAGTGGAGGGTGAACAGTCCCAATCATGGATATTCAATTTACTCGACGGGCATTGAAAAGTGAAAAAAGAAAAACTCCAGTTTTTAGAAAGGAGGTAAGGAAAGAGAAATTGAGGAAATGAGGCCAACTTGATAATAGTGTAAGTTCCAACAAGTAGGGTAATTTTGGCCCTACTTACAATTTCCGCCTAAACTCAGCTCTTGAGTCACATGTCGGATATATAGAACCTTAAAAAAATCCTTAGTACACGCCAGAATAGGGTTGGATCACTGAATTACCAGATTAGTTTCATGGGTTGGGGAGTAAGCCAAGCAGCCATAACAGGACAAACCCTTATGCGCAACGGGCTTTCCATGGTGGGCCGTCGTCGTTTAAGATTCAACGTAAAAAATTTCTACAATACTGTAGTTTTATGCAAATAATTCACATTTGTCAAGTGGTTTCTGCCAAACATTTATAATACCTGTGGATGCTTTTGTGAATTTCCCTTTGATTTAATTCCCGACTTAATTCCCTGGATTTAATTCCACTATTTGCAGCGAAGAATAGCCATGTAAACAGAATGCAAGTAGCCCAAATGCGAATTCTGCGGTATAGAGTTTGTCCAAAGTTAATTTACCAGGATCGACAAACACCACTTTTAAAAATACTGGCCCTGAGGTAGCAGTAGAAGCGGCTTATTGCGTTTGACGCAACAGTTTTCGTCTGATCACTGAAGTTAAGCAACGCAACCTCAGTTAATTCTATTGGATTGCTGGATTAGTTTCATGGGTTGGGGTATAAGCCAAGCAGCCATAACAGAACAGAACAAACCCTTAGGAGGCTGCTCACGGGAGATTAGGAGGTAGGTGAAGAGGACGAAAGAGATAGGAAATTTGCAGCACCCAACGTTCTTTACCAACCACCCATGTTGGTATTGACGTGGGCTTGCGTTGCTTAACTTCAGTGATCTCACGGGAACTGGTGTGTCCAAAGCAACTTGGCTGCACAATGGGTTTCCGCTTGGGAAAACTGAGTACTGCTAAAAGCCAAAAATCACGACATTAGTGTAGTGTCTGTGCAGTCTCTGCATTAGAACTACGCAGTGGACGGGGCTCTAATGACCCTGTAGTGGAATGGGCCTAAAACAGCAACAAACAAACGCAGCAGTAGAAGCACAGATGTGGTTTGACCTGCTTCAGCCTGTTTTCAAGACAGAAACACCCTGTAAGTCGCTACATTAACCTTTATTTTATCGGCTTTAATTGGCTTCATTTGCACATCCTCTCGCTCTCTCCCTCTATTCTTAAGAGATTAAAAATTAGCTATTTATTACGTATCTCAGCAACGATGAAAATTGGATCCATCGTCAATGTAGCCACTTGATATTTACCATTACTTACAAGTTTACTTCTCTGGAAACTGACTGACATACGTCATATTTATGAAGACATTAGTAAGCCTCCATCCAAACACGCTTAATGTCTTTAATTGTAGTTCACGCTAACCGGTCAATATGGACACACTCTTCCCAATGACCATTAACGAGCACTATTATGTTCGTCTTTCATTCTTCTTCTTCTTCCATCACTAGCTTTAATCCAGATAAATTTCGTTGCATCATTTTAGTCAGCATTTAACTGAAAAGTAAAGAAAAAGACCGAGTAGCCACATCAGCAGACAGTGCCATACAACAATACATACAAGGATGAAAAGGTGGATCAGATTGAAAAAGTAAAAAAAGGCAAGAGGAGAAAGAGGACATTGCAAGGGATGAGAAGGGAATGGGGGGAAGAAGGAAAACGGCGTAAAATATAAACCTGTTATCGATACATACATAATATTAAAACAGATATACGTATTTGTGTGCGGCGGGCGGTCACTACTACAACTACTAGTCAGCCCTTACTTCAAATCCACAAAATTCTTGACTTATGAAGCTAAAGTCAACAAGTATAGTGTATACTCAGGTGAATAACATGCACTTAACCAAATGTCACGCAACCACTATTTTCATGTAACACTGGAGACTATTAACAGCAGGTACATAGCAAAGGCAAGGAGGCAAAAATAATAACCCCTCACTACATTCTTCCCCCTACATTCTACCCCCTTGTCTTATATCGCCTACTACACATGCACTCAATGTTCTCTAAATAGCACTACCGTATCCAACAAACATTCACTCAAGTGCACATTGAAACCAATCATTTATTCTTACACTGAACTGGACTTGAGAATATGTGTGTCCTTATCCTCCTCATGTCAGACCCCTTTCATCCCTTTTCTCCACACAGAAAAAACCCACTAAATTGCAACTCTTGCTTTCTTTCTTTCGTGTGCAGTATATATATTGGCCACAAAATAAAGTGGTCCGATACTCTAAGGAATCTCCATTTCGACACAAATTACATACACTGAAAGCTTCATATTAGTAATTTTTCAAGTATTTGCCGTGGTCACATGTGCACTCTAAAACTAGATCTAAAAAGCCCCCCCCCCCCCCCCGCCTTTTTTATATATATAAGGTAAACTGCAATACAGTTACAATTTCACAATGATCATATTCTGGATTCTGTGAAAAGTAGCCAATAATAACGACATTAATTAAAAGTAGGAGGTTACTAAACAGTTAAAAAAAAGGTAACACCAAAGACTAATTTTTGTTTATTACTGTATTTATGTCCCACTTCAGAATGAATAAATAAATAACTGGGAATAAAATTGGCGAATTAGCAAGAGAAGGGAGGGGGTAAACAATGAAGAAAGGAACACATAATAAATTAAATCTATAGTATTTTGTTAGCAATAAAGTTGTGTTGTGTTACGGGCACATAAACAATTATGATACCTATTTATGCTTACAGTCTTCAGAGATATAAAGCTCGTTGAGTGAAACCTGTTAAGTTAGAGAGAGTGCACTTGGGATTCAAATGCCTTTAAAATATTTTTATCATAAGAAATTGAGTATTTCTCATTCAGAACTATCCTCTCCCATTCTCTCCTCTAGCCTACCTGCACCCAGACGATTGTCAGAATTGACTCAGTATCCGTTTGGTGTGCAATTGGCTGACTTCAATTCCCAGCTGTGGAGAGGCATGATGGTGATGCTTGCCCACACCAGTAAGTTCTTCATCCCCTTCATTGATTGGCACCTTACTCAATGACAACGGCACTACAAAAAGACGTCCAGTAAGGCTTACTGGTTGTCTTTTTGTTGTGCTCAGTGAAAAAAAGTTTCATTTGAAATAAAACAGAAACGGCTACTAGTTTTTAACAATAGTGTATGTGTCCCATTTGTGGATATGCATCGCCGTTCATGCATCCTGGCCCCTCACTGCCTCATATAATAATATATGTTGACAGATTTGAAAATATGGGGCTCTTGGGCTCTGTTTTTCAGTTTCTATATTAGCAAACAACGTCAAGAAAATAAACAACATTAGACATGATTTGCATAATTTGTACAGTGACAGTCTCGTATTTCCTATGTAAAAAAATTATATTAACACTAACTGCTAACGTAGGCTACCTGGTTATTAGATTATTTATTAGGTTTTACGTTACTTACCGACAGAGGAGAGAGGGAGAGGTCAACCCAAATGGAAGCACATTTTATGAACCTACACATTTCTTGCTACGTGGTAAAGGTCCTTTGATGTGCAAGCGACATTAGTACATGGAAAGAAAGGCAAACAACTTTAAATTGTAAAGAGGAGCTGGAAAAGCATTCATTAAAAGCTTTTACTTCTCAAGAGTCCTGCATACACCGACTGCCGCCTAATTCCAACTTCCCATACGGAAAGTACGGTACCACTTGACCCACTAACTAAAACTAGGTTGACCATTCGTCCCGGATTCCAGCTCTGCCTCCCGCATGGTCACCCTAACTAAACCTGAAGTACAATTACCGTTCATATTTTCCAGAAGTACATCTACTTCGGCGTTGTTGTTTCTTTATGCAACTCATCAATAACCCATCTTGAATCTCTTGCTCCACCATTCGCCTAGGGGACGTCTGACTTGCTTCATAGATAACCGGCTCCGTAACTAGACAATGGAAAGGACATCTAAAATTATCGAAATTACTCGTATTATTACGAGAACAGATAACAACTGTCTAGGCTAGGGTTTGAAGGAAACACCATGATGCACTAACTATTCGGAGACTAAAGAACAATTGTCCAAAATTACAAGGAAGTCAGTACTTGGGACAACGCATTTTAACAACGTCTTAACTATTCAAAATGAGCGTTATCTGCTGACCCCTTTCCTTCTTCGAAGGACCAAGTTCAGAAGTGTGCTAAATGTTGTTTTGTTATCAAATATGAAAATACAAAAGTTGGATTGCCTTAGATTAGATAAATGTTCATTCTGAAGGAAGACTTGCTTAATACAAACTTATCAAAAACTTGCATTTGAGTGAAAGTTATAAAACCTAAGGATAAAAATGTAAATATGAGAAGATTCGAGAACCAAATTCTGTACCTATTTTTTCATCAATTTGCCCATTCATTATTTATCAAAATTGACCCACCTCGGTGGCGCAGTGGGTCGCGTGCTCAGTAACTGCGCCAGTGGTTCTAGGTTCGATATTGAACCGAGGTGGGTCGACTTCTTTCGGGCGAGAGAGATGCCCCGAGTGCACCTTCCTTAGGATGAGTAGTAAAACCGAAGTCCCGTGTGGTGTACGATGGCATTTGTACGTAGAAGACTCCTCTCTACTATGCAACGGTAGATGAGGCAAAATTTTCAGGTGTAGGAGCTCGCCTCCCCCCTGGTGCCGGTGGAATTCCCCAACGAGCAGCATACCGACGATAAATAAGCAGAGGGGTTGCAGCTTTGGTCGGCAATAGGATGCGGAAAAACACTGTCCAATATATTACCCTTGTGGCCATTCAAAGGGACAAGATGGGTACCCGACCCTGCCATAGGTGATAAAAGCGTTAGGGGTTGCTATTACTTATCAAAATTAAAAGGAAAACAGATTTAAAAAAAGCAGCAACAGACGGACAAAAAATTAAAAGACAATGACACTCGACAATGATGATTTTTTCTATTTCTTGGGATTCTGGCCGACTATGGTTAACTCGAAAATACATACGCAGCCAGTTGCAATTCGGTCCTAAACTATCAATTACTTTACTCTTTGAGGTTCTCTATAATTTTCAACACCTGTCATTAGTACTAGCAGTACTTTACTGCACAATAACACTAACAACAGCATAGTAATGCAATTAAAATAAGGTTCCCATTTCCACGCTGCCATAAACTTGTCCCAACTACGAATTTTCGAGAGATAGACATCATGATCAAACGTCTGCCTTCATTGTCTGCAATTTCTGGAATCGGCTAACAATAACTGTTAATATCTATTGAGATTAATTGAAACTGGAAGGGACGGAAAGGAGTAGAGAGGTGGCCGTGAGAGAAAGAGAGAGGAACCTGTGGACTGACTGAATTCCCTAGTGATATGTGATGATGATGCTGGCGATCACATCACTGAGAAATATGACACAGGCAATCTCAATCAAATACTGCGTCTACCTCTTTTTTTGTCAATCTCGCAGGTGGGATGGAAGGAGGGGATAGGGTGGGGAAAAACAGGAATGCGTTACAATTTTTGTATGTACATGGTGAATTCTACCACAATTTCTTATGTTTCTTTTTTCTTTCATCTTTTACACAATGGATCAAGAATCATGTTCTTTGATGAAGACTTCCGCTTCATTGCATGTCTGGGATCGATATGATACGTACGTGCCATCGAGGGCGCTAGTGGTGGTGGGGGGGGGGGGGTATTGGTGATACTGGGGAATGATAACATGTGACGGCATCCCACCTTTACGCGTTTGAAGAAAGGTTTGAAAAAAAAGAGGGAGGGGAAAGAGAGGGAGAGATAGGACATCGTCTTGAAAACGTTTGCCTCCATTAAACCGGAAGCCATTTCATTGACCCATGAATATAACAACTCACTTCTTATTTTAAATGCTCTCAGGTGCATTTGGGACAGAGAAAGAGGAGAGAACCGATACTATCGCATTTGGTTGAACGTCTTTTCCGGACCTAAATGGACTGGGGATCTACAAACAGATAGCAAAGCAGAATATACAAATAGTGAGAGAAGGCTAGACACGCACAGAAAGAAGAGAGATGAAGATGAGGATGAGAAAGAAAGGATGAATACAAAATAAAATAAAAATGAAGAGACCCTATTTCTTCAAATTAAATTCACCATCTTAAGCTTATTCAATATTAATGAATACATTACGTTTGAATTAGCATTTGCACTTATAAAGAAGTCCTACTCTGAGAGAAAGGGGTCGCAAAACCCTTGGAAATCACTGCCAAAGCACAGTGGTTAATAAGATTGAAGAAAAAAAGTTTCAGGGAAACATATTTCTCTTTATCACTCAAATTTATTCTGAGGAAGTTTGTATACGTCTGCTTTTTCTCTTTCACTAATAAATAAATCTGTCTGAATAGATTTAAAATATATATAGTACCAAATTCAACTACTGCTACTACTGGCTGCTGCTGTTGCCACAATAATAATAACAGCATTTTATGAACAAAATGTCAGCCGAAATATCCCAAGGTCTTTATAACAATACTCTGCAGTAATAGAAATTGCAATATTAAATCAATTTTATGAATTGATAACAACCTAACTACAATCTAAACCCAAAAATAAAATAACAACCATAATAACAGAATCAAATTCTAAACAGCCATCTGCATTTGATTATCCAAAGATCTAACACATTATTAGTATCCTGAAAGGTTTTATGCCTTGAGGTAGGTTCATTTCGATAGTTAAGAGGTCCTAGCTTCTTCAGATTGATTTTGGAAGGATATGACATTTCGGGATCATTTCATACCACGGAAATATATCTGGAAAATGTTTATTTCTCATGCATGCCTAATACCGCATATAATTACGTTTTGCCGTTGTACTCATTGAATACAGAAACCAGCATTAATGCTGTATTAAAATGCATTAATGTATGACATTACTGTACAGACTGAGAAAATTCAAATGCATTTAAATAATCTTTCGGACGTAATAGTAAATTTTGAATAAAAAATAAACTGGAGAGGATTGGGGAAAAGGAGAGAAGAAAGGGAGATAGAGAGAGAGAGGTGGAAAAGGAATTACCGAATAAGTTTGGAGTTAGTATGCTAAACTAAGGGGTTGGGGAGATAGCCAATGAGCCGTATTGGGGAGATAGCCAATGAGCCGTAACGGGCCGACAGTATTAGTAGTATAGAATAGCGGTATAGAGAAAGACCTAAGGTGATATCAGAGGACAGTTTTCAATATATTCATATTTATATAACAACAAAAATACACAACTGCCATCAAGACTAGGAAAACACAGAATGGACAAAAAGGGGTTGTGGAAGAGCTCGGGGCAACAAAGGAAAGTAAGAGGAGGGAGAGAGAGAGAGAGAGAGAGAGAGAGAGAAGGAGTAAATAAATCATCCTCCATTAAATGCATTCAACCAAAAATACGAGGTAAAACGATTTCGGTTTAGTACGAAATATGTTATAAATCTTAAACAATCTGGTAAATATGATATAATATATATCTTGCATTTTCAAAAGTGGGGAGGAAAAAGTTGCAATTTCAATCTCACCATATTGCGCAACATTGCCACATTGCTCGAAAGGTAATTTCAGTTTTAATTTGTTCATAAGGCGCAATGTGCCACAGTACTAAATCTTATATTAATTTCTCAAGAAGAAAGCTTTGGGATACATGTTATTGTAGCCTGAAAAAGCCATGCTAAAATCAAAACCTATTTGAAAAGGAGAGGAGAGAGAGAGAGAGACGGGGTTCTGAAAGAAAAAAATACATGTGTTATTTACACCAAATTTTCACCATCGTAAATAATACACCAGGACAGGCTAAACTACCTATTCATGTACCGAGGAAACTGTCTTTTGTGGTGGTAGAGCATCTTCTTCTTTTGCTTCTTCTTCTGCTTCTGCTTCTCATACCACAGCCAACAACAACGACTTCTGTTAAATATAATTTATACACATATGGTAAAGTACATACACGCAAAATCTAACTATATAAACTGAGAATATCAAAGCAAAATCATACGTCATAAAAATAAATCATACTTGTAGATTTTAAAACATCATCATCATCATCATAATCATTTCGGAGGGTTAAAATTACCGATCTGCACCAACGTTTATACAGGTGTAAGTAACATCATCTGAGTACTCATGAAAATAAGAATTATCATGGGACTTTGTAAATCACCGAAAGAAAGAGGGAAGAAAGAGTAGCATGACAGAAAAAGGATGACCACTAAGATAAATGTGAAGTGTCCCTCGGCATCCATCCATTTCTAGCATCATATTATAACAAAACCCTATAGTTATACCAAGTGCTTCCCACATATGTATATGCTCTATGTCTAAGACATCCCAAAACTTCCCGTCTTTTTCTCTTCATTCTTTCTCTTACATACACTGGCCCTATATATATATATATTTGAAAAGAAATCTTACCAAGAAAATGACAGGTTGCCTGTAGATGCAATAGACTAAAGACACGAAGTAATAAATTTTGATTGGCTACTTAAAATCGATGTCTTCTGGAAAATTGCCTTTCTAAATGCTACATTACATGACCTTAATTTTTACGCTGCCAGATCATTTTTGGAGCAACGCATATACTCACTGACAAGGAGGAGGATGCCCAAGAAGGAGAAAAATAGAGAGAGACACGTAACAGAAGACTGATATAAGGAAACTGGGGGAGAGAAATTGAAGGGCAGAAATGCCATCCTGCTTAGCAAACTTTCACAACCTCACAAATATATATATACAGATTACTAGATATACGTGACGTGGGCAATGCATTTAATGGGCCAAAGAAAACTACTAGTTCTACTTAAATGCGCGTGCTTTGGGGAATTTGACGTCCATTTTAATAGTGTCCCTCGCTTTTTTTTGTTACTTTTCCCCCCTTGCCTTTGCCCTTGTTGGAAACAGTCCATCTATTGGTAAGAACAAATTTTATTTTCCAAAGATCAGCTTGGCAGTCCATTTGAAAGAGCACTTCTTCATTGCGTTACTTCTACTAGAACTCGTCTATCTGTTGACAGGAATTGGAAATGCTGAAAAACTATCAATAAAATTGACCACTATACACACTAAGGAACACTACACGCCCCCTTTTCCCCTTACCCTCTTCAATATTTGCCTTCTTGATGCTTAAAGTGTTACTTTTAGGAAGGCAGAGAGAGAGAGAGACAGAATGGGGATATTATCTACCAAAGGACTCATACAAATTCCTTCCGTTAGATGTTTCTGCATGAAAGCTCCACCAAAATTGTGAGACGTTGAGAACACACATTATGGGGATTCAGTAAACTTACGCGAAATATCACCAAGATGAAAAAAAAGTGGGCAGAGATCAGACAGGAAAACTAAGAAAGAAGGGCCCTTAATGGATATCTGAATAGACAGAGTTTCAAGTTAGAAACTTGGAAGTAGTCAAGAGGAGAAGGAAGAAGAGGAGAGACAGCAGACGGATTGAAAAAAAAGGACATTAATCTAACTCGTACAAACCCCACACATACAAACAAAAAAATTTCACTATCTTCTGATGATATTACTACCTTCATTTCTTTCCAACAATTCTGTAAATCTCAAAGGACGCTTCTTGGAAATCATTACTTTTAGCCCCGTCCAACTACCATTCGTTCTGCCATGCAACAGCTTCAGACCTTATTATTTACAACAAAAACTAATTTGTTGTGAAGATGCACTACACACCACATAGACACAAGAGAGAGCAAGAGAGACTTACTAATCCTTAAAAGTCATGTTTGTCACCAATCTTTAGTGTTGTCAGATACAGTTGCATATAAATGGGCCCGTTAGATTTGCACCTAAACTGCTGTACAAAAGCACATAAATAAATGGCAGCTTAAGAAGCCTGTTTTTATTTGTACATTTTCACTTGAAAATCACAGTAACACCAGCTTACCGATTGAGCAAAATAGCAGTTTAGCACCATGTAGACTGTTAGGCTTCCGGCCAACAATAGTGGCTAATGCGAAGATCAAATCTTTGTATTCGGTCAGTTGGTGGAGTGCAATAAGGGCATTTCTTAGAACTAAAACGAAAAGATCATAGCACCAGTATTCAAACAAAACTATGGGTACTTTTGGAGAGCTGAGTAGACACATGGAAACTGGAGAGCTGAGTAGACTACCTCACGGAGAGGACTCTTCACATGGAGAGCTGAATACACTACCTCATTTGACGACTTGAACCACCTGTAATATTTCTACAGATCCACCTTTTTCCAAAAAAAAAAAAATTGTGTAATAAAAGTCTGGTGGCCCAAGAGTAAGGTCCCACATCTGTCATGTTGACAGCGTGCCCCATTCTAAATAATCAAAGCAAAAGCAAGCAACTACTAACCCTTCTCCCACCTAGTGAACTCTCGAGTACCATGTTTATCCCACTGAGACACATGATCAACACATTGGACGGCACTGTATTTCTACACAGCCGGCTGTCGATTTAATGTGCAATCTCTATGCTTATTCATCGTCCGCTCATCAAAACATGGTAACGGGACATCCTTCAATCAAAGAAGCACATGCTTCAAACTTGCTTCAAGAGATTCAAGAGCTTCAACTTGATTCTTAGGGGAGTATTAACACCCTTACCAAGTTCTTTATTTGTTTCATTGGTGTTTTAGGGCCCTTCAACTACAAGGTCATTAGAGCCCCGTCCAATGCGTAGTTCTAATGCAGAGACTGCACAGACACTACACTAATGGGACGATTTTTGGGTAGTAGCAGTACCCAGTTTTCTCAAGCGGCCACCCATGTTAGTACTAACTGGGGTTGCGTTGCCTGACTTCAGTGAGCAAATGAGAACTGGTGTGTCCAACGCAATAAGCTGCTCACCCTTACCACGTTGCTATTCAGTGATCAAAATCTTGTGCAGCAAAACACACAAAAATATCGCTTTCAATAGGCCGTTGGAACAATAACATTGTAAATCCAAGCTAAAAACTAACGGTCAACATGGGCACGCCTATCTAAATGCAGCAATACATTCACAACGGGTTCTTGATTGATGATCAAAAGCATCCAACTCAAGACTTTTCTTAATCGCAAACGAAATAAAACAATGGAAAGAAAGGAGTTGTACTTGGGCTTTTCGCTGATTTGCCTGGTTTCAAATTAACTTTACGGAAGCATACAATACGCTAGGGCAAGTCATACGTCAGCTACAAGAAAAAAAAGATACATACTACAATCTTCCTAACAGTCAACATTTAATCACAATTCTCTTGAGCATTACTCATTTCACAGCTACTCCGACTACATTCATTTCCTTGTAACATTCATTTCTTTCTCTCTCTCTTCTCTCAAACAATCTCTCCTTTTCTTCAATAGGACAAGGAGTCATACTAACAACATTCTCATCACCAATACATAGTGATTTTTTAGCTCTCTGACACCCTTTACATATTCATTGCCATCACTCCAATATACAGAGAAAGAAGTCAGAGGCGACTAATAAAATTTCGTCCCTTCTTATTGGATTTTAAACTGAAATGCGAATAAGGTGGTGATGATGGTTATACTTTACCAGACAACAAACAATCTTAGTAGCATCTAAAACCAAGGTTCTATAGCCGAAAGTAGGGAGAGAGAGAGAGAGGACTTTCAGACTATAAACTTGGGATAGTGGAAAAAGAGGATGACGACGAGGAGGAGGAGACGACGAAGAAGAAGAAATAGAGTTACGATCTTCTAGAAAGCTTTATGAACGTTAGTCAGAAATGGGAGCATTATCATTAAGAGACCATACGCCACTAAGATGTGAGCAATCAAACAACTCTTTTCAAATAAGTTCCAAGAAATTCAGACGGAGGACCAAGCGAACACAGCAGTTGTGCTTGCTGGTGGTCCTATGGCTACCCCATGCATTACGCCAACATCTCCTACTTTATTGATAGGACCCTCGCCAATCGTAATTTGCCTCTAATTATACTTCCCTACTCCTTCATCTGCTTTTACTCTTTTCCTCTCCTTTTTTCTCTCTCTCTCCCATCCTCGTCTTTCTTTCTTTCTTTCCGCAACGCTTTTCTTCCTTTTAAACGCTATTAATGACCTGTTATTTGATTTGATAATTTAAACTCTTGCCAACCGTTGCTAATGTCAGTTAGATCCAAGAATTCCAATTTAGCACATTTCACAGGGCCCTTTCAAATGCATTAATGGCAAATGAAATTCTCCGAAGACAATTAATAAGTGAAGAGAAATTTTAAATATCTCAAAATACTAATTAAATAACAATTAACTCAGAGGTAAGTTAAATACGTGATGAGAATATAAATCTAAACCAAAGAACCTACACACGACGGCAAACTCGAGCAAGCAACTAACTCTAACATAAATAATACAAAGACTTTTCAAGGATGCAATCATCAACAACATTGAATGCTATTGGAGAAGAAACTGAAACGCCAAGTCAAGCAGACTGAAACTATGTATAGGTGTAATTTTGACAGGATTACAAAGTTCAATGGTTGGGGCAAATCTATATACACACAAATACTCTGCAATACAAAACAAACTGCTTGATGATGGTGTTCCTACACGATTTTATTAGTTTCGCTAGCATATCCAAAGCGACAAATTACTTAACGTATCTCTACCCTTTATATACGTCGAGAAAGAAGAAGTAAAAGTATGTGTGCATGTCTATAGAGCAGAGGTTGAATATAACAGGAGAAGGAGGGGCTGTCAACATGTCTTCCAATCGTTGTTTTACCACCAATTAGGCACCCGTTGTCATGGTTATACGAAATACACCATGATGCTCGCAAACACCTTCAATATCATTTGGAAATCATCTCACTGATATATAATAAATACATGCGCGCAAGCAGACGCAAGATGCGCAGTTAAAATGATCGTTTAATTTCTCTTTTATAAGAATACTGATTAGAATAAAGATGTAATACTGCTAGTGGTAGTCTAGTATAATACTAAACCCCTCTCTCTCTCTCTTCTCAAACATCTTCTCCATTATAACATTGTGACATTTAGTCGTCGATTTTGTATACGCCTATCAAAAGCTATTTTTAACGTTTAACCTTCCTCTTAAATTGAATCACCGTACCAGGGTGATAAGAAAGGAGAGAGAAAATAACAATGCAGCATCACCTAACCCAAGATTTTGTGTTTTAATCTTTATATAACTATGGCGAATAATGGAGAGAATCCATCTTTCCATACATCAGCAGTTCTTTACAATAAGAGGTTTTAAAGTTGGGAGTAGGGAAAAGATGATACCTTTTTCACTCCTCTCCTTGAAGATTGAAGATACACACACACACACACATACCTCCTAAAATGATAACGACGAAATGGAAAGAAGAAAGAAAAAAATCTTAGTATTAATAAAACACATTATTTTCAAGTGTTATTGCCACTAGAAACAGAATGGATTCAAAGCCTGTATGTGAAAGGAAGAGAAGCTTACTTCCAACTACACGTCTAGACACAAACGTTGTATCCTTAGATTAAAATTACAGAATAAGATTTTCAACCAATTTGTATGTTGTACGAGTTATAACGACGACAAAAATGACTTTTTGAGTTATCGAATAGAACTCTAAGTCTTCTTCACCAACCAGAAGATTTGAAAAAAAACGGTATTATTTACTACTTCAGATGAAAGTAATACAAATAACTAAACCTTACTCCGGCTTTTCTCTCGAACATTTATGTGAATTACAAGTGGAAGAAGATGAGCTTTTCTTTTACTCTATTATAATCTTGATTTCAAATCTTCTCATCTCAACGAACATCAACTTAACACTAAACTAGAATTAGTAGGAATTCTAAAGAAATGGTCATTCTATTTCTACGGAAACTGAGAAGGGTTCATTTAGATTCTCCAACAAAGTACTGAGTATATATGATACTACTAGCACAATAAAGTAACAAAAAAAATAATAAATTTTATAAAAATCACTAGTCCCGAAATGTGATCTTTTTAGTAACTATGAAAACGTGAGTCTTGCATCCAGGAAGGACGATATCTCTATTAAATAAATGATGACATTACCTGAACTCTTAAAAAAAGGATCCCATCTCTAAGAGGATACTTCTATTATTTGCACCACCTTTTACTTTCTATATAAGATATTCTATCATTGTATCTCTTGCATGCACACGTACACAGTTATACACGTTTCACTAGGAAAATTTCCAAAAAAAAGACACGTAAGTCCTCTTCAAATATAATAACCCAATATTATAAAACATATATCTTAAACCACTCATATTTTGTTTATGCCCTTTTCTCCTTCTTCATACTTTTTTTTCTTGTTCTTCTTCCAATAGTGTCTTTTTCATCTTCATCTTCTTCATCCATTTTGACCTCTTCTTTCGTGAGTCTTATTCTCTGACCCTAACAAGTCTTTCATCCTCTTTCCCTTATGACTGCCCTTTTTTTCTCCTTTCTGCAAGAAAATCAACCACCTCATTGGTTCCCCTCTTCCCATCTGTTGCCAAGAATCAAATCACATTTGCCATTCCCAATTTTTATCCCTTTGCCTCACGCACATCCTGGATGAAACATTTGGCAAGTATGCGTGACAAGATTCCCAAATAGGCAACCAACCCAGTGCACACACTTGTCATGGTACAAGTCACTGACAAAGAAATGGGATAGAGAAAACCGTGCTAGATGTGCGTTCAAATGCTTCATTACTTTTACTTTTACTGCTCTCGAAAGCTCACAAGCTGAAAGCAGTAAGAAATAAAACTACGCCATATTATCGATTAGTCCATGACTCGATCCTTTTCTCTTGCCCTTAACTGCTCCTACATCTCGCAATTCTTTTGTCTTATTCTCAAACTTGAAACAGACTAACATGCATGCCTTGCCTCCTGCTACCTACTCTCTTCAACTTGCTATCTTCCTAATTCGTTGAGAAAATATTTCGTATACACCAAACATCATTTCCGTTTATATAAAACCCCTTGTCTTCTGTGTCTGTTGAATTTCTTCAATATACGAATATTTAGCATCACAACAATTTTTTTATACCATCTTTCTTTTAAAAGAGAGAGAGAGAGAGAGAGGGGAATGACTAGATTTTTTTTCTTTTTACCTCTTTTTCTCTTCTTCCTCTTCTTGTTCATCTTACTTTGCTTTTCATATGGTATTTCTTAATGTAGCCAGCAGTTTTTCACTCGCCTTGTCAACGTTTATAAAATTCGACGGCAATTCTTACTTGCCGCTTGACCGCTTCATCCATTGTGTCTACTTGCATTTGTCACATTTCCTCAAATCCTGTCTCTTACAGCTCATGCTTTTGTATTTACTCCTAGCGCTCGCAGCAGTAGCAGCAACTTAATAAAAATAACTTCCCATCTACAAAAGAAATAAAATGTTTGTTGATGAGCAGAAAACTTTGTTTAGATACATACTTACCGCATTATTTTTGTCTCTCCTCATTCCTCTTCTCTGACTGAATCTCTCTCTCGCACTCACCCTCACTCACTCATTCTCGTCATATACAAACGCAATCACTTGAACAACATCACTGGAGATTCCACAAACTTCTTTTTCCTCTTTTCTCTCTCTCCAAGCGTTACAACAAGCACATTGTTGTTTGGGACCGTATGAGCCTTAAAACTTGTACCTACAGGAATTTCCATCTAACCTAACAGATAACAAAAGAAAAGATGATGTACATTGAATACCATCATGTAGTAAATGTGAATTTTTTTTTCCTTCTTCTCTCTAACTCAATACCATTACATAAGGCCCTATACAACTGCCCATACAATATCACTACATACCAATATATCTACATTTACCAATAGGATCCTCGTTTTTTTCCTCTCCCAGAACTAAAATGATAGCAAAACAGATGAAGAGCGATGATATCATAAAAGTAGACGAAAATCTCGAACAGCTAGTCACATACTGAAAAAAAAGAGTATGATACGTGTAAACAGTAGTATAAGTGTCGGATTGCATAAGAATGGACAGCACAGTCGGGAGACAGTGGACAGTATTTGCAGAACGACAACGACGGTCCTCACCGAAATATCAATGCTTTTTCCCAGTATTACAGACTAGTACTACTACTGCGTTCGTGTCTAATGTTGATGGAATTGGGCATTCATAGGCCACCTGGGACTCATGCGGTGGAAAGAAGTGGGGCAAGCAAGAAGAAAATGAGAGTGGCAAAAAAGTAGAGGGCATTAGAGGGCAGGGTGGAGAACACAAAGGAGGGAGAGAGAAAAAAAGGACAGCAAAATGGCGCTCACGTATTTACGTTTCCAAATGGCCGCCTTTACATGTTGAGTATCAATAAAATAGTAGGTCTTACATTACTTTTCAATGACACGAGTAAGTCAGTGGCTAGAAAAGTGAGAGTAACAGAAACAGCAGCAGCAGCAGCAACTGCTAAAGGATCACTTTTTTACGTTTCGCATAGAAATGACAAAATTATGTCACCCTTCTCCATCTCTTCCTTTATATCTCCAACTCTTTCTCTCATGCCAGAGAAGACGAGGTATTCATTTGAAATAATTCATTGGCTATCCATCCATCCTCGTATGCATCTCATCTTTTGAATTCATCTTCAACAACCACATCTTGCTCATTTTTTCTCTCCCTCTCTCCCTTACCATCTTGTTCTTCGAAGCTATAAATAACATAAATAAAAAAACCCTTGATTATTCAAGGCATCCATTATTTTCATAGATTATTATACTCTTGGTTCCGTTTTTTCTTTTGTTTTTCTTTCTTCTTACAGTTTACTGTCAAGAACCTGAGTTTGCAGAACCAATACACAACAAGACGATAGTAGCCGGTAGGGATGCATCATTGGCTTGTGTTGTGAGCAATCTGGGCACGTACAAGGTAAGGCCTGTAACTAGAGCTTTTTCCAAACGTAGTCAACTCACTGCAGCAGAAGCAGCAGCAGCAGCAAGAATAGCAGTAGAAGTAGTCTCAGTCTTTTCTGTAGATCTTATTTTGAAATTGCCCATAGCTATGCAAAATATATATATACACAACAGTCCTCTGAAATTTAGACATCATGGATCATTGCATCCTAAACAAGTGCATGGCTATCCCATAGATTACGTTGTCTAGTTCCTAACACTACAATTTATAGAAAAAGATCGTCGTCTCTAAAGTCAGGTTACAGAATACAAATGCATACACACACACAACACTTTAATGGCATTCATAAGATAAGGTTAAAATGATGGGTTTCAAGCATGGTAAAAATGTACAAGGGCACCCTTTCCTCTCTCTCTCTCTCCCAATATTATGGTGTATTATATTCTGTATGTTATGAGGGACATTTGTCATTGTGCTCACTCACTCACTCACGCACTACCCATCCCCTCACAAATAGAAATTCAAAATTTAGAAAAAAAACAAGAAATGCTGCAGGCAGAGGAGGATCTCAATTCTCCAAGTAACTGCTTCAGGTTAAAAAGATGATTTTGGGAACAGCTATGAATACATATTTCCTAAGTAGAAAATATAACTATTCTAAGTCCCACAGAAACTACTAGAAGAAAGGCATTTTTTTTTTCTTACATCCATGCCGTTATCAAATTCAACATCCCTCTCCCCACCCTTCGACTATAAATACAGCTTTTGCAATTGCTATAGAAAGAGAGAGAGAGAGAGAGAGAGAGAGAGAGAGAGAGAGAGAGAGAAAGGACCTATACTAGTGTGTGTGTGTGTATGTGAAGAGGGACCTGAATGGGCAATTTTGGGTTATCCGTTCCCTAGTTTCTCATAAATTGCTCTTCAATACCTGCATTTATGACAAAAGAAAGTAAATATATATTTCTTTAACTTGACTATAGGTATAATACATATTTACATATATGGTCGATATTTTTTTTGGGCTAAAAAACGTGCTATTATTGAGTTTCTTCATAATAGCCAATTGAAATCTGCATGGATTTGAATATATGTGTTGCTTGGTGGTGTCCAATCAGATAAAAGTTTAGAAAGTAAAGAAAAATATTCCACATATATGATCATACGATTCGTATCAACAATCGGAGAGAGAGAGAAAGAGAGTCTTTTAAGGCATTTTCAAAATATCCCCTAACGAGTTAAATCAATAAGAAAGAAGAATCTTTTGAATGAAAAGTTATCTTACTTTGATAATAGAGATTTATAATTGTAAGTCGAGCAAAGCAAAAAAGGGAAATCAAAGTTAAATATCTGCATTATTTTCGAAAAAAAAAATAGAAATATTCAATAGAGGTCATGCGCATATATGTGATGAAATGTATTTTTGACATATCTGACACGACCTTTCGCCAGACGTTTATCTGCAGTATACTAAAGTCTTGATTTCATTATACAGAAATGTTGATACAGTATCTTCAAACCATATTTTGTGTATGGATAATGATGGAAGGAAATTGAAGATGTATTAAAATAACCTAACCTTGTTTGTTGAAATATACACAGAAATGCTCTAGAAACGTATAGTATGGTCATGAACCAACACTGCAAGGGACATACTTGGTATACGGAGGAAGAAAAAAAAAGGCCTGTGTGATTGGACGAGATGAGGGATATGAAAATGGTAACAGATGGATCAAATTTGCCGATAGCATAGTTAGGTCCCAATAATGGATTATACGGATGAGTGAATGGAGGAGAGGGATGTTGGGTGTGTTGCTGAGTAATGGTAAACAGTGCAGCACACTCATATCGTCCCCATCATTATTATTGAACAACTAATGATTACTTCCTACAACCTAGGCCACACAAAACACCACATAGACAGTAATTAGTTTGGAGACACAAATGACACTGGACTAAATAATGAAAATCGAAAAGTTATAAAGGAAATAACAACCGAAATGATCTCATAGTCTAGGACGTGCATTCAATGGGTCACCCCAGTGTTATCAATCAATTACTTATTTCTATTTACGAGAACTTGGTGACTTTTATCGAAAATCTTTTCACATCAAATTTCAAAGATATGAATCTTGACGCTAGATTGAATAAACAACAAGCTTCTATATTAAAATTTAGCAATCCTGACATATGTACAAGTTAGTTGCACACATTCCGCACATTGCGTGTATGAATATTGCAACTGTAGTACACATCACTCACCCAGGTGCAAGGCGACCGGTATAAACCTCGGTAAAAAAAAATACCCCATGAGATTCCCTAACATCAAAATCCCTTCCTTACAACTCGAAGAGAAAAAAAATATATTGCTAGTTTTCTCTTTCAACAACTTTCACAAGCAAATGTACGTTGTGATAACATCAACTCCTTAATATATCATCACATATTTATTCCTTACGTGACTCCCAATTTAAGTGACTACTGTTTCTACTGATGTAAGACCTAGTAGCAACTGTTACTAGTGTTTTTACTACTGCAGTTTGTTTAGAAGATGCAAGTTTGGACATTAAAGGGCAGAAGATGTATTAAAGAGACCAATTCCTTTGAAATCTGACAAGGTCTATACAGTATATCCCCTACATTACCATGACCTCGGCATGAGTCTGTCAGTCAAAATATTACAACGTTTAGATCAAACTACACGCTCACCATAACAGTGAACCAACGATAGCATCGTCTCTCAGAATGGTTGATATGCGGTTTCAAGTGGTCAGTTCTACAGGGCAGTGGTTAATCCCGTTATGCTATATGGATCAGAGTGTTTGTCAGTGAAGAAGAGCCACATAAGTAGAATGCAAGTAGCCGAGAATGCGAATGCTGTGGTACATAAGCGGGATGTTGAGAACTGAGAATTAGGAATGAGGCAGCATGGGGTGGGGGGGACATCGCGGAATAAATGAGGGAGTAGACTGATGTGGTATGGACACGTAATGAGAAGAGGGGAGGAGGAGCTCCTTAGGTCTATTGCAGAAATGCAGGTGGTTCGAAGCACCCGGGGTAGGGGGAGACCAAAGCAGACGTTATCCATAAGGATATGGTAGCGTGTGAGGTGGACGGGGACCTGGTGGGAGATAGGGGAGAGTGGAGAGCTAGAAACCGCAGACTCGACCCTGCCACGGCGGGATAAGGGGATGATGATGATATTAGTATCCTAAAGTGCGGCCACAAAATAGGCAAGGGTGAAACTGTTTCTTGAAAAGCGATGAAATAGCCAATCATTTTACTGATCAGAGTGGATTTCATTGAATTTTTCTGGTGAACTATAGAGAGGGAATATAAAAAGGAGATACACTTTAGTAACATATCAATAATGCAAAAGAAGTACAAATAAGATATTTACTGAAATGCATGTCATCAATTCATGTGATCCGGAAAAAAAAATCTGAATAAACCACAATAAAAATTATTCTTTACCAAACTGTCCTCTTAAAGTTCAAAATACATATGAATGCGCTTTTCAGAAAATCAAATCTATTCACTGATAGTCTATCTCAAACGGGGAAAAGGAAGATGAGAGAGAGAGGAGGCCAAATTTCGCATTGAGGATGCCAAAGCATGCATAAAAACCACGACCTTTGACACTCAACTTTGAAAAGATTCATTCATTCACTTTATATCAAAAGATCCCTGACAAACCTTCTCTCTCTCTCTGGCTCCCCTTCTGAAAACGATCGAATCCAATTACCTCTAACTTTATATCGTTTTCTGGAAATCCACTGAATATTGATGGCGAAATCTTTATTATTATCATCATCAATTGACTACGGTTCTTATAGAGCCTAGTGTAATTTGAAAAGAGTTTAATAAGTAGCCAACAGCAGAACACAAAAACGCATTAAGTAAGCGGGAAAATTTATCAAGCCTTTTTCTAGTCCAAGTGTCCAACGTTGAATTCATTGTCTTTCAAGAAATTCATCTTCATCTTACATCTAACGGGTGTAATGATTATTTCGGACTTCATTGTCTCCTTTTTTCCCTCCCTTCTTCCTTTACAGACATGTTCAGATTAAGAACGAGTAGGAAACGGGAGAAGAGAACTGAAGGGTAATTTCTCAAATCACTGCATACAACTTAACTCTCTTTCATCTATGTCTTCAGTCTGGAAATTGTATTTGCATGTATATTGTTACAAAGCGAAATTACAATGAGAACAACGATGATAATGATGATTATATCAGGATAAGAGAGAGAGTGAACAGGACTGAGAAAGGAATAAAAGGGGTTGAAGAAAATGAAATCTTTATCTCGTGGGGAGACTGTGAGAGAGAGAGAGAGAGAGAGAGAAAGCGGAAAAAGGAGTACATAGTTGTAGGAAAGAGTGGACATTACGTGCACCTACTCACGTATAAAGCAATCCCACGGAGGGTGGCACAACACGATGGTTAACTGAGTATCCGGACATTACGATCGAGTTAATTGTTCTGCCGTTGAGGCCAGACTTGTTTCTTTCTGCCAAGGTCTCAATCAGGGGACCATCTTAAGACGTTGGTTTTGGTTTGGAGAAAATTAGCTCTATTTACGAAGCTAATATGCACTTATCGTCTCAAAGGGATTTGTTCATTTGTCGAGAATGGCTTTTATGGGAGGCCACAAAGGAAGGGCACCAATTCATTGCCAACACTGTCATCCTGCTATTAATGTGTAATCCAACTTCAATGGTTACTCCTCATGAATTTAAAAACCTAAGACATTGCATCAACACCAGTTAAACTTGTAATAAAACTAGTTAGATTGTAGTTCTAGTTTCAGACTTTAGATCCAATTGCATACAACCGACAAGATTCATTGCATATCCTTATCAAAATCAATGTTTCGCGGAAATCTTCATGTAATAGGATTAAACTTCCTTATCACGCATACACACAACATTCACATGTTCAGAATTTAGCTGCCATACAATAATAATACAACTGCTTTATATTATTTATTATTCGCTACATTTCCAGTTGTAATGCTCAAGCTCAAATCTCCATATTAATTCCACTTTTGCTCACGTTTCCACACTGAATTCAATATATATATTTTTGCTAATTCACCCTCAAACAGATATCTGAATTTCAGATAAAATATTTTTTTTAGGGCTTCTTGAATATTAAATTCTGCATAAATACCTTCGCTCTTCCGCAAGTCAATAAAATCAGACAAGAAAAATGCCAGATAAATACTTGAAGCTTATTACAATTTAAACTTTTGCCTCAGTATTTCCATCCTTTCTAGTCTGTAAATCAATAAAATCACAGAAGAGAGAGTGAGAGAGCAAAAAAAATTAAGAGAGCATAAAAGAATTAGGAGTTTAGTTTCAGAGAAGAAGTAATGTGAAGTATGGCAACATAAGAAATAATTTAAAAAATACCCACTATGTACGAAATGTCAAATGAACTAGAGCACAGTTGGGGAAAAAAATCTATCGAAAATGTGAATGTTATAATTTAATAACATTTTGCTCCATTTTTCTGAAAGCAATAACAACCATATTATAACAAAGATATACACCATTCCTAACACAATTGGGAAGATTTCCAAACACATTTATGATATTATAGTGAAATAAATACTGAGATTAATTTACGCTTCAAAGTTAATCCTTCACTGAGATATTAAGATACTAACTCTTTCTTTCTCTCTCTCTCTCTTCTTTACGAGTAAGAAATTGATAGACCGCAAATATTAAGCTCTTTGCAACAGACTCAAAACTAGAAAAAAAAACTACACACTATAATATTAAACACGACAGTGAGAAGATTAAACTTTCAAAAAAATTAATTCTTATTAATATACGTATATCATCGCAACACTGGCAAAGTTCAGGAAATAATTTGCGGAGAAGAAAAGATGGAAGTCAGAACAGGACATATATTAACATAATTCAGAGGAAATTAATAATGGTACACTACACTAGATCGAGAGCTGAAAACGAGAAAGCGAGAGCTGAGAATGAGGATGATGCTCTAACAGTGATAGCAATCACTATCATCATCATCATCATCATCATTGCCATAATAATAATAATGGTAATAATAATAATAATGAACAGACTATAAACTACTGTTCAGGCCATGCATAAGCTTTGAATAATGCAAAGAAGTCAAGATACGAATTATGTATAATCTCGTAAATAATCGTCCTATTAAGTCCTGACCTGATTTTTTTCTCCTACAAATTGAAGCAAAGTTTACTTAAAGATGAAGGCGAAACATCTACGCATTAAGAGCAGAGATGAATCAGATTTTACAATCTAATAGAAAAAAAACTGTTCAATTGAAAAATCAAAATATAAAATAAGAAACCAACCTAATAAGATCCTTTTTCGCTTCAAATCCATTTTATATGACGTGGACTTTCGTGATGTATTCAATTTCTTCCTATTAATAATAATAAAAATACCACTGACATTAAATCTAACATACATATATAAAAAAGTTACTATTAACTGCAACTTCTTGACATTATTTCTTTCAAGTTTAAATACTATTTGACTCAATTAAAATTTAAAGTGTGGTATGTGGTCACAAAATTTTTATACGATTTTCCTTAACTTGAAATTTTCCTAAAACTGCTTCAGTGTAGATATATATTTTATGTTAAAATGCATCAAAATCCGAATTTCACCTATGCTATTATGGGCAGAGACTACCTACCAAACTTTACATTTAATAGTGTTAGCAATAAAAGACTACCATTATAGTTTATTACTTATGTACAGGCATCACATAAAATGAGCAAAAGCAGTTTGATTATATGTTAAATTGTAGAAGCTATACATATATTTATATGTATGTAAGATGTTAGCACAAAAAACGAAGTAATATTACTACTAGTAGTGGTGTTGGTGATGTGGTGGTAACAGTGTCGTCTACCGTTTGCAACAACTCGTATACGGATTTCAAATAATTCACTCTTAGATGTGGAAACTTGTTGCACTTATACGGTGAACGCTTCAACATTTTGCAATGCAGCAATTTATTACCGCAACATCTGCTGCATTTCTTTGATAGAAAATTCAACTAAAAGTTATTGCTTTTACATGACTTCAGAAACGGTATATTTCATTTAAGTTTAAATTCAAACGTGCTCGCAGAAAACGGTTTGAGAGTAAAACTGCATCCTTAATGCAGATATATTTCTTCTTTCTTTCTTTTTTCTTGGACCAAATAGCTTCTCCCAACCCCCGTATTTTTCCTTTTGCCAAATTCTTAGTTATGACGTCACACTAAAGGCAAATCTAGGATTTAAACCAAACTTGATCCTTAAATTTTACCACGACAACACCTTTCCTTAAACTATAATACTATTCACGTTTATAGAGATTTAATATATATCTGTATTCACTTACACGAATAAGTCATCCGTTGAATGCATAATTTCTAGACGAAATGTCAACAATTTTAGGATTAGGCACATTTCGGATTGTAGACACAAATCTTTTTCTTCTTCTTCTTCTCTGCATCTATTGACGAGAAAAAAAAAGATACATTGTATGAGAAGATTAATGTATTTGAAAATTATGGTATTGTCATCAACATGATTGTGCAAACATGTAGAATAAAATCATACATACTTTCGTATCAGCTATAAAAAAATATTTCAATAGGTATTAATTGCTAAATCATGACAGAAAAATTTGCTGACTATTTTTTTATATCCGGCAATTGATGTTTTATAAATATGCTAAAGACATCTTGCATAAATATGAAAAAGCCATTAACAATCAGCTGTGGAAGAAAAATAAAAGAAGGCAAGAATTTTTTTCAAATTTAAAATACGAATTTGGAGACCTGCGTGATAGGAGGGTCCAATCAAGTTGAAAGAGCTGTGGTTAAGCCAGCTATGCTCTATGGATCAGAGTGTTGAGGCAGTGAGGAAGAGCCAGATTAATAGAGTGCAAGTAGCCGAGATGGGAATGCTGCAGTACATGAGTGGGGTGTCGAGAGCTGATAAAATTAGGAATGAGTATATTAGAGGTAGTCTGGCGGTGAAGGGAACATCGCGAAAAAAATGAGGGAGAGTAGATTGAGGTGATGTGGACACGTAATGATAAAAAAGGAGAAGGAGGAGGAGCTCGTTAGGTCCAATACACGAATGCAGGTCGTTGGAAGCACCCGCGCCAGGGGGAGACCGAAGCAGATGTGGGAGCAAGTTGTCCGTTAGGATATGATAGTGGGTGAGGTGGACGAGGACCTGGTGGAAGATAGGTGGGAGTGGAAGGCTAAAACCCGCAGACCCGATCCTGCCGCAGGCGGGATAAGGGTATGATGACGATGAAATACGAATTTGGAGGATATCGGACAAATTAAAAACATGTTAATACAATCGCATTCTAGCGTAAGATCTGGAATGTATTAAATCAGTATTAATTTTTCTTTCAAATAATAATATGTACTCCTAAATGATATTAAAAAAAAGAAGGTATTTTTGTCACATTACAAACTATAATAAACGAAAAAATGAGTAACAGCAAAGGATTATAAATTTAATATTTTTTGCTAACAAAAAATTGGCCCCTTTCAATAGACTGGAATGTTAGCAGACTTACTTTTAAAAAGAATTCTACTACCTCTAAATTTTTATAAAACCGCATACTTTTTTTAAAGGTGGCGTGGATCCACTACGACAGATCTACAATTTTGACTGTCCATCACAACGTAATCACCAGAAATCCACGAATCAGCGTATCTTACAATAACCACAGAGGATGGATATTAAAAATCGCAGACACAAAAGAATCAGACAAAGGAAATTACATGTGTCAAATAAACACCGAACCAGCCAAAACACAAATGGGCTATCTCACAATTGTAGGTGAGATTACATCCTCTTTCTTTTTTTCATTATTTCAATTTTTCAACAAAATAGACGTTTTAAACCCTATATATAAACCATACTTTCATCATGTTGACAATCAACAATCTGTCAACAACACTGACAGTTTAGTTTGTTAAAAATTTACGATGGCATCTAATGACAAGTTTCAAATTTCCTGAAAATCTGATAAGTCAGTCCTTAGTCTCTCAAAGCTCTGCCTATAAATTTAAATCTATCCGATAAATAGGCAGTCTCATTTTTGACTCGATATGAAATGGCACAAGAAATTAATTACACTAATTACTAAACAAATGCTAATGATATGTAATTTTCATGCTGACAGCAGTTGCAACTGACACAAAGTTTAGCGTCAAACTTTTTTTTCTGATTTCTTTTGTATATCATTAAATGTGCATGAAAATTTGCAATCCGTTGCTGTTGATCAATAAGTTTCAAATTGCAGTATGAAAGTCCTTATAGTTACATATCAGGTTTTTAAAAAATCCTATCTGCAAGAATAAAGAAAAAAAAACATATCCACCCACACACCACGCACATATATATATATACACCTCACCTACAACAACCAATTCTAGTAAAAAATAATACTGAAACTAATAGTAGCTATGATGCTATCAATTGATGATAAAAATTTAGCAGTGGAAATACGACTTGCAGACGTTTCCTTATTGCTTTCATTTTTGACCACACTATAAATAAACTTTTTATTTCTCATAAATTCCTTTCCATTGATAGGAAAATTTCGTATGGCAAATTTCCAGTTTTACTTCATGCGAAGATGAATCCCATTATTTCTGTTTCATGTACTTCATTATTTCAAGTAATTCACTATAAAACTCCCAAGAACTTAAAATACCTCCCAAAAAATACCAGCAGTATTTCATCCTAAACATCAACGGAAATACAATTGAATGTAAAATGCATTCATGAAAATCTTTTCACTATATATATGATAACTATATCCTAAAATCAATACAAAGCTACGGTCATTTTAATATGAACACTAGTCATGGTCTATCTATTTTAATTACATTACTTTGTGTCGCACAATTTTCATTTCTATTATCACATGATTCACCAAACTCTGTCTAACAACGGCGATGTTTGAAACGTGAAAGTTTTTAATGCCACAAATTGGATTTAGCATCATGATTTCCTCTAAACTATACCGCCTAATTATCATTTAGTCCTAACAACGGGTAGCACATATATTAATTATATCTACCTTGCGCATCTTAACACAATAATTATTAGTACTGCATCATGATTTTTGTATGCTTCACATTGTTCATTGTTACAATTAGATTTTTCAATACCCAATATTTTTTACGGGCCACTAACCAGAAAGAAATTATTTTAAATATTGGTAACTATCATTAAATTATATACCGTATATCTTTCTTATTCACTACCTATTAAGAAAAACGTATACAAACCGAGAGGATCTTTTATTAAAGACTGAAAAGAAAATCTATTACCATTTTACAATATCCACAAGACTTACGACATTATCCTTTCCATGCATTAATTTCTTAGTGCCACCCAATATCATCGATTCTGAGTCTAGTTCTGAGGTGACTGTGATAGAAGAGCGAAATGCAACGTTAAAATGCCGCGCCAAAGGAAATCCACATCCAAATATAACATGGAACAGAGAAGACGGCAGAAAAATTAGGCTATCTAAAAATAAAGAAGGTACGTTAAATATTTCATACCTATGACAGTTTTCCAATTTCATTCTCAGTGGACGGATAACAGCTACTAAGTGCAATATTGCTTTTAATAGTAGCGTAGCCACCATCATATTGATGGTGGAGGACTCCTTAGATTAAGTCCAAAAAAAAAAACGCAATACAAACCGTAAAAATACTATTTTAATGATCGATTACATTTGTAAGTCTGACTGACATGACTGACATTTTATTTGCTTTCATGTGCGGTATAGTGGCAACAGCGCATGGTGACGTGCTCCATATAATTCGTGTCAGTCGTATTCACATGGGCCACTACTTGTGTATTGCAAACAATAACATACCACCGGCTGTAAGCAAACGAATAGTCCTCAAAGTGAATTGTAAGTATCCACAAATCCAATGTCCTAACTCAAGTTTTTTTTTTCTCTTTCTTCTTCCTTAAATTGATACAATCAACTCTGTACATTTCTTAAGTATTTAAGAACACACACGATTAAGAAACTATATATAACCCGTTTGTCAATTACCAAAAAACCTTCCTCACTTGAGCGTAGTAAGCAACTTCATTTAAAATTCCCCTTTTCCTGAAACAAAGATTAAATAAAATGAAAACCGTGTTAATAATTGAAGAAATAGTCTGTGTTACCTAATCATCGTTTGACTGCTACAGAGTACCAGAGGGCGAGCGGGTTAAAGAGATACTAACTGGTAGAGTGGTTAACCTATTCAAATAAAATATTAAGAGAATAAACATTTAGACTTCGCAAAATCGCCTCCAGTACTCTCAAGCGGTGAATTAATCATCACTCACATGCAACTAGCTCGGTAGTTGACATAGTTAAAATTATGGAGAATAGGTCTGAGATTGGCAGGTAACTACTCAGAATTACTTTCGTAGAAACAGGTGTGTGCGAAAGGCAAAGTTTATGACGAAATCAATAATTCTGTGAAAGGCAGGCGTTAACTGAGGGAAGGGGAGTTTTTGAAACTGGAAAACTCACCAGTCCAACTCGCCTGTTGCACTATGTGAGGCACATAAGAAAAACAAGAAATATATTAATAATTTCAGTATCGCCAGACTGAAAGTTGAATTTTAATAAAACAACACCCTACTAGGTAGTACATAGATCACCTTCATTCATTTGAACAAAAAAAAATAATCCTCATATTATGAATATAAAACTATTATACATTTAAACTCGGTGGCGCAGTGGGTAGCACACTCCGTAACTGCGTCAGTAGTTCTAGGTTCGATACTGGTGGGTTAACTTCTTTCGGTTGAGAAATAAAACCAAGGTCCCGTATGGCGTACGATGGCATATGCACGTACAAGAACCCTCTCTACTATACAACGGGTAGATGAGGCAAAATTTCCAGGTGTAGGGGCTCGATTGTTGTTTGTTGGTGTTTTAGGGCCCTTCAATTACAATTGTCATTAGAGCCCCGCCCTCAGCATAGTTCTTATGCAGGGACTGCACAGACACTACACTGACGCGACGATTTTTGGGCATTAGCAGTACCCAGTTTTCCCAACCGGTCATCCATGTCAGTACTAGCTGGGGCTGCGCTGCTTAACTTCAGTGATCAGACGAGAACTGGTGTGTCCAACGCAATTCGCCGCTCCCTAGGACCTCGGTAGAGTGCCCCAACGAACAGTAGACCGATGTCAAATAAGCAGAAGGGTTGCAGCTTTGGTCGGCAGCCGGCTGCGGAAAAACACTGTCCAATATATCGCCTTTGTGTCCATTCCGAGCGACAAGATGGGTACCCGACTTTGCCTTAGGGGAAAAAAGGGTTATGAGTTTGTTGTTGCTTGCTTCAATATGAAGCTATTATCACAATGATAACTTTGAAAATAACATCTTATGATTATCTCAGAAATCACTGAAGATAAATTCCATTAAAAATATTTAAGTAGATCTATCTGACCTATGTTATTCAGCAGTATTGAGTTATTTGGAGTTTATTTCGCTGTTTTCAGTACAAACACTTACTCATCTACTACAGAAAATCATCTTTCCACCTAGACGGCAGTTTCTATTAAGTTTCTTTTCTTTTCAAATCTCTGCTAAATACATCCTTCAATATAGTGGAATAAGGTAACTCTGCACATACTGTAGAGATACAAAAATTTGCCTAGCAACAAGTGAATAGTTAGGGAGTTTCTATGGAAACTTCATATAGGGAGGCAGAAACTATTTCGAGGTAAAAAAAAAATAAGATGAAGAATTACACTCGGTGACTGCTTGCAAGAAAACTTAAATATGTATAGCCAAGCCACACGTCATAAATATACATTTCATATATAAATTTGGCACGAACTGAAGGAGAAAACTAGGGGGAAAAAAAATCACAAAAACTTGACTTTGTCTTCACACACCTTGATCACAGACAAGAAAATTATAAAATATATCTGACAAAGAAATTACATACTCTATCATATACACATGGTAACAGGAAATGAATGTGAAGCTCACGACTTCATATTTTATTTTTGTGGCTTGATATATATCATTTACATTATGATGAGATTCCAGCGAGGAGGAAGGAAAAAAATTAAAGTTTCATCTTCACATGCTGCATACAAATGAGTTGTGTTATAAGATGAATCTATGCAACGTTACAACTTACTCCTAATAAATTAGCTTAAGGGTTACAAGGATGGACGAGAATGAAGAAGTTTTAACAGTTTTATGATACTTAAGTAGACCTCTAATTAAAAATTAAAATTAAGAAAAAAATAACCCCCTACTACATATACTCACACACTCCATCACTGTGTAGTTCATCAATTTGTTTTCTGCGGTTACAGTTCATCCTCAAATGACGATATCTCACCAACTGGTAGGAGCACCACTGGGTTACGATGCTATCCTCGAATGCCACGTCGAAGCCAATCCAAAAACCATCAATTATTGGGCCGGTGGAGATAATCTTATGATCAATCCTGGTGAAAAATACGAAATTAAATACGATGAAAAGGGATATTCCCTAGACATGCAGTTGCGCATCAAAAATTTAAATAAATCCGACTACGGAATTTACAAGTGCATCGTCAAAAATCAATTAGGAGAAACCGATGGTCAGATCTCATTATATGGTAAGTGGCTTAAAAAAAACTTTTGATTAGTGGAAAAACACATTTACTACTACCTACATTTCCTGGAAAATGTTATTATATCAATGGAATCATTTTAAACTCGTGTTATTTAAAATTCTGTTTTCTAAGAAGAATCACAAAATTGTAAAACGAAAACATGGGCGCCCGCAGGACGAACAAACGGGGTAATTGGTTCTCCTCGGGATCGAAAAACAAGCTGCTTTCAGATACAAAAGTTGATCCGATTCCTAAAACATTGCCAGGCCCCCCCCCTTTCCTACAACATTATCTTCACGGACGCCCATGTATGAAAATATAATTTTTGTATCTTTCCTATTCTCGCATAAAATGTAATCAATTTACATTCAGTATATATATATATATATATATATATGTTTAAAAATATATTTTCTTTCCCATTCATACAATTACATGCAGGACAGTTTTTTCGAAGATTTACCGCTTGACGCTTACGTATGTAACAATATACACACACAAAAAAAGGATATCTAAGAGTCTCTTACGAATTTGTGGTCAAAGCTTTTCATCTTCAAGACTTAAATCCTTATCTTCCAATAAGATTGCGCAGTTTTAATTTCATCTTTGTTAGATTCTTCACGAAAAGAAAAACCTTCTAAGACCAATATTTTCTTTGCTCTGTCTTCTTTAAAAAATCTCATATTTTCAAAAGTACGCTTAAGTCACTCACTACAAAATCCATTCATTCAATAACTCTTCAAAACGACATGAATGGTACAGACGTTTAGCAAAATTCTGTCCCATTTGTAGGTTCTCCTCCTTTTTCTATGCCGTCTGCTTCCCTCGGATTCAATTTTGTATTTTTATTTAAGTTAGCACTGATAATTGGCAACCTACCTAAAAAATGACCTACACATTAAAAGAGTCCCACTAAATTAACTCCAAGATCATTCAATAAAACTTTTAGAGAGAGAGAGAGAGAAGGCAGGGTTTGGAGTATAATGCTAGTCGTCAAGATGCCCATTTAGCAGTAGACTAATATAAAGAGAAAGCTCTATTTACTTGTTCACTGCTTTGTAGGTTGAAGTCCCTTTCTAGGAAATAACTACTCCATATGTGTCTGTGTCTTTCTCTGTACTAAACGAAATCTGACTAGACAAAATAAAAACCAAACATGAATAACACTATCACGTTCTTTGATATCACCAAAACATTTTTATAAGTCAGCGAGAGAGACGATAAGTTGCCCTAAATTTTTACACTCGCCGCAAATGCATGCGATTTCAAACTCAATAATCTGCATTCCGCCCTCCATCCTTCAAGAGGAAAAATATTTCCCATTGGAATAATGGTTTAAAAAAATCCTCGCTATATCCTATCTACCATGAATTTTCGACAATTCTCCAACGAATGGATACTCGCTATCCACTCTAACTTAATGTTTGTAAAAAAATTTGATCATACTACCTGATTTTAAAGTAAAAACACTACATCTTCTTGAAGAAAAACTCGGTAAAGGAAACCGCAGAGAATTTCAATACTCAGCTAAAACTCACTCAATCTCTATATCACCATGTCACAGAGAAAGTGACCTCTAAAAAAAATTCAAATAGATTGCAAAAAATTCAAGACAATTCTCTCCAATCAAACTGAAAAAAAAATGACGGAGGAAAAAACCTGATAAACGCATGATTAAAGTTACCAAACTGTCGAAAAAAAAAATGTAATTGAGAAAACTGCCTCATTCCCAACATTAAACTTAAGACTTGTACGGCAAATTAATACTATGATAAATCACATCTGATTGCTCCTGATGAACTACGCGTGCCTAGCATCTGGAAGAATATTTCCACAATTCAATTTTAAATTAGCTTCAAAGATCTCGAAATACTCTTTCTTAACCCATTAAATAATAATACAAGTAAATACCACGTCTCTGCTTTGAAATCTTGCTGGATAAAACAGATATTCTGCTGATTTTAGACTCTAGCAAAAACTATTTGCTGCCGCGAGAAAGGGGGGAGAGAGAAAAACAAAAGGCAATTTCACAGATATGTTGACAGCCGCATTATTAATTTCAGAGCCAGTTTAGGAATTATAATTATTATTGCCATTAATCGCCGCTATATTGCCATCATTATTTCCGTCACGTCTTAAAAGAAGAAGAATAAAAAAAGATTATTTAAATCATTAAGCCGATATTTGTCCTTTACAACAACAACATTGAGGTAAATGGCTAATAACGATTTCTTTCCTCCTTTCTTTTCAGAAACTGAAGGTCCCACAATAGCCCCAATTTCATCTACGACACATTTACAAAGACTTGATGGTAAGTTCCTCCTCTACAATCTCTAGCATCAACTAAGATAACTCAACTAAGTAAATACAAAATGTGCATGTACCAACAGACACACAAGTCAGTACTTGAAACGAATTTAACACTTATTTGCCATGTTTCGCTGATGTTCGATAACTTGCTGCCTTACTAATGTCTTGGTATCTTTACAATTATGCAAATACCGACCCATTTTTCGACAGAGTCGTCATAAAATTCATATTCGGTGACATAGCGCAGCCTCTCGAGGCATATTCTCTTCAATGATAACAATCTCGTTACGTCTTAAGTCATTTTACTTAGCATCCACTTCAAGCGCATTCATACACATTACCCTACCTCACACACGCGCACCAAACCATTTGGTAATGAAGTGAAATTCTGGCGTCATCATCATCATCATCAACAACAACAACAACAGCATCATCATCATCCTCGTCAATACTGTCATCGTTAGTCTACGACGACCCATAATAACAAACAACAGAGACAAAGACAGATCGAATGCCACTAGCTAACTAACCACAAATACTTAACGATTCAGATGTTTCTTACTTACCCTATATCCCAATAAGATAAAGCATCCTTTGTCTCCCAGACGTGCGCTGATAACATAAGTAACCTATGTAATTTCGAAGACGAATGGAGAAAATAAAACGTGAGATAATTGCTAACTACAGTACTACATTATCTGTGAAAAGCATTGTCTAACAAAAACAAACTAACGACGACAAATATCTCACCCTTTCTCTTAACATTTCAAATGACCTCTCATCTCTGTTTTTCTCTTACTTTATATCCCTCTACGAAAAACCCATTATGCGGTGCCTATAAAAATGAGATCACAACACTGCCATCTGCAAATTCCTCGTTAAAGTCTAGATCAGAAACCTTTGGTCACAACTATCATTATTAAATAAAGGATATTAGTAATGGAAACTGCTAGCACACAGGGAGACAAAACAATTTGTTCGTTTTCCACTCCAAAGGAATAATAATTTGTAATCTAAAAAAAAGTTCAGATATCGTTAATACCATTATGAAAGTGGTTCAGGGAATAAAACCGAAGAAGGGAAAGAGAAAGAGTGATGAAAAGAGAAAATGAGATAACTACCCCATCACACATACATTTAAGACATTTCTATCGCAACCATCACACAACCAAGTCTAAATGATTTGTTACTAAATGTCACGTAGGTCTTATATTGAAACTCAAATGTTTCAAATAAACCTTTTGTTTTGTGTAAGTAAGAGTGGTAGAAGGGGAACGTGACGCAGACAGGGAGAGATCTCTTTCACGTTGCCACACTCAGCGCTTTTCCAAATAATTAACCCCTTCAACCTGGCCGCTGAATGGTAATGGGGTAAAGAGGAGCAGACGACAGAAAATCCTTTTAACAATTAGTGATCGAGCAAAACCAAACGCAAAATCCGTGTACCGAGTTATAACTTTTCTAATCGCTGACAAAAATATCCAATTCGTCTGATAGTCTATTTGTCATTAGTGACTAATATGAATAGCCGATCTCTAGAGCCCATCATCCATTAAATCTTCCACGGTGCATTTATCTGAAAGAGATGTCGTTTACTTAATCTGGAAGAAACCAAAGTGAACAATTCTTACATATTTTTTTTTCAAAATATATTACCCAACTTTGCGCACTGCTCCTTCTCTCTTACATTTCTATTCATTATGCTTCATTCTCCAAGATTGGCTTGCATTATTTACTCATATATATATTTCATTCTTGGCAAGTATTGATGCATTTAGTTATGTTTCATTAAACACAGTACTTTTTTTAAATAACTTCTTCGATTTTTGAAATTCTCATAATCCAACATATATTTTTTAAATTGATTGTTTTAAGACTGGAAAAAAAATGAAGTAGTACAAGACATAATTTAAATTAGACAGAGCTAAATGAAAAATTTTAATTGTATTTCCCTTCCTTACTTCAGAGACTACCTCAAAATATAAGGATGACGCGGATGGAGTTTCTCATGGGACACTAAATTATTATTCAGACCTCATTCAAAGCATTATTCTTTTGAGAAAAATTTGATGAATCACGTGTTTAAAATTTTTATTAGGGATCCTTCTAAACTTATTAGTATTTTGCGTCACATGTTAAAGTAGCAAAAATCTATATCATCATCCATTCACATTTCACAAAATGCGTACACATATCTTAACACATATTCTGTGAAAGACAATCAAATTTAACTAGAGAGAATTTCTTAAAGAATGCAGTCATCTTATAGACAAGATAAATGGTGAATAAATGAGACGATGTGAAAAGAATGTTGCCTAAGGAAATAACTGTCACTTTACAATTAATATTACATATTTAGGTTTAGTATTCACTATTTTATATTTTAGTCTCATATTTTTGTCAAAACATTTTGTCTATAAAAGCGGCATATAAGACTCTATCAATTCTTATTAAGTTGCTTTGCTTATCTTACTTCCATAGTCTAAAGAAATTTTTAAATGCGTTAGTCAGGTGATCTTCAATAGCAATGAATACTCTGAAGATGATGAGGTTATTTCTTTTTTAAATTTACGTCAAATGTAAGCTAAGTTTTCGAGAACAGATTTCAAAACAAAAACCTTATCCAAATGGTGAGGAGAAATATGAAACCCCCACCTGACCTACATCAGTGACAAATTGCTTACCAATGCATGCTACGTTTATGATATATACGTGAAGGGTAAGAAACAGGAGGAATTGACATAACAGGTCGATTTTGACGCCGCAGGCTTCTAGCGCCAAGTGCTATGTAGTAAAGTGTGGCTTAATAACAAAAGACTGTAAGATACTTGTTAAATAAGCTCAAAATAAACAGTTTCATTTATAACGAAAATATAGAATTAATAGGGCCAGTGAGGAGAAAACTGAAACATCCAGAGCTCCTACGAAAAACTTTTCAGTTTTGAGGGTGGTGTGTCTCATCTGTTATTTGGATTACGATGGAATGAAAGTCACCCAAAGGTGGATGACGCTTACGTTCAGTGCAAGGAGGATTACTATATTTTCATCAAATTGACAGCTTACTAATACTCCGATCCTGCCAGCAGTAGGCAGTGAAGAAGAAAATTTCATCAGATATTCGGAGGTTGGTAGGAAAACCAACCGACCTCGATCGTACAGTATGCCTGCCGCTCCAGTTTAAATTCGCAAGCTCACTCCTGCAGAGCTGTATGGATTACTCTTTCGATAAAGGAGTAGTAGGAAAGAGCCTCCAAGACGGAAAACCTAAAAAAAATTTTTTTTATTTAAGAGCATTTCACAGAGAAATGAGGCGGTATGGACACGTAATGATAAGAGGGGAGGAGGAGCTCGTTAGGTCCTTTACAGGAATGCAGGTGGTTGGAAGCACCCGAGGCAAGGGGAGACCAAAGCAGACTTGGGAGCAAGTTGCCCGTAAGGGTATGTTAGTGTGTGGGGTGGACGGGAATCTGGTGTGAGATAGGCGGGAGTGGAGGGCTACAACACGCAGACTCGACCCTCCCACAGGCGGGATAAAGGTATGACGATGATGATGAGCATTTCACAGAGATAGTGAGAGGAACTCTTATGACGTTTTGCTCGGCTGACAAAACAGACGCTAGAGATGGCAATTGTACTGAATAGAGTATGTTAAAATACATTATTCAAAAACACGTAGTATTTAATATATAAATCACGGTTAACTTTTTTAATTGTTCGTGTTTTGTTAAGCCCTTATGATGAGCACTTCGGCTGTTCCAAGGCTAGTGGCCATTGTTAAGTAGTGGCGCCATTTGCACATTACTTTGTCATACTCCTTCCTACGAGTGCAATTCCAACCTCAGCTCTCGACTAGAATTGCCGTCTTTTAAAATGTTGTAGGCAGTTGACTAGGGAAGAATATTTCAATAGATCTACTGCCTATTATACGTACGTTTCCTCGAATGATAGCTGACAGATGAGGCCTTTGAATGAGAATAGGTCGGTGCTTGAAGAATAATAAGACTAGGCAACGAAGGGTTTAAATTTTCTCGCATGTTTCTCTGGATGGCGATGTCTATAGCAGCATATTGTAGACATGAAATAACGATAAACAACGCTCTCCTTAAATGTCAATTCCAGGAACACTAATAATTATTAAATTTATAACTCATATCTCAAATGATGCTTTGAAAGATGCTAATGTTCAACTCTTGGCAGTTTATGAAACTTTGATGAGAACCCTTCTGAGACACCAAATAAGAGAAACACAGCTTCTGGTCTGCAGGCCAAATTACTCCAATTTCCCTTACTTCTAACTTGAATTTCTAATTAAATTACTTTTCTTAAGCAAAAAAAAAAATTACTTTTAGCAAACATAACGTACACATCCATACAAAATCGTAAACTAATTCTAAATCTCGCGAGATTTTACGATACTAACTCATTTCGAGCCAAGATGAGGGCAATCCATAATTTATGCGAATTTTTCTAATCTATTAACATGAACTCTTCTCATAATCGTAGTGCGCGAGCGATTTTTTTTAACAAGAGAGGTTATTTCAGAAAACTTTTTTCCTCATTGATTTTGAGCAATGTACATAAGCTAGTTAGTCACGAAATACACCAGAGTTTTGTACAAGAAAACCTAATTCATATTATGAAATGCTCATGTAAGTTGACAAAAATGTAGGTGCAATGCCCATCAAAATCACATTGTCGGAAAATGTTTATTTTATGTTTTATTTGTAATAATGGTACATATAATTGCAAGCTATATCTACAAATTCAGCAAATTAGTCCTCGGCACAACATACAGTGAAGTGTCATCATGTTAGTCCAAACCAAAAATGGGCCTCCATCATTTGCATTGTTACCTTTATTTCAGTTAAGTGTCAATACTTAGTTAGTTGTATGTTTTGCAGTTTTAAAATATATGCAGCCAAATAAAACAGAAGAAAATGTACCCATGAGTCCACCAAAAGACTGGTTCCAAACACAGCCAGGTAAAGATTTAATGAAGAAAATCAATATTATTCATTTCTTTTTTCATTACATTTGAACTAGTGTACTGAAATCAGATGGTAATGCTTCAAGTGAGTAAACCAGTCATCAGTCACATTTTAAAATTCGTTATTGAAATACAGTAAAATTTAATGATTTACGTCTGTTTACCGACAAACCCTTACCAAATATCCTATTTCCAATTATTTTGACTTATAGGTTGCTTATGATCCCGTTCAAGTAGTTGTAAATGTTGAATGGCAGAAAGTGGAAAAAAATCATCATTAGAAAAATAAACTACTTTAAACTATTATTTTCAGATCGTGGGCGTACAAATCGAGGAGAAGTTCAAAGAATAATCTTAATGTCTACAACAACATCGATTTTCATAATTGTGATGTGCTTATATGCCAACTTTTATATCGTTTGGGTTCCTTGATATTAATTTTTAAAACATGTGCTGCGATTACATGTACACAGCCTAGTGCATATAGATGTGTCCTCCACATTTTATTTCAAGGGAGTTCAATTGGCGTGGACCTCTTGTTTGCCTTCATTCATCGATATCATTAAACAACATACATACAAATAAGCTTTTTGAGCTGCTCCATAATATCTGCTGCTAAACAAAAGTCGTAATAATGCTGTCCCGTGAAAATACTTATAATGCTGTGCTGCCGAATTTATCAAATATTTTCAACGAATTACGCAAAAAAAACCGTCATAAGTCAATGTGATCGCTGTGTACTACTACTGTACTAATATTCAACATTTGATATACCGAGTTCAATTTCTCCTACTGTACCCCTATTTCCTGTTTTTGTTTGTCTGCTCTTCTACGACAGAGATTTAATGTTGTTAGTAGTTCAATGTGCTAATGGACAAACCGGAGCTCAAATATATTATTTTATCAATTTGTTAATATTAATGGAATTGATTGAACCATAACAGCAGCAGCAGCAGAGTGCATCTGATTCAATTCAAATTCCCTTTTTTCAAAGATATCATTTTATTTTCCCCCCTCCTTGTTTCCATATTGAAAGAGAAATCATTTGAACTGCGTTCAAATTAAAAAGGACGGATAATAGTAACAACAACGAGAACTTATCTGTTTGCAAATTAATGCTCAATTTCAAATGAAGCTTCTCGTTTTATCCAAATGTTTTCATCGTAACATTGATGAATGTCGGGGTTTTTAATAAAAAGAAAAGACAGAAATGACACTAGTGTTTTGTAATGCTGACTTACATAGTATAATAGTAATGATTACGAAATTCAATTCATAGCTGTGTGTAAAATATATATACATAGATGTACATATAATATTATACATAATTATATATAAATAGACTGTTTATACATTTCAAGAGACTTCATTATTATTAATTGTGGGAATACTTTTAAAACAAAACTCTCTGTAATCATAAACCCAACGTACAGTTTTGTTATCATATAATGACACTATTTATTCAATATCTACCATATTTAAATTGTTATATAAAACCTGAATCTTCATGTGATTCGTAATCATCAAAATATTCAAATTCTTATGCAGAATGATGCTATCTGAATGACCATATATATGCTTAAAATCTGCAAAGCAAGATGTTATAATAACTAGTGTTACCACGCCACGTATGAGTTACATTAATTCTATAAATAAATAAAAAATAAAGAGACAGAGGAGAAACAGGATTTTTTTGCAAGTCAGAAAACAACTTTATCTATTTATAATTCAATGGTATTTCATGTGGTTTGTTGTGTTCTGATTAAGTCGATAATAACTTGTCCTATTTTGTAAATTACACTACTGTTCCTTCATTTCACTCATCAATATACTATATCGTTTATATTGTAGAAGGAAATATCTAAAGCTGACAAAAACAATTTAGCCTAAAAGCATTTTTCATATCTTGGAGGGTACCCACAAAACACGTCTTGCACTTAACTTAAAATGACGATCCATTAATCATATATAATAGCAACAACAGATGGTTGGTAAAGAACATTATGCAAAATACCACTCCAGTAATTGATAGCTTATTATGTTGAATATGGTAAATTTTAATAGGTGTAAAGTATATTTAGGAAAGCGTGGGTATAAAATTAATTAAGTGCTATATAGGGAACAGGAGTGAGTAATATATATAGAGTCAAAATCATCGTACCAAAGATGGAAATGCGGTTTCACCAATTAGATCGACATCACAAACAGGATGTTCAGTTTCAAAACTCACTTCTATCAAATGACAACAATGTCAAAAAATCATTCGACTGAAACACAAACATAGATACGTTTATTTAATACTTCATTTGGCATTGAAATGTGTAGATCACCATTTGTAACAACTCAAGTGGTTGATATAATCAGCTATCAAACAATGAAGTTTCAATTTCCAGGTTTGCTTTTCTGTCTCTCTCGCTCTCTATCATACTAATAGGATATAAATTATTGTAGAGATGAAATCTATAAGCCGTTGAACAAATCCAATATTCAAGTATCTAGCAGCAATTTAAACTCGAAATTATGTTTGTTTTTAACTTATTTCCATAAATTAGTAATCGGATAAGTACTCTTCTTTATACCACGGTCAACAACAATCACCAACAACAGAGCAAAGGAAAGCAAATGAGAGAAGAAATTCAAAGTCCGAAGATAATTATTAGGATACCAAAAATGTATCTTCGTGCAGTAATATTAAAAATCTTCAGTATGGTTGTAATAATGTCCTCACGGTGTGTAATGGAAGTGTTAAATATTTTTATTACAGAGCCGATATCAAAGTGACAGCTGTGTAATTGGCTATAATTATGTTGATGGTCAGCGCACAGTCTACAGAGTCGGTTGAGACAAATTAAAATCCATATGAAAAGGTGGTAACGTCGACCGCTGACATCGTCCCACTCAATATTGGGATGTGGAAGGTAAATATTTAATCGGAAATCATGTTTCTAATTGAGATGATTGAAACTTTTCATTAACTTTTATTGAAGAACAACACTACACTGCTGTCAGAATTGAAAACACTTGACAGGTACGTTAGCATTTTCATGCAGACTCGACCGACAAAAGAAGCAGAACATGACCTGCCTCGGAAAAGCAATAAAAGTCTAAAAATTACCAGGAAGGAAAAAACTAATGTCTAAACTTTTATGAGGGCAATAATGAAATTAACTTTCGATGAAGTGGGAAGTTACCATTCGTGATATACGCTTTTGGGAAAAAAATATTTTACTGAAAAAATATTGTAGACAATAAGAATATACCTGTAGGTGGCATAAGACAATCATTTCACATAAAACTCTTCACAAATGGCAATATAATTATAGATATAGGTATATTTATATGATTGACCAGGATGTGGCTGACGATAGCGATAATTTAATATTTAAAATGTAAAGTCCGTGATATCGTGCAGATATTAAATACCACCTTTTAAAATTCTTTGGTTTTGCGCAATCACCTTGTTTTGCACAAGCGGAAGCTATGATAACAACCGAAAAATTTATGCAATCTTCAATTTACTAGAATGACACAAAAATGGTAAATAGTATCATTTGTGAATTACATTACAATATAGCGTTATTTACAAATTAATATCCACATATTGCTTTGAAGATATGAGGGACAAGTCCTTCTTTTAACATAAGATTAAATCATCAACAATATTTTGTTAGAAGAAAACGAGCTCCCTTGTCACATAAAGAAAGGCGACACCAGTAACAGAAATAAAGACATAATGAAATAAAACGAAAAAGGAAAGATACCATGTGCTTAGTTAAAGTATCACTTCTTTTATGATTGCACTCTGTAGAGGTCTAATTTTGGCATATATTTATACAGAAACACTAATACACAGGTAGCCTGCATAAGGTGCTGGAAAAAAATAATCATTTGAACTTATTATATGTATATTGAGAACATCTTACATTATAAAATTATTGTTTCAAAATTATATGTATATATATATATATATTGCCTTGAAAGGAATCCTTGCCCCTTTAAGATTGTTGAAGAAATTAAAATGCTTTCAAAACGTGTTTCACCAAACCAACCACTACCACCACCACACCACACTACACACACACTCGCACAGCAGCTATGAGGTGCGCAGAATACTGTAGAAATTTTAGTCATATTAGTTACCGATTGGACAGCGAGGAATGCCTCTAAAATGGCAGAGTAGGAAGTGTAAAGAATGGACAAGGCCGTGATTCGAATAATAAAGTATATCATCTAAATGGCCAAGATGGAAAAACAAAGTCTGGCGCTGACCAGTGGGGTTTTTTGGAAGGTGCTTGAAAATCTTCTACCATCTAACTAGATAGCTGTCTTCTGTACAATTTTAGTAGCATTGTGATTAATGCGACAAGAACATTTTTAGCCTCTTCATCAGCCCTACAATTATCACCCTTATACGTACTTAAATATCATTGCCGAATCTCTCAACCCTTGATTAGCATCCACTTTTTTCTTTTTTTTTTATTACCATATGTTGAGCATGAAAGAAAGTGGCAATAGCATCCCTGATGGTTGAGCATATCCACACTTAAGTAGACACCACGCGACCAACCTCATCACCAGATGTCCTTTGCTGTGGCCTGCTACACTCACGCACACATGTCCCTTCATTGCAAAGAAGGCCCCAAAACATTTCCACATGTATATATATATATATCAACAACAATCTCCTTCACTTTTTCTTCAATCTCTCTCTATCTCTCTTTTTTGTTAGTAGCATGCTTGTGTTGATGCTTGATACATAAAAGACAGGCGATTAAAAAAAAATACACACGTCCGATAATCACGAGTTTGGGGAATGGTTCACGTTTGAGTGAGAAAAATGTTTCACTGGAAACATCCAAATGGCACAATTGCGAGAAAAATGATGGAAGTAGCCATACGAAGAACCATATTGCCGATTTTACGATGGTGAGACTGCACTCCTCCTGAAACATACATAAAGAGATAAATGAAAACAAGAAATTGATGCTGTAATGCACCACAAAATAAAATATTGATAATCAAGCATGATATATGATACGTGCGTATAAGAGTAAACTTTAAAGGCTATTTATTCATTTTTCAGGTCTCCTTAAGGATGATTATAGATTTTAAGCAACCATTTCTAAAAGGCCAGGAGAAAACCTTGCAAACTCAGGGAAAAATGATTTCCATGATTGAAATTCTACACGTTTTTAAAACGACGAAGTTGAATAGAGAAGTGAATCATGAATATACAAGAGATGACTTTGATGAAGAAATCTAGAAACGTTTTTCGCTGGAAACATCCAGCATTTTTCACGGTCGAATACAACAAAATAGGTGAAGACTGGTGTATAATTAACCTCTAAATTATTAACCTATAATTATGCTTTTTTAAAAACACTGTCATACCTAGACCTAGTCAAGAAAATTGCAATTAATAAAATCATCCAAAATTCTGCGGCCTAATTACGTTTCTGGACAGCACAGGGAGAAGCGCGATATCATTGCAGAGTGTTTATTCGTCATATAATTTCATGATTATTAATTCAAATCAGGGAGTTAACTTTTTTGGAAGAGATGATTACAACTACGATTCTGGACGTTATATTTTGTGGAATACAACAATAAACACTTCGGTGGGCCTTTCCGCCGGATGAAATGGTTAGTCCAATATTATGTTGTCATCTTGTAACTAAAGCAATTATATAATTGAAGATGGCACTACCCCATTTCATTCAAATTTCAATTTTGATTAGATGTTATGTGCTTTTTTAGGATACGTGATGACGATACTTTCATTATTTTATAAGTATCCAATACTTAGACTAATTCGTAGTATATTCCGAAATTTTATTTGAAGTATCTAGCACAACTGAATGATAAAATAATGAGTCTTATTTATTTTTCCTAAAAATATTGTCTCATTTGACTCAATCACATGCTAATGGACTGTATAGGTCTGTATGGTAAGTTCAGATGTGTGGTAGGCTTGATAAAGTAAGAATAGCAGCGTACAACACAACCGTATAAACAGCAATGCTGAAATTCACTTAAATGAACAATTTTTTTCTCTTAAATATTATTTTTAAATGCCTTCTGATTATAGATTAAAAGAAGAACCGGATTTAAGGTGAACACTCAACAAACCTGTCAGGCGGCATAGCTGTCTAAACATTATGCCTTATGTATAATAAAAATATTTGTCACCAACAAATTTGTTGAAAATTCGTGTTTCTGATTAGTAAACACCTTCTATGAATTGTCAACCATTTCTTTGAAATTTAAATGAAAGATGTAATTAAATAAAATTCAAAAATTACAAATATACCCTTATCCGATTGTGGCGTATGCCTAGGTGGAGTTACAATGGCTCGCTCACTTTCTGTTGCAATTGATTCTTTACCTGGTAGATATTTGATATCTATCAAAACAACAAAAACCAGACTAACATACATAAACACAGACCGCGTGCTCGAAAAACGTGAAGAGATTGACAAAAAAATAATAAGAAAAAAAGATAAGGTGCTTGGACAGAGTCAGGACATTCAAAGGCGACATATATAGTATATACCTAATTACAGAGAGTGAGAGGGAAGAGATAAATAAACCAAAAGAAGAGAAAGAGAGAACAAGAATAGGATAAGAAAGTTGAACTACGGTACAAAAGAAAGCACAAGGGATGCATACTGAGCTATGACGAAAAAGCCTTTTAAATAACATCGCATTTGAACGACCCTCACCTCCGTATGGTAGGAAATGTGTTTTTAATCATACCATCGACACCCCAAATCGGGAATAATCCAATATTGATAACGGAAGAACGCATTAATTTTTCAATAATTATAAGGGATACCAAATTACCTGTGTCACCTTTGGAAGAATCGTCAAAAAGTGCATTCTGTTGAGAACCAGTATTTTTCGTGAAGTATGATCCATTCTTGGTATTCACCATCCCCGTGGAAACTACAAAAAAAAGAAAAATACACGGTCACATTAATTTTAAAGTCCTGTGGAGTGTCAATGATAATCAAAAAAAGCATTTCACTAAACAACTTCTAACTTTGTATTTGATTACATTTGGACGTAAATTAATTCATAAACCAATACTGTATTATCCTCCCATAAGCCGGTTGCCGACCAAAGCTGCAACCCCTATGCTTATTTATCATCGTCGGTCTATTGTTAGTTGGGGAGGGGGATTCCACCGATCCCGGAGGGGGCGAGCTCCTACAATTGAAAATTAGGCCTCACCTACCCGTTGCATAGTGCAAGTGCCCGTTTTACGTGCAAGTGACATCGTACATCACACGGGACCTTGGTTTTACTTCTCATCCGAAAAAACTCTCTAGCCCGAAAGAAGCCAACCCACCTCGGTCTAGTATCGAACCTAGAACTACTGATGCAATTACAGAGCGTGCTACCCGCAGCGCCCCCGTGGCGGGTCGTACGACGAATCTTAAAGATTAGAAATAAAGTGACAATCACATACCACCATCCTTTCCTCTGTGCATCAGATGATCTTCTTGAACCCAAGTCGATCTTGTAGGTGGTTGTAATTCTAGAAGAAAAAGGAGATGAAACCATAAATAACTAACATTCAATTTCAAAAGGGTTAAAGGAGGTTAACCAACTTTCACAAGAGATAAAGCTAACGTCAAGTCAACCAAATGATCAACATTTGATTCATTTCAAAACAGCGATGATAAATAAATTATAAATTTTACAAGCAAAAAAATAAAATAAACAAGTAAAATTTATAAAAAAGGGTTGAAATAAATATCCCTACTGTCAGAGGTTTCTTTATTTGTAGGGTGAATATCTTATTCTAGAACCTATTCAATCTAATGCATTTAAAAACCGCATATTGAATTTAGCGACTGATAATTTTTATGTAAGCAAAATGTTACATTGTTCTTCGATATCAAGACTGAAGCTAAGAAAGGGGGGAAATAATATTAAGAGTAAAATGTTATTTTAATAAAATTGGCATATCAAATTCTTAAGAAAATTGCTCACGGCTAGAATTTACTGCAAGAGAGATTAGACGAACCAATAATTGAAGGAAGCACAAGCGAATGCAGCATACTTATGCCTCCAAATGCATCATCAAAGATAGTTTTAGATGCTAACAGCCCCTAGTGTTGGATACCAACAGTGCAATCAATCGATTATTTGCACGGTTTCTCCTAAGAACAACCAGATGCCGCCAAAATTCCTTTTTTCTGCCACACAGGAAATTGTAATGAAAGTTTTCAGTGCAGACCAAGAGGTCAATGATACTCTTGGCGCATTATCCATTTTAAATTAGGGAGGAACTTATTTTAAAATTTCATCGAGTATCATTCCATCTCAAAAACTGCAACATACAATACAAGAACCTCAGAATAATCGCTGTATAAGAATAAATAATGAAAATTCCTAAACTAAATTATTTATCATCTTGGCACCTTCTTAAAAGAGGTTCTTTGTATTACTCTAAATAAGATATGGTTGTTATGTGGAAACACATCAAAGTTAGATAACGCGCAGATGAAATCCTCAGAATGGCTAATGCTTTCTCCCTGTCTCTCTACTCTTGAGAAGGTGTAACAAACACGGCCTTCTTCGTCTTGCAACCCTCTTATCTCACTTGTGAAAAGCAAGCCATCATCAGCATTAGGCGGCCCATGAAACTATTTTACGACAAAGAGCAATTCCTACATACACCTGGTCAAGCAGTGATTGCTCTCCCACAAGGGGCAGCAAACAACAACAAAATGCCCTCTCCTTTCTCTCACTCCATTACACGAACCACTAACAATAGATAGGAATTATTATACCAGCATTAACAGAGAAAGAAAAGTGCCGCTAACACGATATAGCTGCCAGAAATTATAATTATGACATACACGAAATTGAAAATCTCCTACATTTTCTTTATTAGTTTAATGAAGGAAATAAGGCGCACGTCAAACAGTGCTATTTTCAATTCCCTCCACCTTCCTCTCTTTGCTCCTCTCTCTCTCTCTTTCGTCTTTTTTCTCTCCTACTAACACAAATGTAGTATCTCATACTTGAGAGTAATTACAAATGAATAAAACATGAAGGCTCAAATACGAAGTTGGTTTACTGAGAAAGAAAATTAACTTTTCTTTTCACCGTATAAAAAAAAGGATGGATGGAGAAAAATTACGCACATTCAACCATTCTGCCATCGTTATAAACCTTTCCCCATTTTACACTCTCTACTTGATAATTTGCATGCATTCCATCCATACATTCATCCTTGGAAACAAATGTAGCATCTTTGAAACCGTGTGCCACTTGCACAGAGAGCAAAATAAGTATAATTTAGGCTAATTAAAATTTAGAGTCCGACGGTTTTGTCCCTTAAGGCGAACTATTCAAAATATAATAACAAAAATAGAGCAATGTCGGAACCTACTCGGTACTGCTCATACAGAAGCTGCAAAGATGATAAAATTGCATAACTTTCCTATATACGTGTGTATGAATTTTACTGAGGTGCTTCCATATCACTATTCAATGCATTCTCGTTGAATGCAAGCAAACGTCAGACATCGTTAAGTTAAAATGCTTTGCTTTTCCTACTTAAACCCTCTATTTCACAAGGGAAATAAGTGCGTGGAGCGCGCAGCATTTTAAGCTGGGTTACTGCATTGAAGAATTTAGGGGGTGGATTAAAGATCGGCGAAAATGAAAAAAAAACTCTACTTGCGATCCAAAAATAAAATGAGACTCCATTATTGGCGTTATGTAGGTCTTAGACATTCAAGCTCAGAACACGCATACGATACATTTCCTGACAACCATTGCAGATGATAATTTTGCTTCGAGTCGCAATAGCCAAATAAAATTGTCTTAAAGAAGAGTTCATTGAAATGATTTCTCTCACGCTCTTCTATTTAACATTGAAGAGACATTAAGAGGGTGCAATGGGTTATGGCGCTACAACAGGGTAACAAGTTTAAGAAATAAATGTAGAAAAACGCACATTACACAAAACAAAGGGATCTCTCTCTCTTTCTTTGTGTCTTAAGTGAACAAATAATGTAATAAATAGCAAACCTTAATGAAGGCAAATAAACAAAGAGGGGCTACACAGGAGAGGCAATCATTTACCATTTTTCAAAAAAAAGCATGTAATGGCATTCTTCTCATTAATGGCTTAATCATTGGATGCTATTTTTTTAAAAAAAATCCTCTGGCGCTATTTGCAAAAATAATAATGATGATGAGAGATCTTGCTCAAACTCGTCATGTGTGGATAAGAACTAACTTAGTCAACTATTACTGAAAATCTATATCTCAATAAAAATATATGATAAATTGAATTAAAAACGAAATTCAAGCTCCTGATAAAAATGCCAATAACTAATTCTTGCATAACTTTAAAAATGATGCTAATAGCGTATGAAATTATATTCATCTCACATTTGAGGTGAAAAGATGCAACATTTTTTTCTTGTAAATGACATAATTAAAAGGAATAAAACTCTACATTCAAGCCTACTACACACGATGATGCAGTTACAATTTTATAGCGTTTCTCATTCTCACGATTAAAATCAACCGGCATTTTCTAAATATTTCACATATTTTACATTCTGAATATTTGTTGTACATTTACCCTAAAGTTCATTTTGTTAAAGATAAAAATCATGATAGACATAAATTGCCTTTTTGTCACTTTCTTAACTCAAAATTCCCAGCTGCTTTTTCGATGCATATGACAACACCAATTTGTCTCAGATAGTTGAAATGTTTTTGTGTCTGAAGATCACAGCCACAGTGGTTACCATGGTTACGAGATGTTGCATACGTTGGGAATTTTTTTTACCAAATTTATGCTTCATGACCATCTTCTTTTATTTCTCAAACTTTATTGTCATGGATTCCCTTAGAAATATCAAATTATTTCTTTGAACATTTTTCCGATTTTCATCCAAAAAGATCTCTCTTTTTTTCTCTCTCTCTTTTTTTCTCCCTCTCTCTTTCCTCTCTTTAGCATCTCTAAAATGACACTTAATATTAACTATTTTATGCATTTACAGAAGATGCATATAAATTAAATGCCGAAACAGAGTGCATAGAGGAATTTAATTTCCATTGACAAATCGAAAAGATCAACAATAATATTTTACGGTTAGAAAACTAACGCGGGAATAGAGGGTGCAATTTATTTGTTCATTTTAAGCATCATTAAAGTTATATAAAGCACTATTAATTACCCTCTGAAGATGCAAGAACACGAGTATCTTTAGCAAATCTATTCGCTAATTTACTTACACACCAAAACAGCACACAACAACAAATTTAAAAAATAAATAATCATTATAACATAATGGGAATAAATTTTATTTTACGCTTAATTTCGTAGAAGGAAAAAAACCAAGCATCCCTCGAAGGTATTCACGCCAAGAAATTATACGCATGATCATCATCACTCGTAGAAAATTATTCGAAATAATAAGCTATTTCATACGATTTTATAAGCGCAGATCAGACAGAAGGTTGCATGTCCCAATGCTCAAAATGAGAAACCTTTAGGATCTAAACTAATTTATAGATTTCATCTTAAATCTGAGAAAACTACATCTCACCTTTATGCAATATTTCATTATTCTTATAAGACATTATAGTGGTATTTATTTTGCCATAATGGCAATACCAAGATCGCATTAATATGTAAAAAGCAGCGTCAATCAAGTCCTCACGGCCACAATCAAGTTCTAACACCAAGGAAACAAAAAAAAATACATTAAATGATGTGATCTGTGTGCGTGTATGTGTATGTAGGGAGTGAGAGGGGGAGGGGACAAAAGGCAGAGGGCAGAGATGGATTGGGGTGAATAAGAAACAAAAACCTTCAGTTATTGTGTGCATCACTCTACCAAAAAAAAGAAAGAAAAAAAAAACAATGCTTCATCTTCAAGTCTACTATATAAGGTTTCTTCCAATTCCCAGATTATTACTCAAGTCATGAAATAAATTTTCTTCCTTTGGTAAATGGCAACTGCAAGTCGATTTAAAATTCTCAGCATTATTAGATTTCCAGCAGCAATTCCCGATCCCTACATTAATAAATTAACTAGTATCATAAAAAATTCAAATAGTATCAACGTTCTACGATCGATTTCCTCTGCAGTGCTTTTCACCCCCTTACCTTCAAAATCGCAACCTGTCGATGTTAAGGACGGCACTAGCTTTGTGTTTAATGTCCAATTAATATCCAAGAGATATTTCTCTCTCTTTCTCTCTCTCTCAATCTAAGCAATGCTCTATAGATATTCTCTCATTTGATTGAAAAGGACCCGTTTTCGTTTCTGCCTCTGCGGGCGGAGGAAAGGAGGAATGTTAAATGGGAGCTGATGGGACCCAACAACTGAGAGGCAAACAGAGAAAGAAGAAGCATAAGGTGAATACAGCGAGGGAAAGAAGAGAGAGAGAGATAGAGAGCAACTTACAATCACTAACATCACCACTACCATACCACCACCACCACTACCACCAGCAGCAAAAAGTATACTTAAATGCATTCGAGGAATTATATTTGTTTTGCTTTTTCCGACCTAGACTCGTTTAATCTATTGGATATAAATACTTCATCATCTTTTGTGTTTAGAAGAGAGATATTCCCTAGATTATTTTTCGATTCATTGATTGTTAATGTTTCGATCTCTGATTTATCAATGTTAGTTCTTTCACAATGACTTGACAAGCTTAGAATTTAGCTACAATTGATTACACAACAACCACTACAGTTTCATCTACGTGAGGAAGAGAGAGAGAGAGACATTTAAAAAATTTATTCATCAACGACGATATTATGACAGTCCACAAAGTTTAATTAGTTATTTATTTTCAATTAAAAGAGGGAGGAAGAGGAAGTAGAGAGAGAGAGAGAGCAACTGCTGATGGAGAGATATGCTGAAAGAATTGAAGGAGGGATGGATAGAGAAAAGGAGTTATTCCAAGTGTAGTTAGGATATAAATTCTGCCTCTAGTTGTTAACTAGAGACAGTCAACAATAAGCAGAGACGGAAAAGTTATTTCGACATGATATTAGTCAAAAAATAGTATTCTTCACTAGAAAGATTTAGGTCAAAAATAACGATGTGCCTCGGGACAAGTTTCCATTGTAAAATTTCCTGTTGCGCAGATTACTTCTGACATAACGCCTATGAACCAAAATGGTAGAAGGGGTCCTAACCCTATATGGGATGTTAAGTGCCCATCCCTACCAACCTCTCTAATATGTGGTGGCACTTCTCTAAAATTCCCTGTTGTCATGACAACCTAGAAAAATATTCGATAATTCCCTGCACGATTAGACAATGGAGGATTTAAAAGGAGCAGCACCAGCAGCCCAAATGCAGAATATTTCTTCCTGCCACAGCAGTCTATGCAGTCATCAATATTTTGCTCTGATTCAATTGAAATCTGTTTTTTTTTCCTGTCTAATTGTTTGCGTTAAAACATAACGACAAGTTCAAACAGTTTAAGACAACTCAAAACATTTTCTTCTGAAAGAAAAAATATATATATATATATATATATATATCTTTAATTATAAACTATCAAAAGAGCACAAGTTGAAGAAATCTTATGAAACGACGCCGTAAACCCAACTATTAATACTTTATAATCTTAAAATTTCATGAACCATCCTGTCTAAAAGAAAAAAAATGACCTTCCGTTATTTAAGACGTTGTAAATATTTAAAAAATAAAAGACAGAAAGACAATAAATATTAAATCCTTGCAGTACTAAATTAGTAAAAGTTAATTTTCACATTAAAAATGTTCAGATCAATTTCTCAGAATATACTGTAAGTAACATGCTATTTGTCAGGGTAAAAAGAAATTCAGCGTTCTCTTGTAAAATATGAATATAGCTATATATTTATCTAATATAGTCCCCAAGATAGCTTAAAAGACCTGCAATAAAATGTTGAAAATTTGGATTGGAGTTTAAGAAATGAACCTTGCACTATAATTAGGCCTAAAACCTTTTTATTATGCCAAAGGGATCATTCACAGAATCGCCTTTATTAAATGATTATTATCTTGTTTGCCTCTTATAAAGACCTGACAACTACTACTACCGAAAATGGAAAGGAGAGGGTTAAACGCAATTGATAATTAAATCTAATATCAACAATAACATCACACAAATAAAAATGCGTCCAAGCTTAAACTGCAAAGCAATTCTGGCTTTAGGGCACGCTGGAATAACAGTAGGCCTATTCATCAGCAATCCAAACACTACTTGCAAGATTCCAGACAATAAGGACCAAAAAATGTTTTTCCTTTTGACGTTATTACATTATACTGTGTGTATGTTGTTCAATTTAATAGCACATAATTGCATTGATTAAAAAATGCTCTAAACCAGTATATTGTATAAACTACTTGATCGATAAACTCTTTAATATAAATTCCTGCAGCTGAGGAGAAAAGTTACAAATTCAAATGACATGTGAAATTCAATCAAACTTTACAGTAAAAGGCTTTTTTTTTAAAAGTGGAAATCTCACGCCAAAATGAATCTCTGTATTCAAGTCACGAAAATATGGAGGATGCTCCTTCTTCCCCCTCTTCCACCTCCTCCATCCCGTTTTTTATTTAAAGTTAAGGAAATACAAATTCACTACCAGTTTCAATCTCAAATTTTAATGTGAAAGCAATGACCAGGCTGAATGCTTTATTTTTCATCTTCAACAGAGTAGGGAATGTGATGGAATTCTGCTTTGCTTGCTCCATTGAGTAACTATTATGAAAACCGATCTCTATTTCTTTCTTCTCAGATATATTAGTCTAGGGGAAACACATAACAATAACTACCATTCCTATGACAGATACAGTATTGCTTTTTATTTAGTTTACAAAGGGCAGTTACAATGTCAAGTCAAATATTTCCCAAATGAAACAAGTTGAAATATATATAGATATAGTAGTAGATACATTTTAAGACAGCATCATCTAAGAAAAGGATATGTAGAGATGAGTTAGGAAATTCAGGAAAATCGACGCCTCAAAAATATATTTCCTCTCCCCCATTTTTGGTCTTTTAGGACCCTTCAACAACAATGGTCACTGGAGCGCTGTCCACTACGCAGTTCTAATGCAGAGTCTACACAGAAACTACGGGAGCGGTGTATTGCGTTGGACATACCAGTTCACGTCTGATCACTGAAGTTCAGCAACGTAACCCCAGCTAGTACTAAATGGGTGGCCGCTTAGGAAAACTGGGTACCGCTAATACCCAAAAATCGTCGCATTAGTGTAGTGTCTGTGCAGTCCACGCATTAGAACTACGCAGTGGACGGGGCTCTAATGACCTTGCAGCTAAGGACCCTAAAACACCAACAAAAAAAACAGAAACTACGCTGTTGTAACAATTTGGGTATTAGCAGTCCCTACTGTTCCCAAGCAGTCACCCTTGCTAGTACTATGTGGGTTTGATTTGTTGGTGTTTTCGGGCCCTTCAACTACAATGGTCATTACAGCCACGTCCACTGTATAGTTCTAATGCAGAGTCTGCACAGACACTATGCTGTTATGACGATTTCTGGGTATTAGTGGTGCCTAGTGCTCCCAAGTGGCCACCCATCCTAGTACACTAGTACTAACTAGGGTTACGTTATGGAAGCGGTTGTATTACGTTGGACACACCAGTTCTAGTCTGATCCCTGAAGTTAAGTAACACAATTCCAGCTAGTATTAACATGGGTGGCCGCTTGGGAAAACTTGGTACCGCTAATACCCAAAACTCGCCTCATCAGCATAGTGTCTGTGCAAACTGCATTACAAATACTCAGTGGTAGGGGCTGTAGTGATCACTGTAGTTTGAAAGGGCCCTAAAACGCCAACGAAACACACAAAAATGGGGTTCAGTGATCTGCCGAGAACTGGTGTATCCAACACAATACAGCCGCTCATTTCCCCTTCCCCCCCTGAAGTCCTATATGCACACCAGAGAGAGAGAGAGAGAAACAAAATAAGAACTTCAGTAGGATGATGTAAGACATTCATTTCATCAATTAATTTTATACATGCCTTTTCCTTCAATAAGTCCTTACATCTTGACAATCAGAAATATAGAGGCATTATAGATCTAGATGCACTTAGATCCTACCGTCATCCACAGTAGTAGTTGTAGTCACTATCCTGTAGTCTATATTGTTCTAAGATTACAAGAAATTTATAGCTCAAGAATGGACTCTCTACTCTTCAACTCCCATGTCAAATGGTACAAGAAAATTAACCTCCTAATCCACAATGTACTCCTTGGCTACAAATACCAATAAAAATAAAACTTCTTTTAATATAGCCTGGCGTACGTACGTAGACACCCTCCTCCTACACTCGATATTAAATACAATATGCACTCTGGAAACGAGCCCAAAGACAAAAGAGCCAACAAATGCAAGGGAAACTTTTAAGATAACATTTATGACTCAAGTAGACAACAGTCATGTCTTGTACTTATGACATCTCCTTTTTGCCCTTAAAAACATCCGAATTAATGGCATGAAAATAACTTGGCTAGGGTGCATTGCACCATATGGCATTAATGAAGCATCTTGGACAACAGAGAAAAAGAGAAAGAGATGGACGTACGTTATGGTCCACCAGATCTTTTTTTTTTTCTTTCTCTCTCTCCCTTTCTTACTCCCTTGTTGTTTTTCCATTAACTGGAACAAAATTATCAAAACCTAAGGATGATCTCAATTATAGTTGAAGTTTCAGAGTGTATTGCTCAAGTACCTCTCCAGACCAACCTGACCATTACACGGTAATTCAATTTCTTTCCGAACATCCATGGGTAATAAACTATAACACAACAACATTGTAGCTATGAACAACAAAACTACGATGGTCAGTCTCAGCAGGTAGAGATTCATTAAATTCTGCTCTCGTCGAAACTTCACATTATTGTATCCTATTTTTATTAACAAACGTCTAAAACTCCCAACAACCCATCGAATTTAAGCAAGTGGACATGGACCAACGGATACCTCTTTCTTCTTAGTAGCTATTCGAAATTTAGTAAAAATCAACTCTTTCTCGATTTAAATGTCACTCCTACATTGGTCATTATTATGAATTCCTACAAAGTCACACACTTCAAAGAAGGTTATTTAAATCATCCATCTAACCGTGTAGCAAGCCATGTATACACGTTCTCGCAAAATCAATATTACACACACACACAACGATGACCAACATTCAACTGCTTGAAAGGTCAAAGTTTAAATGACCTTAACAACATCACGAAACAAACGTTCAAGGCACTAAGCAATTTGGCAAAGAGAGAGAGAGAGGAAGGAAGGGGTATATACAAGTAGTAGTGGCGCACCAGTCTCGTTTAGCGATTACAACAAGGGTAAGATAACGATTATGAGTATGACATGTAGGTACGAGGAAGCAGTTCCCAAAGGTATCCACAGAATCCCTTCCCGAAATGCAATTCTTTATCACAACATTTAAAAACATTGGTTCACGTTATTAAGAGAAATAATTGAGTAAACTTCCACACTCACCATACAGTTCCACCGATCCTTCAGTTTCTCCTAAGTAATTTTTGGCGATGCATTTGTAAGTACCATAATCACTACTGGTTAAATCTTTAATCTTTAACTTCATGATTATTCTGTAGACGCTTTCTAGTACATCCGTTTCGTATTTGGCGTTGGTCATAATCATGCCGGTGCCTCTTGCCCAATAATTTATGGATTTTGGGAATGCTTCTGTCGAACATTCAATCCAAACATCACTGCCAGGAAGTGCTCCTACTAGTTGATTAGGAATATTTATGATCGGCGAGACTGCAAAACCAAAAAGAGATATTTATATATATAGGTATATACTCTGCTTATCATTTCACAGCGGAATTTCAAAGTTACTATTGTTGTTGAAATACGTTCACAGCCACAAGAAACATATTTAATAAATAATTTCTGGTAAAGAAGAAAAAGTTGGAAAGAGAGAGAGACAGATGGAGGCATGGCGAGAGATAGAGAGGGAGAGAGAGAGGAAAAGAAAATTGCATCAAGTAAAAAGAGCACATAACGCTATTTCCTTGAAAAAAAAACCATATCCTTAATATTATTTTAAATTAAATAAGACATATCAAGAATTAGTAATGCGTTGATTAAAAATTATTTCTTACATTCCACATCTAACATTATTCTTTTACTGATGGAAGGAGGTACTCCATTCGAGGCAATACATAAATAAGCTCCCATGTGATTCCGGGAAACTGTTGAAATATTCAAAACTTCCCCATAAAACGTAGTCACTGTAAATGAAAAGAAGTTCACTCTTTAAAAGCTTTATCTTTCAAAGGAAAATTTCAAAACCGGGACCACAGATACTAGACAGTGGTGGTGGGTAATGTCACAGACTCTATAATGGCATAGAAATGGTCATAGATTTTTCCAAATTAAATAAAATGCAAAATAAATATCACTTTAAATGTGTACGCAGAATTAAGATATTTCAGAGATGCTCTCATTTCTAGGAGAACATCTTAAGTATACATATCTCTAGATTAACTCTTTCTCTATGTATGAACATTAAAAATAAGAAAAAAAAATCACAATTTGACATTTTTACATCGATTTTCAGATAATGATGTCAGTCGATTTGAGAGAGTTCGCGGACTGCAAATCCACACAGACGACTTTTGCTTCCTAAATGATGAGAGGCATACTTTACAAGCACTTATCTGAGGAAAAGAGAGTGAAAAATCATCGACTTTGGCTAGGGGCGAACCTGAGTACTTCAATCACATTATAAATCTTTTGACGCTATAACAAAATATATGTACACATCTCCCACTAATAAAACTGTTGTATTAAGTAAACGTTTAAGGAACATTTATGGTCTCGACTGTATTTAACAGTACTACTATTTGATTAAGGTGCTTGACAAACCATAGCCAACCAGATTTTTATGCAATTCAATTATCTTGTGAATCTATTTCTAAACTGCATTAAAGCCATATCTGAAATGTTTCGGCATTACGTGCTATAAGTAAGTGTTAGTCTCATATATAATTTAGCGTGCGTGCCTTTTGGATTAATAGATAGCAACTTCACATTCTCTTGTTATGTCCATAGCCAAAAAAACAACATCGACTATTTCATCACTTTAATGAATTGGTTAAATGACGAGACACAGATATCAAAACTATATAAAAAAACGAGTACATATTCATACCGTGTTTTTTCGCCAGCGTGAAAGCTTTGTTGTCTTCACGCTTCCACATCATTGTCGGCTCCGGAAATCCAGAAGCTTTACAAGTGAGGATCACATTAGAATCCTCCCTAACTTTGACAGTGGACGGCGAACTTTCATGATCCAAAATATCAGGTGGCACTACAAATAAATAATGTGCTCAAATCTAGCCCTTCTCTACCATTTTATGATAATCCACTGTCGTAAAAGTAAACAGTATTTGTTGTAATGCCTAATGGATTGTGAAAGACGTTCGTTTGGATAAGCTCACACAAAAAAAAGCATACCCGCCCCCTAATACTCCTTTCGTCACTACTACTACTACTTCTATAACTAATGCACTTCAGCAATTCATGGTTTCAAAAGCAGAGAGAGAGAGAGAGAAACGTTTTCAATGGCATTTTCAACTTCAAATGTCGACAGCGTCCCTGAATTTGGATTAGTATATTTTATTATATCATATTCCGCTGGTGTTCAGTCAGCTATCAACGCTATAAATTTTATTAGGGTCCTTCCGGATTCACACTTCCAAAGAGATTATGTAAGTCCAATATCGCTTTGTAAGTCATTTACACCCACTCTACACTGTAGACAGCCACCAATAGTTATGCAAATTTATTTTCGCGCATTTATCCGCCTTTGGGATCCACGTGGTTGATGAAATTCTCTTTGTTGAGGCATTCCTGCTCCCCTTTCCTGCTCCTGTTCCCCTTCTCTTAAGAGGGACGATTAAGAGAATTATGACCTAGGCGCACACAGATAGTGTGGAGTTAAAAATAACTCTCCAACTCTAAACCATGACATTTTCGTGTTCGGGACGGTTGTTTAATGTTAGGGCGTATATCCACAAAGTGAAAACTGTGGTGGAATTACCTCCCGAAAATGGACAGTCGACTATAGCTTTAACAAAACTTTAGTTTGGTGATAATGTGGTAGGCGGAGAGCTGAAACTTGTGTGCAATGACGCGAGGATGATGATTCTTACCATAGACTTCCAAATATCCAACTTGGCTTTTCATCGGCGTGGTATTGATTTGGCACATATAATAGCCACTGTCTTGTTCCTGAACATTACGTATATGAAGAAGCCAATTTTTATGATTGTTATGAAAAATACTTATTCGATGATCCCTCGTAATGACGTGATGATGAATAGTGAGAATCATCTGTTTATCAATGTGAAACCAAGCCACCTGTAATTTAAAAAAAAACAAAATACATAGCAACGTTAACTAACTGACAATAAAAATATTTCAACTCAGCAAACGAGAGATGAATTTTATATACAATTAAACGCGTCAATACTTCTAAATACTACTCCAATTTAACTGCAGCACATTTTACCCTTCTCGAATAGCATTTATAATCATAAAATAATGCTGTAGAAATAATTTTATGAACTCATAAAAACAACGACTCCTCTACTCATATATTTGTTAGTAATTGAACAGATGTCGCGAAAGAGATAAAAATTACACTTATAGTAATTTCTCGCCAGAAAAAAAAAACGACAGTTCCCTGCTACACTAGACAGAGTTAGAGAAAGGGCTGCTAAGCATCTAAGGAACAAGGATTTTAATTGCTTTTCTCGCTAGCATTTTCACACGTCCCTTCCAGGCAATCAAAGGATCTCTACTCGTGTTGCAGCATAATAGTACAAACGGATTCAACAGGTTTTTCAAGCACTTCTCAAAAGCATCTTAATCGGAAGTGGATGGATGTCTAGCTGGGATTAACTCATTGATTCTGCTACTAATCGGTGGTAATGTTGACAAGAGATCTGTACGAAGGCGGTGACTTTGAAACTAGCTCTGGAACCTTTACCAAAAAAAAAAGAGACATCCAAGTTCATTCATTCATTCACAAGTTGCCTCTCACAACTACGAAAAACCAGGGATCAAACAGTTATCCTCACTAGCAATACACAATTTAAATGTAGTCATCTTTCACATTATCATGTTGGAACAGGATGTAAGCGTCACAATGACATCATCAATCTCTATGATGAAATATGGTTCTCCCCCTATCATACCATCCTACTGTGGTTTCCACGATGTCACGGTAAACCTCTGAGGAACAATGAAAACACATCTAACGCGGTGTAAACATTCACATTTTTATCCCAAATTATGGAGAAGGGAGCTATTACACAGGTTATGAATTTATATACATACGTACTTGAGAACATGAACAGATACTTTCTGTGCAGTTGTCATGACAACTGATACGAATAAATGTACGTTTACCAGCGAAGATTTCTAAATTCACTGTGCATCTGATGGGACAAAAGGAAAACGGCCCAATAATGGTCCCCAAGTGAAAATGATAGTTGACAAATTGGAGGTGACGAGATCTTACTTTGCCACCTCACACACACAACACAAGCCTCCAGCTAAATGACAACTTCTTACAAATTAAAAACTGCAAAGTATGACAGAGCAACTACTATCCAACTTTCTAGTTGTTAAAAGACACGTCGGAGGAAAGGGGAGAAGAAGAAGAAGTAGACTAAGACGACGACAACGACACTTGCTCTACGAGATATTAAACATTCTTGAAGTTGATTATGAAATTTTATAAACAGGCTGGAAAAATCATTAACTACGTGTATCATCAACGCCAAGGAGGAATTTTTTTGCCGGCTCATTAATTATTGTAGATACTCCGTCTTTCTTCTTATTATTCTCTCCTCTTCTTTTACTTTTGATGTGCATAACGGCATCCAATAATGACATACGAATATCAAACTAAAAAATTTTAACATCATATAGAAAGACTATTTTGATATTTCATTAACGCTTTCTACACCATTCAGGAAAAAAAGTGATAAGGCGACAGGTCTGACAAAAACTACTTTAGCTTTTACTGTGTGATATCCATTTTTATGATTTCACTTAAGGATTATTATAATGATCGTCAGTAAATTGTCAGGAAAGAGAGGTTTTAAATGAAAGTGCAATCGATTATGGCTAACGACTACTATAGGAGGGTGTGTTTTTAAAGTGTCACATCATCAAGTTTCTTAATATCCCAAAGTGGTTACTTCCATACGCTCAAACTAGGGTCTTTACTTAATTTTTTTCAAGCTAGGGATGTAATGAAAAGACATTCATGCTCACTCTTAAGATATCAAAATAATTGTAGAAGTACACAGAGAAAGAAGGAAAGAAAGAAATTGTATCTCTCTTTCTCTTGGTGCATGTATGCATACATACACACATACACATATCCAGTGAAGAAAAAAAAATTTGATTAGTAAGAAATTCATTTAAGACTCGCATGTATTACCGTCCATCCATTGTCAAAACAAGAAACACTTTTAGAGCATTTATATAGTCTCACAAACACATCTTTTCCCCCTCCCCTCACATCATTAAACCAATGAAATCGGCGTCAATCCGAAAAAAAATCCCAACTTAATTTTCTACTACATTTTAACCCTGATGAAACGGCTTTTTAAGCAATGAATCTGCAAACACTTCTTAAGTAAAAATAAAGAAAGCTACTTTATCGATTAAATTTTCAGTTTAGAAATAAATGGGTGTCATTTGTGTTCAAATTACTTCTAGGAAAGACACAACGAATGGTAGTTTAGCATTCATACGAAATACCCAGATTGATTGGCCATTGTTTTGCCATTAACTTGTCAGAAGAGTTAAAAAACCAAGTAAACAGTATTATTAGATTTGATGAACAACGACGAGAAAAATAAGGAAGATGAGGGAGAGAGAGAGAAAGACTTAGAGTCACTAGACAGATGATGAGCGAAAAGAAAAGAGAGAGAGGTTCACAACGTTTCATTGTTTACAATCAAAAATTTTACTTGGACTATCATCATCATCGCAGCGGTCATGTGGACTTTAAAGACCTTGTCTTTTCAAAACTTTTACCATTTCTCAAGAACTTCACCAAAACTGTTCAACGATTCATTAGAAGTGGTAGCAATCCTTGAAACTAAGGGGAAGAAGGATGAGTGAGATAAGTACATCATGCCAACTCAACAGCAGTTTAGCAGTTGACGCCAAAATAGTAGAGGTTTAATTAAATTACAAATGAACCCCTCTTTCTCTTTCATGTCCAACTTCTCTCTTTATTTATTTATTTGGAAATCGCAATGAGATGTTTACTACAAGAGCTACTTCACGATCAGAATGAAATGAGATTTCTGTAATATTATCAAAAAATATGTATATAAAGAATGGTATACCTCTTTAACACATCAATTACCTACCAAGTGTGTCTTAGTTAAAACAGTATCCAAGATAGCAACTAATAACCCTTTTCCCGCCTATGCCAAGGTCGGGTATCCATCTTGTTCCTCTGAATGGACACAAGGGTGATCTATTGGGCAGTTTTTTCCGCAGCAGGTTGCCGACCAAAGTTGCAACCCCTAAGCGTTGGAAAATTTCAGAGTGGTTGCATTGCGTTAGTTGTATTGGTTGTAGTTCTCGTCTGATCACTGAAGTCAAGCAACGCAATCCCAGCTAGAACTAACATGGGTGGCTGCTTGGAAAACCTGGGTACCGCTAATACCCAAAAGTCGTCGCATTAGCCTGGTCCCTGCATTCGAACTACGCAGTGGACGGGGATCTAATGACCTTGTAGTTAAAGGGCCCTTAAAAACCAACAAAACAAAAAAGTGGCGGATTTCGCCGACGCCAGGGGGGAGGCAAGCTCCTACACCTAAAAATCTTGCCGCATGTACACGTGCAAATGCCATCGTACACCACACGGGACATGAGTCTTAATTCTCATCCTAAGGAACTCGCATTCGGAGCATGCCTCTCTCTTTCTCGCCTGAAAAAAAAGAACCCATCTCGAGTCCAGTATCGAACCTGTAACCACCGACAGTTGCCGAGCACGCTACCCACTGCGCCATCGAGGCAGGATTAAACAATATTCAAGATGAGAAGTAGAAATTTAAAACAAGACTTATTACAGACATGCCTTATATGATCCCAGATGCTCCACGACACATTGCAGCACTGCATCTCTTCCAACAGCAACCGTCACATTAGGAATCGGCTCAGAAAATTCAGGTTCTTGTGCCAATGCTAATATAAGAAAAACAAATAACAAATTAATCTAATATCCAGATACATATTTTAATATTAAAAAGGAGGAAACAACATTTAGTTACTTACTCACTTGATAAAAAAAAAATCACACATATAACGCGAAGAGCATATTAATTTCAGACAACATACATAATTTAGAGTGCTAGTGTTATATATAAATAAGTATAATATAGGCCTTCCTTCATTTCACCGGTTCAATTCTCACTCTCGTGATTAAAAGTTAATTAAAGTTTAATTAATCAACGTGACGGATTTCATCGATTCAATTAAAATATCACATATACATATTTGATTTATTAAATAGTCTTGATATTGACTTGACATTTCTTATCGCCTACTGCAATCTCTCTCTATTTGTCTCACTCTCTCCCTTCTCTCCTCTCTCATCTCTCTGTCTCTTTTTTAAAAGAAGTCATCTGCACAAATGCACAACATGGGATTTTAAACTCCATTCAACATAAATTTAACGCACTAATGTAGATGGTAGCAACATCTGTTTCGTAGTAAATTGATTTTCAATAGTTTATGCGACTATAAGAGAAATGTCCCTGTTTAATCAAACATGTCATCGCCTCACCAGCTGTTAGAAAATTATTGTCTCATGATCCATATCTTTACCCCCCCCCTCCCCTCTCCTAGGTCTTGTCTGCGCCAAGAGTGAAAAATATTATTACGGACACCAGTAAATGTGACAAAAATGAAGATTACCACTCTCTAACTACATTTCAGTGGCATCCTTCAAATTATAAGACAGATGGTTTTTAGTGGGTCAATAAAGAAACCCTTTTCTGGAAGGGGGTTTTATCTCACTTCTCATCAGTTAAAATTTTTCATTCACGCAAGCAGAACGGTAATTAAACCTTCATCTAGCAAATAAAAAACACATATTTTTAAGTGACACGAAGCAACTGACAGGATGTAACCATTGCCCTTAGTTTTTTTTCAAAAACGATAAGATATGGGGGAAATGTTCAGGAAAAGTTATAGTTGATAAAGGGGAGGCATTCATTTCTGAAAACAGTTCGGAAATTTCGGCAGTAGTCTTTTTCAGGAAAATTCAAAGTTATTTTTTTTTAAATAGATAGGGGTATTTTTAACCATCGCATTTAATACTGTATATTGGTCGGTAGCACCCGGAGCAGGGGGAGACCGAAGCAGAAGTGGGAGCAGGTTGTCCGTAAGGATATGGCAGTGTGGGGTCTACGTCAATTTGGCGTAGTCAATTTGGCGTTCATACCGATCTCTTGGGTGCACAAATTTCCTCAAAATTGCAACGGTCCCATATAACACAGTTGGGGTAGGCATTCATTGTTCTATTAGATTGCATGTTGACCTTGCAATTGCAATGATCATAACAACAAATTGCAACGGTCATAACAACAAATTGCAACGGTCATAACAACAGTCATTGCAAGTTAATAGAAGAATGAATGCCTACCCCAACTGTGTTATATGGGACCGTTGCAATTGTAAACAAATTTGTGCATCCAAGAAATCGGTATGTACGCCAAATTGTCATGCGTCAAATGGACGTGATTCGGGCAGTGTGTGGGGTGGACGGGGACCTGGTGGGAGATAGAAGGGAGTGGAGCGCTAGAACCCGCAGACCCGACCCTGCCGCAGGCGGGAGGTGGGTATAATGATGATGATGATGATGCCTTTAATACTGTATATCATATCCCATACCTAAAATTAAATCTTCAAAACTGCATTAATGAGTAGGTGTTAATGGCCTGTGGCTACAGGATTTTGTCTCAGGTATGCAGCACAGTAAATTGTCGCTTTTAGCACCTCCAACTAGCTAACTTGGAGCGCAAACCAAGGTGTCACGATCGCCACTACAAATAAAAGCACATTAATGCATCTTTGAGGTAATTTTTAATTTTAGGCATAGTGATATATTAAAATTTCGCATTTTTTAGAGCTACGCGATGCGATAGTTAAAACTACCCCTGCCTATTTAAAAATAATGTAACTTTGCATTTTCCTGAAAAAAATCTAGTGCCGAAATTTCCTAACTGTTTTAAGAAATTTTGAAATAAAGGCATTGGTTACTTTAAAAATTGCACCCTGTATGTATGTGTGATGGTGATGACAATAATAACAAAAGTCCTAACGTCAATAAATCATTATGAACACCAGCCACATCAGAAAAAAAAATAAATCAATCAGATGACTACTGCACATAGGTTTATGTAAATTTAGATATCAACACCAAAATACGCCCACTACCGAATAATAACTCTGGTCGACATCAAAACGATTCCCAATGACTTACTGACCGCAATTATCGGATCAACATCCGTCGCTAGCACACACATACACTGATAAATGAGCATCCTACTAAATTAGAGTTCAATCAAATCTTGACAAGTAATCCATGCGCACAATTTAATGCCAATTACAACGTATAAATTACTTGATTATTCCAGCCTTCCGCATTATGAATTGCCTGTAAACGCGAGGGCTGAGCACGTATTTATGGAAACATTTCCCTAAGGTATTCGTTATTATGTAGACATCAAGAATAATTTCAGCACATTAACTAAAGTTAACATTAGGTACAGCTAATTACGATGGCGGAATATTTATAACGCACCTTTCTCTATTAAATCTTACGATGTGATTTCAGTTATGCCGTCAAGTTCAAATCCGCTCGAAAGCTAAATTCAATCCCATTTTCAGACAGGAAGGGGGTTGTCTGTTTCGTTGGTGTTTTAGGGCTCTTCAACTACAAGGTCATTAGAGCCCCGTCCACTGCCTAGTTGTAATGCAGGGACTGCACAAACACCACACTAATGCGACGACTTTTAGGTATTAGCGGTAGCCAGTTTTCTCAAGCAGCCACCCACGTTAGCACTACTGAGGTTGCGTTACTTAACTTCAATGTGTCCGAAACAGGACAGGGTATCTTGGTATGGGCTAGTTCTTTCTCAGAGAAAAATAATCAATTATTTCAAGAAGTTACATCATTATCAACATTGCTCAAGTAGCCATTAAGGAAATTAAAAATTAATAAACTCACAATAAAATTCAACTGTCAATATTAAGTGAATGTGAAAAAAAGCGTATCAATGTATGAAACAGTACACGACAGAGACTGTATCGGGTTGGGCACGCCAGGTTTCGTCCAATCGCTAAATTTCAGCAACGCAACCCCACCTAGTACCAACATGGGTGGCCGATTAGGAAAACTGGGTACCGCTAAAACCGAAAAATCGTCACATTAGCGTTATGTCAGTGTATTAGCTGCATTAGAACTATGGAGTGCACGGGGCTGTAATGCCCGTTGTAGTTGCAGGGCCCTAAAATACCAACAAAAAATAAAAGAGCATCCCCTAAATCACCATTTTTTTTTCTTTTTGGCAGTGTCTACCTCATAATCATCAAGACCACCTGATCACTGTTCAAAATTACTACTATCAAATACTTGATCACAAAACAGTGAAACTTGCCCAGATCTTTACAAATTCCTCAAAAGCAACTCCTAACCCTTTTCCCGCCTATGACTGGATCAGGTACCCATCTTGTCCTTCTGAATTGACACAAGGGTGATATATTTAAAAATTACCCAACAAACAAAAATTCAGCAAATAAACGTTTACAGCCTTATTACGTTTTAACTAACGACCGCATTGAATACATTACAAATTAAATTCTCCAGTCTCCAAAGTCAGAACGATGCAACTTTTTAATTTGTGCATGTGTACAGAAGGGGAGGGGGATGTGGGGAAACGAGAGTGCTTTTACTATTTAATAAAAATGAGTACCAATTTTTATACCAATAAAAATAGATTAAATTTAACTTGGTATTTCAATTATATATTTTAATCGAGTTGCATTATATGCACAAGAAAAAAAACAAGTCTGCATAAGCAGAGAAAGTCAGCCATCAGCAACCTAGACCCTATATCATTTTTTTTCAAAAAGAAAAACAAACCTAAATTAATTTTCTGTCCCATCCTGTTTTCAGATATAAATATTTACATACGCACATTCAAGTATGCTAGGGTATAAATATACATATCTGAAAAATTAAGACTGCACTACAGAGAGGAAAAATTAGGCAATATGTGTTAACGCCCCAATCTTTTCAAAATGCTACAAGGATACAAATGAGGTGGAGGAAGAGTGAGATAGGGAATAAAGACATAGAATGAGAGAGAGAGACGAAACAGGGATCATATTATCCCCCTTTTTTTTTACTGGATAGGGTGGCTTGAAATTGTAACATATCTTACAAGAAGAGAAACTACGAATCCCCGTGGTTAGTTATTTGCAAATTCATGTCAGCCTAAATAAAATAAGGCATATTAATGAGTAAAATATGTGTTGCGTTTCCCTCTTTACTGTGAATACGGGTAATAAATATAAATAAACCTATTGCTCCTGGCACAAAAATAAAACACAAACCATCATGAAAATATATTAAGATAATATGTTAATAAAGAAAATGTATATCTATACAACACGTATATACATAAAAATTGACGACCTCAGTATTGGGACTGACAAAAGCAGGAGGAGAACTCGCTGAAGAGAAAGAAAATACCAACTAATATAAGACTATACTTCTTTCCTGCAATTCATTATGATAAATGACACCTAGCCTTATAACTTTCAATATACAGTACCTCAACTGTTTGAAATGAACTCTACATTTGACATTTCTAGAAAGCAAAGGATAGAATAAAAAAAAACACTGCTGTAGGTTTTTTTTTTGTTATCCTACCCCCCTTTACTGGACATATTTTAACGGACTTTCTTTACTGGACATGGGCCATCTGAAAAACAATGACCAAAAAGTCAAAATATTGATTAGTTGTCTGCGCAATTACGGAGGGGGATACTTTTTGATGATAATAATAATAATGATTTATATTAATAATAACAGATTATACTCGTGCATGATGTAAACTGAGCATGTCAGAGGCGAATTATTATCTATCTATATATAGATGAATCCTATGTGCAAGTATTTTAATATAATAATGATAATAATAATAGTAATAATAGGCCACGATGTGTTCATTCGCAGAAAACGGGATGTGGCAAGACGTATCAAGCTAAAATCAAAGGTTAAATTGCCATAATAAAATTTTGAGATTGAAGGGGAATTATGAAAAGAGAAAGAGATGGCGCAAAAAACACACACATGTATATCCTTGTATTATTAATTGACTGATCAGTTGATTTCCTCTACCTTTTCCTATTTAAACATCTAAAAATATTTAGCATGCTAAACTCTTAAAAGCCTAAATGATAATATTGAATAGCATATCAACTAATAGAGTTACTAACTAGATCAACTAAACGTTGGTAACGTCAACAGAAACAGCAACTAACAACTGCTAGCCCTTTTCCCGTCTATGGCAAGGTCCGGTACCAATTTTTGTCACTCTGGATGGACACAAGGAACATGCATACTTCCTCTAACTAACCCCCTAACTTACTCTAACCCGTTTCCCTTCTATGGCATGGTCTGGTACCCATCTTTATCCCTCTGGAAGGACACACGGGACATGCATACTTTCCCTAACACTCCAACCAACACCATTACCTTCCTCTAACCCTTTTCCCGTCTATGGCATGGTCTAGTACCTATCATTGTCCCTGTCGATGGACACACGGAGCACGCATACTTTTCCTAACCCTCTAACCAATCCCCTAACTTCCTCAACCCGTTTTCGTCTATAACAGGGTCTGGTACCCATCTCTGTACCTTTGGATGGACTCACGGAACATGCATACTTTCCAACATTTGTTTATAAACTTTCAGCATAGAAAGTATTCAATAGGTGAATGACTACACCCTATTGAGCTACTGGTGTGTCCCAAGTGGGAACTGGCGTTCTGTTGGACGGCATTTTAATGCAGTTGGCTGCCGACCTAAGCCGCAACCCTTGTCGTCGGACCTACTGTTCGTTGGGGCATTCCACCGAGGCGAGGGGGGCGAACTCCTACACCTGCGAATGTTGCCTGATCTACTCGTTGGGCAGTAGAGAGGGTTCCTTTTACGTGCAACAAAAGACATCGTACGCCACACAGGACAGCGGCTTTGCTTCCCATCGGACAGGATCGCTCTCTCTCGCTCTCTCTCTCTCTCGTCCGAAAGAAGCCAAACCAACGCGATCCAGTATCGAACCTGGCACCACTGGTACTGTAATCGAGCACGTTGCCTCTGCACCACCGAGTCGGGTGTAAACGTCAATAGAAACAACATTGAAAATATCTCCGAGAAGTTAGTTTGCTACGTAAACAACCAATGTTATCTGTAATTAAATACTTTTAAACTACATCGATTCTGCAAATATCCGTTAGGGAATAATCAGAAACTTCTATATAATACAACACCAAGCAATTAATGGGACGGTCTTATTACTTAACAGGAGGTAGTTAAGAGGACTTGTCAAGCATTAGGTGTATTGTAAACATGTCAGTTTTGTAAACACCTTTCTGTCACTAGGTGTAGGACTCAACTCTTTCGCTTTCTCTCTCTCTTTTTTTTATTCCTAACTAAAACGACATTTATCTTTGGATCAATCTGTTACCTTAGATAGCTTTTTCATGTTGTCAGTTTAACTTAATATAAGCTTGAGCACGAGGTAATAAATTGCAATCTGATTTAATGGATGACTCGTTTAAATAACAACCCAATAGTGCAATTTTAAATTTACAATTTGCTTTTCAAGTAGATGCAGTTCAATTTATTAATAATTTATTGAACTCATTCATACATGAATAATCGTCTTGGACCTTTATTCTTTCACCAACCATATCTTAAAAAACAAGGACATCTTAATGATAGAGGCTTAAAAAAAAAGGATACGGACTACAAAGCTGAAGACAATTAATTATTAAAACAAGAAAATAGTGCAAATTATGGCGTCACACGGTTGTCATTAATTAACTTACACATAGGTATTACCGATAAGGTAATTAATCTCCAAGGAACATTGCCGATTAACAATATCACGCCCAAAACAGGACACCTGAAGTGCTTCAGACAACCACTCCACAGTTTTGCAACAGTAATTATCAGTACTTTAAAAGCAGTGATGAAATCCACTACTAGAACCTAGATGATTGGTCACTGGACTCTTGGACCTTCGTCTATCAACGCCTTCCTGACATTTACGGATGGCAGAGTGGATTTATGTCAGCATGTCCACCATTTGAAACCGCGAACACTGTTTCTATCTCGAATAGCCACCACTCCTATGGGCATTGAACCTACAATCACACACGTCAGACGCCTAAAACGGACTGTCATTAAGGACCTCTGCACCATTCTCCCCGCGCAAAGCAGAGCAAAAACCAACTCCTAACCCTTTCCCCGCCTAAGGCAAGGTCGGGTACCCATCTTGCCCCTCTAGAATATATAGAAGGGTGATCTATTGGACAGTGATTTTTCCGCAGCCGGTTGCCGACCAAAGCTGCAACCCCTCTGCTTATTGATCGTCGGTCTGATGTTCGTTGGTGCACTTACCGAGCTCCTACACCTGGGAATTTTGCCTCATCTACCCGTAGAATAGTGGCGAGGGGTCTTTTACGTGTAAATACCATTGTACACCACACGCGGGACCTCGGTTTTATTTCTCATCCGAAGGAAGGCGCACTCAGGGCAACTCTACCTCTTTCTCTCGCCCGAAGGAAGCCAAACCACCTCGGCCCATTATCAAATCTAGAACCCCTTACGCAGTTACCGAGCACGCTACCCACTGCGCCACCGAGGCAGTATGCACCTTTCCCCCTTCTTCTCACCCAAAATTCACGGTCCTATATTCCCAGTGACAGCTTGACAACTGTCTAAAACGCATGTCAAACAAGGAATATAAACCGATAGATAAAAAGTGATAATTTTTTTCCACCGAAAACAATAGTATTTCAAGACATTGGTCAGTAATGACCATCAGCCATAAAAATACGCTGTACCCTTTACATGAATCAAGAACAAATTATCCAAGTAAATGGTGGTAACATTTTGCAAGCTGATTGGCTCACTCAAACTGTAATGACCACACACGTACACTCACACTTAGCACTAAAGAAATGGTATAATCAGTGTCTCAAGAGTCCATAGTTAGAGGTGATCCACAAATCCTAGACGGACTCGAAGGGCAACAGTAGAAGCAGCAGCGAAAGGAAGAAAAACACTCAAAAAAACGAGCTATATCTCTTCTTCTAGAGAACATCATTGCGGATAGAGAGCCCTCCAATTCCTAGTTGCAAATCTGGTTAGCATACAGCACTATCCATCCTCAGAGAGTCATCCATATAATACATCTGACATTTTCATCGAATCAACGCCGTGTAAATTCCCATCTCAAAGTCCTTATCCAATCTGATGTCCGAAAGAAACTCCTAAAATGATTTATATTCCACAAAGTAAAAGATGTTTTTTTTTCCTTTGTGAAACTGGACCAAGGCAATAATATCCAGCATTAAAGTCAGGACCCTCTACAATAGCATATATATGCAAAGATTAATACAAGAAAAAGTTAAGGAATGGGGCAGGTGTATGAGAACAAACTCAGGATAAAGAGGGAGGTAATACGTGGGAGAGCTCACTCTCACTTCTGTTTTGGCAAGAGCCGGATCGCTGGAGACCAAACAGAGGGAGCGGCTTATTGCATTGGGCACACCAGTCCTCGTCTGATCACTCAAGTTAAGCAACGCAAGCCCAGCTAGTACGAACATGGGTTGCCGCTTGGGAAAACAGGGTACTGCTAATACCCTATAATCGTCGCATTAGTGTAGTGTCTGTGCAGTCTCGGCACTAGAACTATGCAGTGCACGGGGCTCTAATGACCTTATAGTTAAAGGACCCTACAACATCAGCGAAAGAAAAAAAGACAAAACAGAGGATGGCAAAGATCACAAAGGGGAAAGGCTGTGGATTGTGTGTGGGGGGGGGGATCTAGTGGAGGATGTCAGACATGTGATGTTGGCATATCCAAACCAGGACCACTGCAGGAGAGGGGGGTTGGGAACCCCACATTGGAAGAGGTCTTGGGAGTGGTGGGTGTTGTGGTGAATCATCTGGAATGGGGGCAAAGGGCAAAGATGCTGCTGTAGATACTGGTAGAGACCTAGACATATGGGTTTAGCATGAGAAATTCCACTAGCAAGGTATCCGTCACAAAGGATTACATATTCATATGCAGTATTACAAACACATGGATCACCCTGTAAGACATCATAATTTCGTAAATATACCTCAAATTATAATCAGTCTGCAAGTCTAATTAAATATTAGAGTATTCCGCTAGGTCGAATTTTGGTTACATCCACACACACACACACCATTCCTTTCCCCCCATTCTCAATTACCTAATATAAGGGAGGATCCTTGTCTTTGAAATGAACAACCTCAACCATCTCACGTATGGTTACAGTTACAATGTAAAATAACAAAAGACTCTACAGAAAACGATCACAAGTAAATGGGGTGGATAGGATCAATAGGGGAGGAACCGACGCGTGGGCAGGTAGGTGGCGGTAGAGGAATGTTAAGGTAAAGGGGATCTCTCTCTCTCTCTCTCTCTCCTCTTCACCAGAGTAAGGTAAAGGGGATCTCTCTCTCTTTCTCTCCTCTCTGCACCAGAGACAGAAAGGAGAGCGAAAAAAGAGCCTTTTTCCATTGTCTTTCGTCCTTTATCAGTGCGTAAGTAAGGAGTTAAGTCTCGTAACATATGTATCACCGCTATCATTATGGTTTATTCACACAGAATGTATGGATCGATAACTTATGGGTGCACATCTCTTTACACCTCGCTAAAAAAAATCAAATTCACGTATAGACTCCTAAACCATGAATACTGAAGCCGCTCCATATTCTCATATATACATCGATTCCACTTTCGCGCGGAGAGGTTTGCACTAGCCCCCTTCCTCCTCCTCCATCTTAACTCCCACATACACACATATATATAAAATAATCGAAATAGACGTTATTTTTTGCCTGTTCGTATACAATTTGCGTTAGAGTGCATATATATACACACCATCACCCTCCTACTTTCCCCCAATCAACACAAAACTGCTTAATAAAAGAAGCACACATTTGAGATTGGTAGGGGGGGATTGGTGTAGTAGGACAAGGAGCTGCTAACACCGCTTAGGAAGAAGGGAAAGAGGGGGGAGGGGGAAACTTCACTACCATTATCATTTCTTTTGCCTGGACACCGACTATTTCTCTCTCTCCCTTTTTCTACAGCATCTTTCTGCCAGCGTGTATTTTCTATATGTAAAAGTCGTAAAACGAAATGAGCATCCATCAATGACAGACAACTTCATACTGACTTGTGCAGTTCATATACCATAAGCTTTGGAATGTGATGTTTTATTTTCACATTGGCTCCTTGCCATTATCTATCCTGAAGATAGGGAGCAGGAGGAAAAAAGGAGCAGAGGGACATTCACTACAAATATGGACAATACGGTTATCCTACCAAGTTATTTTTCTCCTCCTTTTCAAAAGAGAGAGAGAGAGAGAGAATGAACCAGGAAACAGCAAAAGGACGACGATGAGGAGGATGGGTCGAAAGGCAAGCAGGCATTTAAAATTTAAGGAAGGCATATGACAAAGTAGTAACGTGTACATGTGCGTACAGATCAAGACTACAAACTATCATATCGTGATCTTACAAAGTCACTTCTTTTCAAAGGGAATGGGAGGGCGAGAAAGAGAGCGAGAGTGGGAGGAGAGCCTGCTGACTTCATAAAGTCCGGGATATACCAGATTAACCTACGTCTACGGTCAACTGCCTTAGAAAAAAATTCCCGTAAAGAAACAGTCATGTCATTGAAGAGATTGTCAAACAAGGGACAAAAAAGCATAGGAAGAAGAAGTAGTAGTACTGTAGATAAATGTTCAATTTGATAACAAGTCAAAAGGAAAGGGCAGGCCGAATTACAGAAGGACCTACAGAACGGGAAATAAAATTCATGCACGATTACAGATGAGCAAACTGGACGCACATTTGATGTAGTCAACCTCCGACCACAAAGGCATCAATTTTTTATATGATAACTAGACGTTTTACAGAGACGCATAACAATGCCAAAAGAAATGCCTGCATTTAACGCACTAAAATGGGATCGGACGGCAATGGGGCAAATAATTCTCGAACCACCTAACCAACTACTGAGCTTCAGGAAATTCAAGAACACATCATCCGAATTTAATTCAATCACCACCCCGAGGATTACAGTAGGTTACTATACCTTAATGACTAGGCATGCACTGCATTTTCACACGCACACATAGCAGCAGGTTCGATCCTTATAAAGCTGGAGAAGTAAGTCTCTCTAGAATTGTGTCACAATGCAGTGCTTCGATCCTAGTCCAGAGTGATGACATTTTCCAGACTCAGAAAAGTAATCTTCGGGAATCCTCACGGGGCAATTCACTCCCCAACTCCCCCACTCGCATTATTGTGATGATAGCAACATCCCTGGTTTCTCATCTTAAAAGTAAGTACAGCCCGACATAAAATAAACTAAGTCGAACCACAATGAACTACAACAGTCATCAGAGCATCAAGAGGCAAAGGGCAGAGAATGGATATCAACAGCATTCCGACTTCTAAGAGGTTTTTACTGACTTGAGTGGCCTCAAAACCGACTCAGCAAAGAAGAAGCATGCAACTGCGCCTCTTCAGTACTTCTCTTTTAATATCGTGCATGCTAAAGGATAAAAATAAGTACTGAAAAATTTTTCCATCACATTCCAGTTGATCCTAACCGCTGTTTCAGGTTCAATATTAAAAAATAAATATTTCACGACTATTAAATAGTTCCTTGCCTTCTGCCATTTAAGACTACTAATACCACGTATTACATTCACACCAGACATATATTCAAAGCGACATAAAACTAGTTCACTAGTCTTCGACTTGTCATAAATTAAGAGTTGAATTTCTATGTCATTTACAGTAACCAGTGCTTAAAGAATGCGCATAAAACAAGACACACTTCACTAATATGGAGTGCTCATAATCTATTGCATTCAGAAGATAGTGCTGCCTGCAAATAAGCAATTTTATGTCAGAGGGGCCCCTACGTACAAGAATCAATCAGGAAGATAAATGAGCAGAATGGCCTTTTTTTCTCAATCTGAAATGCACAGCTCCTTCTCTGTCTCTCCACTCTCTCTCTCTCTCTGTCTCCCTCAATCTCGCTCCCACTTTCCCCTTTTCTCGCACTCTCAACTCTGTATACACATACAGAATGAAAGAGAGAGAGAGAGAGCAATATATATTCCCTTCAAAAAATTGGGCCATTTATTGAATTTAACTTCAAATAAATGTACACACTACAAAATGCATCTATATTTATGAACACCCTAATTAAACATTTGTTGTGCAAACTACTAAATCAAAACAACAGTGCATATTTAACAAACACACACTACTACTACTACATCATTTAATATTCCATCAAACCATGTTAAATCTCTGCAATTCTCCTTTGTCATGGGCTACTCCACATTCAATCATTTTATCATCCTTCCTGCTCCACCCCTTTTTTTTTCTTGCACAATATGAGATATATAACTTATATATTTTTTTGTTCCTCTAGCACATGATACCTCTGTTATCTTTTTTTTAAATTCTCCTTTCAAGTGCTATTCAATTACATATATTTCTTTATCACATATGGTCACGACTCTTTAATGTTATAAATTTGGACAGACATTATGATGTGCAACATTGCATCTTTCCACGCAGCCACCAAACAGTGGGGTATATATGTGTATGTGTGTGTGTTACACCTTTGTACGAAAATTGCTTTGTCACACAACAACCATCCTCACTAATAAATACACACACACCACTAGTAAATATAGTGGATATAAAAATGTTTAAATTTGGCACGTCATATAACTTTGATGTGCGCATTTTCATTTTTATCCTGCGTGACTCAGCGTGACTACTCAATACAAATAAAAAAAATACCTGGTAACATAACTGCAAAAACACTTAAGAATCACTATATTTACCATCTAATTGTCTCCACGGTTTTATCAGACTTATCATGAATTAAAGGGCGCATACAGACACAGGGTGAGAGTGAGAGAGAGAGGGGGGGAAGGAAGAGATGAAGAGAGCTCCATCCATTTAAGTTATCGCGATCCAAGAAGAAAGAAAAAACAGAGAACACCACGAGTAGATAGAGATATGGCATACACATATACAAGATATAAAACCACGCGATTTGATAACCACTAATTAGATTACTAGTGAGTACAACTCTACAGAATTGCAGTTAGGAAGACGAGAACTAGGAAAGAGTGAGGATGGATAGCATTAAAACGTGAAAAACATAATGTAATCTAGACAGTGGATCCATTTCCACGAGGGTAACGACACACACACACTCACACTAAAGATACATATTCCTTTTTCCTATCATTTACATAATCATTCTAGAATCTCTGTCCTCCCTCCACATTACATATACTCTACCTCTCCATCCATTCTCACCACCCAGACTCGCCACCCAGCAAGGTCAAACAGGCACTCTATGTTTTCCCTAGATGAAAGAATCGATCCTTGGCATGCCATACACAAAACCATTTCAATACATTTTGGCCTTTTGCAATTCAAGCACTATCCTCTTTTACAGATGCGCCCTTTATTATTGCATATTGACTAGACAATACAGTGATAGCTAAGCCATCCATGTCTCTCTCTCTCACTCAGTGTAGATATATACAGCCAAAATTCACATCCCATTTCGGAATATACGATTTCATATCATATAATGACAACTGGCTTTTGCAGCCATTACTAGCTTTATCACAATCTGCAAGTCAGCAATGTTATGCAGTAAGTAAAATGAAAAAAAAAAATACTTGTTCATCAGAACTGTGCTGTTAAGCGAGGCCCGAGACCACTGTCTGATAATATTTGATCAACGAATATCCTCCTTTCTTTGAAAGGTAATCATTTCTATTCGTCGTTGTCGTCTCTCTCTCCCTCTCGCTTCTCCTACTGCAACAAAAAAAAAAAAATGGGGCCGACGAGGCTTTCAAGAAAAGATCACCAAGCAGGAGTTGATGGAGACTATCTCTACAAGCCATCTCTGCTCGTGTACATATCAAACATCATAAATAATATATTAGCATTTCGGGAGACGTCTTCAATGCATTTAACTACATTACATATACTATACATCACGCGTCAGCATCAATCAAATCTTAGTAAACAGCACATATTGCATGCTGATCAGCATTCTTCCCTTATACAGATATTTAACTTATTCACTAAAAAAAGAACTTGGTAATCATCAAAACAGTGCGGCAAATCAACAAAGCAAAGCATTTTTCACATGGTTGCATTTTTGTGAACTTTAAATTTGCTATACATTTTTCGTTAATTTTCTCCATGTGAAGCTACAGCTCCCTCTTTTTGATTCTCTGTCTCACTCTCTGACTCTTTCTCTCTCTCTCGGACTCTGACTCTCCTCTAAATGATTTTAGCTAACTTTATGTAAGTTTAACTATCACAGTACCGAGAGAGAGAGAAAAATTTTTGTACTTAAAACAAGAAAGCAATACCACAATTTTTTCGTTCAACTTTCTATCTCAATGTTCATAGCTGGCCCTTATAAACCACTGCCTTGAATATTACCTAAAATTCAACACAGCCTCTACTCATCATGGGTGTCACGTTCTTATACGAAAGCTATCCATTTAATTAGGTTTTTGAATGCGAGGCGAAAAACTCCAAAATCCATTAGTGGAACCACGTCGGATATATGCTGTAACTTCATGGACTATGTAATGAATTTTCAGTATCACACTAGCTCCACTGAAAACGAATAAAATATCGGCGCCTTTCATTGAATGCACCGAACATTTTAATCAGGTGCACGTCGTAAATTGCGGGTTCGCTCCAATATCTCTAAACATATAGCATCCATAGGAAAAAAAAGGCCACACATGCACTCTCTCCAGAAGATGCTCTAACGTCTCATTCAAGTCAAGAGATGCCTTCAAAAGTTAGATGAGTGAGTTTACCATAAGAGCACTTGTGAATTCGGATGCTTTATTAAAACTGGATATAATCAATTGCTTCAATGACTCGTAGATACGTAAAATTCTTAATTATCAACTCATTTTGTATCATAAAGATGTCCTTCTCTACTGCAGCATCATCATCACATCATTATCCCGCCTGTGACAGGGTCGAGTCTGCGGGTTCTAGCCCTCCATTCCCGCCTATCTCCCACAAGGTCCCCATCCACCTCACACACTACCATATCCTTACGGACAACCTACTCCCACGTCTGTTTTGTCTTGCCCTGCTCCGGGTGCTTCCAACCACCTGCATTCCAGTGACGGGCCTCTACTATGTGTTCAGAAAAATTAAAAAAAAAAAACTGTATGTCTTCTGCGAATAATTTAAACAGAATTGCTAATATATTTCACTACGTATGGGTCCAAATCAGAGAGAAAAAAAAACACCAATCTCCTTCTCTTGGTTCCTTTATAATAATAGCACGTACCATTCATTATAAAAAATAAATTTTCCAAGAATTATTGCCAACAACTTTAACATGCATTATATAAAAGATTCATGCCATGTACGTATTTCCTTGGCATCATTAACCGCCGATTTAATCTAAATAGCACCTTCCCTTCTCCCCTATTTTCTCATGATCAAATCGCACCTTGGTGAATTTCATCAATGGAAAGACTCCTCTAATGCGCGTTTTAAGTAGCCATCTTTCCTGTTTTTATTCTCCTATGCCCCATAAATACATCTTTTTATCGCCCTAAAGACAAGTCATGGTTGCTTGCATGGAAGACAAACACAAGGCCCGAGTACAAGAAACCTGGCGTCGTCCTTAGTCGTCATATCATCAAATGGAGATGGGTCTATTTCTAACACCTCACTCCCATTAAAGCACACGATAACACTCCAAATTGGATATCCATACAAACATTTATTATATCGATACCTACATATGGTATCAGTATAGCCCGTCAACAACGTGAAAGACCTAGATATGGACAGGACCTACTACTACTACTACTACTATAACTGTGATGAGAGGATGCGGCGGCGTCGGCTGCCTATTATCTCACGTATATAAAAGCTACCATATTGGCGCAAGATTGATTTCTCCACCGGACAAGTATTATCACAAGACAAAGTAGAGGAAGCGTATCAAGATTGACCGAAGACAAAACGTTTCATGTCCACCACCTTAACGCATGCCCATTCAGATAGAAGATTCACAATATACTCATCAGTTAATTTCACTTCCGGTCTGGAAAATAAGCCCCCTCCTCCACCACCACTAATTCACAGTCGACGCCTTCCAGCAAGAAAGGGAACGGCTTATTGCGTTGGACACACCAGCTCTCGTCTGATCACTCAAGTTAAGCAACGCAACCCCAGCTAGTACTAACATGAGTGGCCGCTTAGGAAAACTGGGGACCGCTAATACCCAAAAATCGTCTCATTAGTGTAGTGCCTTTTGCAGTCTCTGCATTAGAACTACGCAGTGGCCGGGACTCCAATGACCTTGTAGCTGAAGGGCCCTAAAACACCAACAAGAAAAGCATCCCGGCGGCTAAGTCCTGCTCCACCACAAAGAAAATAGACAGGACACTGAATATAGAGCAGGATCATCAGATTTCTCTGGGGCCAATTGTCATACAGATCGCAACTTATGTTTCTCTTTATCACACGTATAAACGCTGTCCTACATTTTCACATAACGAAATTTGAGCACATACACGCACACACAGCTGTTTAGTGTTGGATTCATTGATTAAAATTCCACAAATGTCGCAAATTCCGTCCCCATATTTCGGCCACCCGTACCAAGTGCTTATAAGTGGCTTTTGTACAATCAGAACATAAACATACAAGTTAAAGTCTTACGGCTCAGTAAACGACAAATTTATGTTGTCAACACTTGAGACTTTGAGGGGAACATATGGCAAAATCTTCCTAGGGCACTTAACAGACAAAGTTGAACAGATAAACTTGACTATGTAGCTAGCTATCTCATACCGACTATACATTTATTATATTAAAAATACACAAGCTACTTCAATTTTCCAACTTCCTCATCGCCCATTAAGATGACTGTTGTTAATCCCATTCCGCATACAGAATGAAACCTGAACGTCGAGAGCAATGCAGTTCAAGGACTTCTTTGTAGGATTCCCTTGTGTTGTTGAGAGCTAAAGAAATTTCATATTAGAATAAAAGCATCTTACGTGCACTGCGCATCTGCATTGTTCATCATGAAAACTGTAATGTAATCGACGTATTTCAATCCTTTGTGTAAAAATCTCTCTCTATTGATATTTCAGCTTAAAGGCGGGGTGCAAATAAACTAAATTCGAGAAACTGACAAAAATTTCCAACCCACCTCAGCAAAGGGGGGGAGGAAGGAGAGAGAGACAGAGCGCGAAACCTCCTTTAAAGACGCAGCAGCACTCACACTAAGTAGCCATTCTGATGAAGTGCTACAAATATATTTAAATCCGTGATATATGAAAGGACTGTTTATGAGAAAAAGATTTTCTCCGTCCGTATTATCCTCTTTGGACCTTATATAGGCTCTCTCTCCACTCCCTTTTTATATAGCCTAGTCTATATCAAACTGTACGAATGGATGCCATTTACAGATTTGAATTACTGCTAGACTAAACAAAATGCAATTTTCCAAATATAACCAACACACATTTTTCACCTTTAAAATCGCACAATGCAATCGAAAAGGAAATAATACTAGTTACAGGTAAAGGACCTAAAATATAGACATAGTACTCAACTTTTCAAAACCCGAGCACAACTAAGTACACCTTGAAGCTGATGCGAAGAAATAAGCTAACGTATACATACACACATACAAGTCTACGCTTTCTTTTATGAATTCTACACTGGAAATAAAACTAATATGTAACCTAAACTCGGTTCACTTCCAAAAACAATGCTTTCGTGCTACCCCGACGATAAAATCCAGTTAACATAAACTAAAATGATGTTTTCTCTTCTTTCTCTTTCATTAAAGTCAGTTTAACTTCTTTTTCATTATTAGGATATATGCATTTAATGTTCAAAACAAGACAGTCAAAAGTCCCAACCTCACCAGCTATACACACTTCCTTCGTCGTTTACTGGATTGCTTATCGATCTGGAAAAATAGTTGGACACGGTCATCACTTTTCATTCAAAGGCACTAGATCTGCTATATACGCGTGGAGTTCAAACATAGCCTTCTTCTAGCTTCAGACTTTATTTTTTCCTCCCCTCCTATAAAGCCATTTCAGCTTAGCTACTACTACTACTTACCACTAGCATCAGGGGCTGTAATGTTTCAGAAAACAAAATGCCAACCTACAGGAGTGACAAATGTATTTTAGATAATATGATATTGTATTTGATATCAAAAACATATGTTTTTGTTGCTATCATTTAGAAGTAAGGATTACTTTGAAACGCGCCCCCTCAATGACAATCCAATACAGATAAAAGTGTACTAATAAGAAACCTAAAATAACATTCGGAAAGGAGGGGGCCGGGGTCGGTAGGGGTGTCCTTTTTGTCACTGCACAAAAGCAAATGCAATAAAGTCACTTCGATTTAATTTAAAACACGCTGGGGTGATAATGAAACACCGATTTTTCAGTATGGCAGCCAAGTATTGTGTGATTGCCAATCTTCAAGGGGGAGTTTGCCAAGTTCAAAACCATTTTGAATAAGTGATGACATTTTTTCTTGGACACAATGAGCCAATCTCCTTATCTTAAATCATATTAATTGATTCGGCCTTTATTTTTCAAGTTCAATTGAAATCTCTATAAGAAACAGCACACGTCTTACGTCCTATCTGATTTCCTATTCATAAAAGACGTCCATTAAGCAATAATACCATTATCATGTTTTTCTACGAAACTACAAAGGATTTCTTCTTTTTAGGAACACTACCACCTACAAATCTCACATTTGCCTTTGCCAAAGTCGATAAAACACCATCCATATCATTCCTCCTGTCTTGAACCAAACCAAAATAAGCGTTGAATCCAATTTAGGTCAGACTTGAACTCAAACATTTATTAAGGAAGTTGGCAAAGCACAAATAAAAGCACAACATTGGTGCGCCTTCCTTCACATCTCAATCCACTTTTACGTCACGAGTTCAGCGAAATGAATAACATTTACATGAATAGTTAAAATGTATGTATGTAAATAATGTAAGTGCGATCAATGAAGGACTCAAAACATATTTTGGTCAACGCTACTAAACATTTACGACCACCACTCTTCGTCCGTATTTTTTTCCTCCTCTCTTTAATCCCTACTTTAACTTTCATCAAAGACTTGAGAGTCTCAATACTAATCACTGGCCTGGAAAAACTACCCACATATTAGTCTCTTTCAGTCCTCGTAATCGAACCGGTGAATTGAGGACATTTTGCACAGGAGAACACAGCCGCTGGAACTGGACCAAGGAGCGGAGCAACTAATCACGAATGCTCATCATGAACTAAAAAAACAAAATGAGCACACATATACGCACACAACGAAGACACATTGTATCTATATCTCCATATGAATAAAAATTTTAGAGTGGCAATCCAGATAACGTCCTTGTTCATTACTGACACGTCGTTGTCACCCTAAAATGACAATGGTTCTAAACTGCTAATTTATATGCATGCTCGCTTTCATTAGTGTCCATTCACCTCTTGTAGCCATCAAAAGGGAGAAGGAAGAAGAGGTGGAGGGGAGAATCTATAAGGTCACTCCGTCCAATGTAACACACGCTCACCACGACTATTTTAATTAAAAATACGTGCAGAATGATGCACTCGTTGTAGCTCCTCTCATCCCATGACGTAACAACAAAAGACATCAACGACACTGTGGATATTTCACAAGATTTCTTTATGCACAACTATTGCCACACACGCATACCATGCTACGGTGGTTGCATATCGTTTCTTAATGTGTTTCTTTGACACCACGCATGCGTATCAGTCTAGAAAAATGAAAATTGATGATCATTACAACTATAAAGGGATTGTGAGATACAACGTGTGACGAAAAGCAGCAAGCCAGAGTGATGTACCTGAAATTGCAAAGGTTGGTAACGTTTGCAAATGAAATCACATTTAAGCGAATCACTATTGCACCTACCAACCTTTCCAGCTGATACATTGACATAAAGCTAAACTACTTAGTAACAATTTTTTCAAACTAACTACAGTCTACTCAATCACGTCTCTAAAATATGTAAACCTAGTTGTCCTTTTTTGGCTTTCAAAACCATACCTAGGAGGGCAAAGGCATACCAAGTTCAAATATCGGGGCATCTCATGCTGAGCAGTGACATAAATACACTGAGTCCACATGTCACATCCAAAACTATTATGACCGTCATCAGCTACGACCTAAATCCACCGAGAAGAAAAAAAATCGTAGTTAAAAATGACAAAAAAAGGGAAAGAGAGAGAGAGAGAATCGTGTGGATACTTATATTGTAATATAAATGCTAATAGGGGAGCGTTACAATACCCGTGAAGTAGGTTGAATTTTTTAGGTCAGTCATTATTGCAATTTTTTTCTCCCTCCACTTGCAAATTTCTTATTTACAATGAGTGAAATGAAAACACTTTTTCTGTTGGCTGCTGCCTCTTAGGAGACATTTACTCAGTCAATTAAATTTCTTGTTAGACCCTATAGGTCTACCTTTCTGTAGTTTCCCCTTCCGAGTCTTCTTAACGAAAAAAATTAAATCATCATTTATGCAAATGAAATAGACAAAAGCAATTGTTTCTTCCTCTGGTATGCAGAGCAGTAGCAAGCAAGATTAACCAGACCCTCGTCGATCTCCTCTACATACAGTACATCCCCATTCATGCAAACACGTTCAGAATCCTCATCTTTAAAATGCTGACAGAGGAATTTATGAGGCGTTAAGTACCTTCTAGGAATGATAACCCGACAGGAGGGTTTAACGGCACATAATAATGCGATAAGAGGGCGTCTGATTTCATTTTTATCACACGACTTGTACAAGTTGTCAATGAACGGACGGCATCAGTTGCATGCATCCTGTTATTAGATTATGGTTTCCAACTCTCGCACCCTGTGCAATGTTGCCAGCTGGATGACGCACTTTGACTGTAGATAAAGGATTCAGAGGCTGCCATTAAACAAATATGCACACTACATTTAGAGAGAGAGAGAGCGAAAGAGTTCAAAGCACAAATGGCTAACGAATGGCACAATTTATGTACACCTGAAGAGGACACCAACATAACACAGTATGACATGTAACTCTCTGCTCTCCCAGACTATCCCCCTCTCACTCTATTCTCCTCTCCTCTCTTTTGAATGATAATAAACTACAAACGTGAAACACATTGATTCCTTTCGAAAGGTTTTTTATATCCTCAAATGCAAGTAAGTGTGGTGGGAAACTTGATCCTCCAACGTGTAATCATAACAAACGGAGTGGAGCAAGTTCCTTTTTAATGGAGCGACAGGATCGATTAGATCAGTTAAATATACTCATTAAAAATGTATGAAAATTCCAGTACTTTCCATTCATGTGCTGCGTGCCTCTCAATTCAGCCGTCTTTTCACATTAATGAAAAATAAAGATTAGTCCACTTCGGATACGTCTTTGCTCCTTGTAACCAAACTGTTCGACAGTAGTAGGTATGTGCACAGAGTTGAGTACTAGGCTACCTAACAAAGCCAACACATAATCCAGCTTGAATTTTCAGCAAACCATAGCAATCACAAAAAATGAGATAACAGTGTATTTCAAGAGAAACCATTACTTTAAGGACAACTTAAGTCGCAGTACAGCATTAGTTAAATATTAAAAATATAAAACCAGTTTAAACGTCCTCAATACGCCTTCAAACTTTCGATATAGCATCTCATGGACAAAATTGCACAGTGTACAGTTAGTTGTACAAGGCCCTGCAGTTAGTATAATCAACTCTATCACCTCCTAATCGTGTTCCCCCCTATAACAGGGTCGAGATTCATTTTGTCCCTTTGAATGGACACACTGGTTAAATATTGGACAGTATTTTTCCACAGCCGGTTGCCGCCCACAGCTGCAACCCCTATGCTTATTTATCGTCGGCCTACTGTTGGTTGGTGCACTCCACCGAGCTCCTACATCTGGGAATTTTACCTCATGTACCCGTTGTATAGTAGAGAGGGTTCTTTGGTGTGCAAATGCCATCGTACACCTCAAGGGACCGGGAAATTACTTCACATCCGAAAGAAAGGGCACTTGGGGCCTCTCTCTCTCGCCCGAAAGAAGCCAGCCTTGATCCTTGATCCAGTATCGAACTTAGAATCACTGAAGCAGTTACCGAGCACGCTACCTACTGCGCCACCGAGTCGGGATACGCAGCAGTTCATCATCATCATCATCATCCCCTTATCCCGCCTGTGGCAGGGTTGACAGGTGCTCTGACTGGGGGCATCTCAGCCAGGCGTCTGGAACCCGCGGGATACGCAGCAGTTAAAAACTACAAAAAATCCCATAACAAAACCCTTCTTTTCATTATATAACGTTTGTTTTATATCAACTGCTATTTAACACAAAGTCACATAGTACTATCAATTGAAAATGTTGATGACAATTTCTCGTAATTAGGTTTGGCAAGATAATTCAGACATGATTGCGATCGGCTGTTATTAACTAGCCATAATTATAATGGCAAACACCATAATCAAATTTCATGGTGGCACTGTCAGGCATTTAAAATTATTTACACCAAAACCTCTGCTGCTTATCAGAAATTATTGAAGGGAGAAATTCAATACCAGCAAAAGCGAGCGAATAAGCATTTCAAATATTTCACAATAATAATAATATTAAGCCGTAATTATTCCTTGCACTAAATGCTACATCACTTCACTTTAAAAAGCACTAAAAAACCTGAATAAAACTTATGCTAGCATCCGTATTCTTCCACCAGTTTACTAATCCTTAATATAATATATTCAGTCTACCAAAGCCTCCTCTCTCTCTCTCGCCACTTATAATTCTTTTTTTAAATAATTTTAATATATCAGGAAAAGAAAACACAAGTTGGTAGAGCAGAGAGTCACTTTGTAGATACTTGACATTAAGCGTATAGATATAGTAAAAATTTCTTTCAGATGGGTAGTTACTAAGCATTGCTAATGTATGGCAGGAGACTTGTAAATAACGATAGCATTAAATGAGATGAGTTAAATGAATTAAGCTTAACGTCCCGTGGGGGAAAAGAGAGGCAAGTTTAGGATATATTATCGCGAATGCAAACTAGCATTTCTATGTATATGAACATCGGTCACAAAGGACTAAAGAACTAGTTTTATATATCCTAGAAAGAGAGAGAGAGGAAGCTAGGTCTCCAACATTCACTACACTTAACGAGTGTTGAATGATTGAAATAAATACAAAAATATGTTAGAAATTCATATAATCCGAACTACAAATTCATAATATTTAGAATAGATTCATTATTAAATTACAAAAGTTGATTATGTATTTATTGTCAGACATGTCATCTGCTTACCAATTTCTAAAAAAAACACCAGGTGGTGAAAGACAATTCATTTCTCTACAGAAAATGCCCTCCGTATAAAATCGGTTGTACGTGCTCTTTTACTGTACAGAAATGAAATATATTTTATTGAAATCAATTTTATATCTCTCTAAAGATATTATTTTTGATTTCACGTGAAATTCCCAGGTTTAAACTAGTGGAGAGTGGCAACATTTCTTTCTATCTCTCTCTAATCGAAGCTGAAGCGATGTCGTCACTGTACGCCATTTTATGTCAGATACATTACTTTCGTAAACTCAACGTCAACTTATCTTACTTAATAAAAATATTACCTGACTTCAAGATGTGTTATCAAAAAAAAAACTGTATCATCAAACTCAGGAAGACGTGTGGGTAGCTATCGTGTTACAACTGTCAGAGTCCTTGCCAAGGATGTGCATCCTTTTTATGTCAATTACAGAACGAACCATCATTCTATAAGCATTAATATTCGATTTTACGGAAGCGCATTTTAGAACAGGATACAATTAGATGAAGATTTTCATTTCGCTTACTTCTATACTCTGCACATTTATATCAACGTTCATTTCTTTTTTTTTTCCCTTTTCCACTAAGCTTATCTATTAAAAAGAAAAATAGTAATATATAAAATGTACAAAAGGAGGGGCGCGGTATTTCTTGCTTATTATTTAACAAACCGAGTCTTAGAAATGTCAAGCTTAGAAATGGCGGGAAAAAAAAGAACGTAAATAATTTGCTACGTGTAAGGTGGAATATCAATGTCAGAAATTGCAAGAAATTAGTTTTCTCTGACAAGCCATTTCACTAGATGTTTCTCAAAAGAAAAAAAGAAAACTCTTAAAGACAAATTGTATCTACAATCAGTTTTGAGTACATAAACCCATTTTCTATTCTTGGCAATATCAGAGGTACAGTAAACGAAAAAAATACTTTACATATAATTGCTATCTTATTATCAGCCAGTTATCAGACATCGAAGGGGCACACACAAATATAAATACTGATAGCATTTTTTATAATATACTACAGACCCTCGCCTGTCTAACTGAAATATAGGAGTGCATAACTTTTGGTGCATTACTGTCAACTACAGCTTATTAAATATAGTTTTGATATCGTGAAAATAGAGAAAGAATTCCCAACTTAAGATTCATCCATCTTGTTGGCACCGTCTAATTCTTTGAGGTAGGAAAAATACTTGCCGCCAGAATGCAATTGGCAAGAAGAAGAAAAAAAGAGATGCATGCAAACATTGATATTGATGTCGCCCATTTTAATAATTCTTTGCTTGGTGAATGAACATCTATCAAATACAGAATCCTTTTTCGCACATCAGTATTTTTTGTTTGTCACCAAGTACGTAGTGTAATCATCGTCACCCCCACAAATCATACTAAATGTTTAAGATTGCAGATGGGTTTCACACTGTCCTTTTGCCTGGTGCTTTTAACAAGATGACGGTTGATCTTGGAGCGATAATTAAAAGATGATTGATTAGAGATGAGCAACTTCCAACCGTTCATTCTCTTCATGTCCTTCCGATGCTTCATTTCAATGCAGAAATCAATATAGTTGCGATTATATTTGGGGCAAAATATAAGAAAAAAATAAATGTGATGATGGGATCCCTTGTGTGATCCAAACATTCAAATCAAAAGCACGCAGAGGGATATTGTGTTCAGAAATTTGTTGTTTGAGGTGTTTGCAACTAGCACTGATGACACAGAGGGTTCTCACTCACACCCACAAAAAAAAGAGAGCTTCACTCTTTTGTATGTGAAAGTTAGAAAAGTGAGGGATTTTAGAGGGTAGAACTAGTCAAAGAGAGCTTTGAAGACGAATTGAAAATTATCTATAAGACAGTATATGCTTCAAAAAGTGCGCATAGGCATAACTTTTTCATATGAAAATCAGCCTCAAGCAACAATCAACACTGCGCTAATGTACTACATTAAAAATGGTGAGTATACTGTCTGTACAAGCAACTAAAAATCAATCATGCATGTCTCATACAATTTGCCATTATTGATTAATATGATAAATTGTTACATTAATAACGCGCAAAATGTAGAAGTGTTCAAGCTTGAACATAGATTAGCACTTTTATACTGTAACATTAAACAGAACATTTCAAAAAGATGGATCTCCTATAAGTGACGATAGAAAGGGGTAAAACAACCACCGATAGCCAGCCCCATAAGCAGTACCTGACCTTCAGAAGGAAAAAAAATTTTAAAAAACCCTTTAAAATTTACCTCACATTTTGAAATATTAGGCCCTACCTATTCATGCCAATGACCATAATTCCTATCGCTTGTTACAAGCTTAAATATCAAGCCATGAAACATTTAAACACGTTGCACACATTTTATTCGTTGGGATTTTAGAGCCCTTCAACTACAAGGTCATTAGAGTCCCGTCCACTGCGTAGTTCTAATCCACAGTTTTCCCAAGCGGCCACCCATGACAGAACTAGCTGGGGTTGCGTTACTTAACTTCAGTGAATAGACGAGAACTGGTGTGTCCAACGCAATAAGCCGCTCCTGGACTGCGCAGAAGTGGAGGTAGCGTGCTCGGCTACTGCGTCAGTGGTTCCAGATTCCATAATGAATAGGAGGATAGACAAGATTTCTGTCAAGATTGGAAGTAAGGCCATTGCCCCGTTTGGGGCATGCCGGCGTAAGGTAGAAGTAAAGTACCTCGACAGGTCGACAATAAATAAGCAAAGGGGTTACAGCATTAGGTTGGCAGCCGGCCGCGTAAAAGTTTTCACTTGAGACCCACCAGTGTCCCAATAAAGTGTAATTATTCACCATACAGGATAACGTGAATACTGAAAGTTTATAAGGCAAGAATTAAAACTGGGCATATTAGAAGTAGTTTGGGGTGGAGAGGGACATCGCGGAAAAGATGAGATGGTAGGGGCATGTGATGAGACGTGGGAAGGAGGAGTTGATTAGGTTCACTACGGGGATGCAGGTTATTGAAGGTATCCAGGGCATTTGTTTCGTTGGTATCTTAGGGCCCTTCTACCACAACGGTCATTAGAGCCCCGTCCACTACGTAGTTCTAATGCGCGAGTCTGCACAAGCACTACGCTGTTACGATGACTTTTGGTATTAGTAATAACCAGTGTTCCCAAGCGGTCACCCATGTTAGTACTAGCTGGGATCACGTTGCTCAACTTGGGTGATCAGACGAGAACTGATGTTTCCAGCGCAATGCAGCCGCATCATCCGGGGCAGGGGAAGATCAGTTTAATAATAGCCGGTTGTCGACCACAGCTGCAATACTTATGCTTATTTATCGTCAGTCTACTCTCCGTTGGGGCATTCCACCGACACCAGGAGGGGGGGGGGGCGAGCTCCTACATCTGGAAATTTAACCAACCTCATCTACCCGTGGCATAATAGACAGGGTTGCTTTACGTGGAAATGGCATCGTACACCACACGGGACCTCGGTTTTACTTCTGATTCGAAAGAAATTACACTTGGGGCCTCTCTCGCCCGAAAGAAGCCAACCTACCTCGGTGCAGTATCGAACCTAGAACTACTGACGGAGTTACCGAGCGTGGGGAGATGAGACAAAATTCCCAGGTGTAGGAGCTCGGTTAGTGGGTTGGTTTTAGGGCCCCTTAACTACAATGGTCATTAGGGCTCGGTGGAGTGCCTCAATGAACAGTAGACCGACGGTAAATATTTACGCATAGGAGTTGCAGCTTTGGTTTGCCACCGGTTGTCCAATGTTTCCCCCGTGTTTCCATTCAGTGGGACAAGATAGGTACTCGACTCTGCCATAGGAGAGAAAGGGGTTAGGTTGTTGTTGTTTGTTGGTGTTTTAGGGCCCTTCAACTACAAAGGTCATTAGAGCCCCGTCCACAGCATAGTTCTTATGCAGAGACTAAGAAGACACTACACTAATGCGACGATTTTTGGGTATTAGCAGTACCCAGTTTTCTCAAGCGGCCACCCATGTCAGTACTAGCTGGGGTTGCACTGCTTAACTTGCTGCTTAACTGCTGTGTCCAACACAATTCGCCGCTCCCAAGGGGGTTAGGAACACTGGGTACAATTGTTAACTCTTTTTTAGAAATGAGTGGCAGTGCAAAGTAGAAAAAAGGATTTCAAAGTTGTAAAACAATTTAAACTGGATTTTTTTTAAATGTATCCATTGGTTGATCATCAGAGTGTAAACTGAATTCTTTCATTACCTCAGTAATGGGTTGAATTATCATAGAATATATTCCTAACTACCATTAGGAAGAGTGGATGAGAGGGAGAGAGGAAGAGATCCTTTCTTGCACAAGATCCCATCATTTTAACTCTTATCATTTTGATGCCAAGATGTATAGATATCATTTACGCCTTTTAACCGAAAAAATATTTCTTATGAGTATATATATATATATATATATATATACTGTAAGTGCTAATATAAAGATGTACATTATGGCATTATCTATATCAAACACCAACTATATAAGCCTAGGACATTTGATGTCTTATCAGAGTCTAGAATTTCTTGTGCCATCCACAATCGACTCTGGCTACTCGTCAATTAACCAACGAACTATTAATGGGAATGTCATTGAGGCGGATAAGCCCTGCCATCTACCACAACGTTAAATTCCCCAAATGGTTAATGAGCCACGACATGCTATAAAAAAGCCATAATAACACACAGAAATTTCCTTTCACTAACACTAGTTTTTTTTTTTAGGAGGAGAGGTAGGGGTGTTAATTTGGGTAGTCAGTAACTAGCTCGTCCTGACAGTTTTTCTTTTTTGCACGTTCCTGTGGGAGAGGGAACTACTCGCTAAAGATATTAGATAAACGGAAGGAGGAGTTTAATTCTTCCAAATGCATACATATACTCTCTTTAATGCGATAATCATATCTCGGTTTTTCTTGAGATGAATTGACGATCCGTTAAACGGATGTATCAGCACCATCCTACTCAGAGATTGTGGGGCTTTTGCACGTCAAATAGTAATTAATGTGCTAGCAATATTACGCTATCATTATAATTAACACACGGTCTTTATATAAAACTACATTTATGAAATATGATTGACACGAAAACCAACTAGGACCATTATTAGATAAAATGGCCTCCTAATATTCCAACATGATAATGATGACGACGACGATGACATTAACTGCACTTGGTTTCTAACAGCCTGTTAGCATCTTTATGATACTAGTTTAGGCTCAAAGTCGGTGCAATATAAACAGGGCCGGTGCAGAAATGTGCATTGCTCGCTAACAAGGGTAGATTGTTAGAAACAAGAGGGAAAAGAGTTAGGTCCATTTTGTTTCGCTTCGTTGGTGTTTTCGGGCCCCGGTAAAGCGAAATTTATTAATAAATGTGGAGAACAATTAGGAATGGGTATATTAGAGGTAGTTTGGGAGTGGAAAGGAACATCGCGAGAAACATGAGAGAAGGGAATGAGAAGGTATGGGCATGTGTTGAGAAGAGGGAAAGAGGAGCTGGTTAGGTTCCCTACGGGAATGCAGGTTATTGAAGGCATCCAGGGCAATTGTTTCGTTGGTGTTTTAGGGCCCTTAGAGCCCCGTCTACTGCGTAATTTTAATGCAGAGTCTGCACAAACACAACGCTGTTGCGAAGAGTTTTGGGTATTAGCAATACCCAGTGTTCCCAAGCGGTCACCCATGCTTGTACTAGCTGGGGTTGCGTTGCTTAACTTCAGTTGTGTGTCCAACGCAATACAGCCATTCTCTAGAAAGTACCACATAGGCCTAATTGTACTCATGACGAATAGCGCCCTTAACAGGTAGAACCTTCACTTCTGTTATAGTGCAGCATCAAAAATGATTTGCTATAGGAACCTTAAGTTGTATTATGACCTTGTAGTTGAAGGGCCCTAAAAACCAACAATTCAATGGTCATTAGAGCCCCGTCCATTGCGTAGCTCTAATGCAAAGTCTGTACAGACACTACACTGTTGCGACAATTTTTGGGTATTATTAGTACCCAGTGTTCTCAAGCGGCCACTGGCTAGTACCGCTAGTTCCCAGTACTTTAGTGATCAGATAAGAATTGGTGTGTCCAACGCAATACAGTTGCTCCCCCATGTTTCTAATGTAAAGTTATTTCATATATACTGTATATATTTGGGAAGTAATATTTTCTTGATTATATGGTAGTAGTATAGGCGGAGTAGGACGGCATCCCCCCACAGACAACCCGTCCAATATTCCTGCGGGTTCTAGTTGCCTGGCCGGGAGTCTCCAACCAGAGCAGTCCCATCACGTATAGGGGCAAATATCAGATTAGGGACGTGGAATATGGGGACACTTACAGGACTGTAGTGTATGGGCTGGTGGTGATCTAGTAGGAGATAAGCGGAAGTGGATAGCTCGAACCCGAAGACTCAACTCTGATACAGGCAGGATAAGAGTATGATGATTACATAGTAGTAGTATACATTCGATATCAATAAGTCATTACGCTTTTTGGGGAAGGGAAAAAGTTGGTAAATTTCTATAATTTAAAATGTACTGAAAAGCTTTCTGAATTAGTACTCCTGGGATAAAAAGTGTTGTCTGACCTCTCCCCCTCTCTCTCCTTCTCTCTCTTTCCCCTCTCTCCTTTTTCCCTCTCTCTCTCTGCCCCCCCTCTATCTTCCTCCTACCTTTTTGATATAGGGGCGGCAACTGGCGTTGGACACACCAGCTCTCGTCTGGTCACTCAAGTTAAGCAACTTAACCCCAGCTAGTACTGACATGGGTGGCCGCTTGGGAAAACTGGGTATTGCTAATACCCAAAAAATCGTTGCATTAGTATAGTTCCTATGCAGTCCCTGCAACAGAACTCGTTATCTAATGATCTTGTAGTTGGAGGGCACTAAAACACTAACGAACCAAACCTAACCCTTTGATACAATGTTTTTCGCCGTTCATATAAAAAAGGCAGAATAAAATCTGAAGTCTAGTGGCCCCAGATATGCAAAATAACAACTAGTTATTGTTTAACTGCAAGTGTTGCTGTCATAAATGGTCCCATCGATTGCCTCTGCCCGATTGCAAGGAGGCAGTTAGGAGACTTGGCATTAATGGTCTATGCTTCGAGTCAATACCTATAATAGCGCTTTTTGCCCCCCCCCTCCCCCCATCAATAGAGAAAGCATTGTAGCCTCTCTCACCTTCTATATACCATTTATATATATCTTTAATATATCAGCTTTTGTGTCTTATTATTACTACAGCTAAACTGTACTCATCTGAAATACAATTTCATTTTGCCTGGACTGATAGCTATTACACACGAAACGGGCCACCATTTCCTTTGGTCTTTTTCTTTCTCATCATAACCTAACTGGTTTCTTAAATTGAACTAGGATTTTTATGCACATATATATATACACACACACACCACACTTATTAACAGAGTCAATCACAAAGCTACAAGACATGCGTTGGTAACCGTAGTCATACACAATATCGATTTTATTCTTGCGTTAAACTAGTGAATGGACCCTACACATTTTACTTGTTAGGTCTGAATTAGGTCGTCATTTAGGTCTCTATATATGTATATTCAACAAATATTCACCATTGTTTTGTTGTATCATAAAAGCTGAAATGTGTTTTTGTTATGTGATAGTAAAAAAAAAATCACATCCTTTTCACCGGATTTATTTACATAGTTGAAATTCTCTTGTAAATATTTATCAGCTAATCAAATATGTCTTGAGGAAATATCCAAATCTTAAAGATATTCTTAGTAAACTCTCGTCCAAATTCAATTATTTTTAGTTATATCAATTGTTAAGTAAATATTGCTGAGAACTAGTTTGAGGCACAAAAGGGCATCTAACTTCTGGCCTTTTCCTATCCTCCTGCCGCTTTTTTTTTTTTTTTTTGAAGCACTGTTTACTACTTGGTCAACTAAACCTTAAAGAGCATGAAATTTGCTGAAGGAGGTCGCGAAATGACAACTCATTTCGGATATCAGGGTCATTCACTGGGTTCAATCGCAAGAAGATTGGAAATTGACTGAAAGTGCTTAGCCTTTGACTCTTAAAGGGTTAAATGCACCACTGTAGCTCTTAAGAGACACAGAGAAGCACACGGGACTCTGCTCCATGTTCTGAACTTTCTTGAGACCCAACGTCCTAATAGTAGCACCTGATCTAATTTTATTTATTCAATTGTAATTAAGTTTTTCAATAACGTTATTAAGACTTGATAGAAATTATATTTATATGATGCCCTCTGTGTGTGTGTCTGTCTGTTTGTCTGGCTCTCTCTCTCTCATCATACTCTTATCCCGCTTGTGGCAGGGTACGGTCTGTGGGGAGCGGCTTATTGCGTTGGACACACCAGTTCTCGTCTGATCACTGAAGTTAAGCAGCGCAATCCCAGCTAGTACTAACATGGGTTCCACTTAGGAAAACTGGGTACTGCAAATACCCCAAAATCGTTGCATTAGTGTAGTGTCTGTGCAGCTCCTGCATTAGAACTAGGCAGTGGACGAGGCTCTAATGACTTTATAGTTGAAGGGCCCTAAAAACACCAACGACCAAACGAAATGCGGTCGGTGGGTTCTGGCCCTCCACTCCCGTCTAGGTCCCTATCCGCCCCATACACTACCATAGGCCTTCGTACAACCTGTTCCCACGTCTGCTTTCGACTTCCTCTGCTCCGAGTGCTTCCAATATCCTGCATCTCTGTAATGGACCTCACCAGCTCCTCCTCTGCTCTTCTCATAGCATAAAAAGGACCTTTCGTCCGAAATAAAGTAAAAGTCGTTATCCTGATGGTATGGGACCGAATATCAACCTTAAACACTGGAAACCAGGGGTGTCAAAATAGCGGCCCGCGGGCAGCATGCAGCCCTCGAAGCCTGGAGTTCCAGTCCGCACAATCGATGCCATGTAGCATACATATGCGGCCTGCCACTCAGATGCGTGGCGAGAAGAGGACAGTAGTTTCCGGGCGCAATTGCAAAGGGGCGCCATGCGCACTGTTTGGCCCTCATGACATCGCATATTTTACCAATGTGGCCCTCGCGGTATCCCCAGTTTGACATGCCTGCGTGAAACAGATAAAATTAGGAGCTGAAAACGAGCTTGTGTCAACACCCGCCCGCCCTACTGCAACATGAATTCTGACATGAACCCCTGGCAATACGGAAATGAGATTAAAAGTATAGCAGCAACATGTAATTTCAGAAAGCAACAATTCATAGTCAGATGTTCTGCTACAGTTGACAGTGAAATGTGACAGCAACTCTCTTTGTAATTTAAATAGGAGTTAATTCTCTTCTCGAAAACCTGACGGATATTTGAGAAAGAAGACGTTTTGGTGGTTAGAATCCTTTTGGTGCGTTTGGTTCATCGGTGTTTTAGGGTACCTTCAACTACAAGGTCATTAGAGCCCCGTCCATTGCGTTTGTTCTAACGCAGAGACTACACATGCACTACACTAATGCGACGATATTTGGGTATTAGCAGTACCCAGTTTACCTCCGTTGCTTAACTCAATGATCAGACGAGAACTGGTGTGTCCAACGCAATAACCCGCTTGCAACGAGTGGATGAGGCAACATTTCCAGGTGTAAGAGCCCGGTGGAGTGACCGGCTGCGGAACAACACTGAAATATATCATCCTTATGTCAATTCAGAGAGACAAGATGGATACCCGACCAGGGAAAGGAGAGAAAAGGGTCAGAAGTTGCTTTACATTTTGTTGGTTAGGAAGGCTGCAATCTTGCATACGTAGTTCTATTGTTAACATTTTTTGGGGGAGGATGTGGGCCCTTTGACGGACTTTTTCACTCTCTATTTAGGAAATGAACTAAAAGGCGAATCGTAATATTATTGTACAACGTTCAAATTAGTAAGTGGCTTAGTGTATATTAATTTTATATTAACTGACGGTAATATTGATATGGACTATATATTTAAAGCCTGGTGCAGACCAAATATTGTAATTAAATCTATTCAGAGAAATCCATTAAAGGCTTTTATCAAAAAATCACAAAGGAAATCTGCGATTTTACAGAAAAAATCGTTGTATGTGTGAACAGGCGGCGCTGATTTAGATATGACTCCAAAGAGAAATTCATCAGCTTGAATATATATATAGTACAGTAATAAATGCATGTTTACTAAGGGACCATCACTGTGTATCGTTAAAACTTTTCATGGAGTCATTGCCAATGTTGACTTTCTCTCTCTCTCTCACCAATCTCCACCTTATAGTCTACCAACCCCAGTTTGGCAAATCTAAGGCCCCAATTGTTCTCGAGTTTTAGGACTTTTTTAACAAAGTTCTTGCACGCAATTCACGCATTTTGGACACCCAAATTGCTGACTCCATTGTGCTTGACAGCTCTAAACAAAGGGCTTCCCCCGCTTTCTGGAACCAATATATAATTGGTCGACTCTTAATGGCAGTCTCTGGATATTGCTTTGCACGTAACTGAGTTACTTTGAAAAAAAAAGCTTTTGTTGTATGAAACATTACTACGCCATGCAGTTCACTATCTGCCTACTTTTTTTGCTCTCTCGCATCGCCCTATCTCTTCTTCAGCTAGAAATAAGGACAAAATAAAAATCAGCTTCTCTTCATCCCCATACTTCAACTTGAACATTGCAAAGTGTTGCAGGATATTAAAATTTACAGGGTGATTCAGGTTTTGATAATAATGCTGCAATTGCAAAATGCATCTCCTAACCCTCTTCCCCTCTTGTAGCAGGGTCGCGTACCCATCTAGTCACTCTGAATAGGTTTTGTTGGTCGTGTTTTAGGGCCTTCAACTGCAAATTCATTACAGCCCCGTCCACTGCGTAGTTTCACTGCAGAGTCTGCACAGACACTACATTAATGTGACGATTTTTAGGTATTAACAGTACCCAGCTTTCCCAAGCGACCACCCATGTTAGTACTAGTTGGGGTTGCGGTTGTTAACTTCAGTGTCAGACGAGAACTGGTGTGTCCTCTGAATGGACACACGTGTGATGTAATGGACCGTATTTCTCCGCAGCTGATTTCACCCCTATGCTTATTGATCGTCGGTCCCATACACCTGCCTCATCTACCCGTTGCATAGTAGAGAGGGTTGTTTGACGTGCCAATAGCATCGTGCACCCTACACCGGACCTCGACTTTACTTCTCATCGGAAGGAAAGCAAACTCGAGACTAGCTCGAGACCACTCTCACCCGCAAGACGCCAACACCCACCCTCGTTTATTGAGGGTACTGGTGTGTCTCAAGTGTGAATTGGCCTTCCGTGGCGGTTTTCTGTTAGACGGCATACCACGGAAGGGTCGGGTACCCATCTTGTCCCTCTGAAAGGACAGTGAGTGATATATTGGGCGGTATTTTTCCGCAGACGGCTGCCGACCAAAAGCTGCAACCCCTATTCTTTTTGATCGTCGGTCTACTGTTGGTTGGGGCACTCCAGCGAGCTCCGACACCTGGGAATTTTGCCTCATTCACCCGTTGAATAGTAGAGAGGGCTCTTTACGCACAAATGTCATCGGGCCCACACGGGACTTCGGTTTTACTTCTCATCCGAAGGAAGGAAAATTCGAGACTTGTCGCTCTCTCGCCAGAAAGAAGCCAATGCACCTCGATCCAGTATTGAACCTGAAACCAATGACGCAGTAGGTGGAGTATGCTACCTCCTGCGTCATTGCGCGCGGGTTATGCTACAGCAGCAGCTCAATTTTTTTATTATCGTCAAGTCATTTATACTAGTCTTAGCTGATATATTTCTTCAATTTCTGATATTGCATTCAAACAGAGTACTCGTACTCTCTCTCTCGCTATGCAGTGTCACATAAAGTCAGCTTACTGAACCTGGTAGGAGTAGATTAGTAGTCGCACCTAGAATTCCTTTAGTGTTTCCTCCTGCAAGAAAAATATGCAAAAATATTCCTCCAAAGACTTATTGATTAATTCGACAGTGAAAAACAATTTCATAAGTTATTAGAAATGACATTATTTTAAAATAAAAAAAACTGGAGACGTGATTAATACCGTTAAACAGCTTTGCGGGATCCCAATCCGATGAATTTTAGTTAATTTCAAGCTTGAAAGATTTTAAAAAGATAAGCTTTACCAGTTTATCAACTGATTTTTTTAACAAAAAAAAAAAGACAAGAAATAGTGTAACGGAAATATTTTACCCGTTTGAAATATGTAGATTTGAGAGGGGGGTAAAAATTTCGTCTTCTTACAATATCAATAATGACATCATATTTTCGCTGTCATCTCATCAATATGTGCTGAATCGTCAAATGTTCCACTTGTTCATGTTTTGAAAAATACGGTTGTTTTTTTTTTGTTGGCAAAATTCATAAAAATTTCATATCTACACGATTTCTTCTCTTCCTATTTTTATATACAACATTTTTTCTGGAGTAGTCACGTTTCTGTAAATGTAACTATACAATCGTCTAGCAAAACATTTTATCATATTTTTGGACTCTCCTCCTCCCCCCTTTTCAGTTTCTCCTCTCGGCGTTCAAAAGTCTAACAACAAGAAAATATATCCAATACAAGTTTATGGATAATTTATTAACATTGTAATATTTGAGAGGAACATTCCTATAAAACTATCATATTTATGTAGTAGTCCTGACTCCAGATAGCAGTTTGATATCAACATACCTCTACTATTTCATAATATCAACTGACATAATTATGTAACGTTGATTTAAGAATAATCCCTAAACGATGTCTCTAACATTCATATCATGAATTAAAACTGAGAATTGCTACGACCCCTCACATTTTCAACTACCATAATCACCAACATTTATTTTTAGTTTAAGAGGATGAGAAAGAGGTGCTCCGTGTTCCGCAGCAATGCGGAAATAGGCTCAGATGTGACCCATACATTGTTGCTGTTCGTTAGTGTTTTAGGGCCCTTCAACTTCAAGGTCATTACAGCCCCGTTCACTGCATAGTTCTAGTGCAGAAACTGTACAGACACTACACTAATGTGACGATTTTACGGTAGTTAAGTTATGTTATGTTACACTAACGGGTTGGGGAGTAAGCCAAGCAGCCATAACAGGCCGAACCCTTAGGAGGCTACTCGCAGGTGAGGAGGAGTTAGGTGTAGGGGATGCAGGAGAGGGGAAATTTGCAGCACCCAACGTTCCCTACAAACCACCCGTATAGGTACTAACGTGGGTTTGCGTTGCTTAACTTTAGTGATCTCACGAGAACTGGTGTGTCCAACGTAACTTGTCAACTACCCAATTTTCCCAAGCGACCACCCATGTCAGTACTAGCTGGGATTGCCATTTTCACGTCAGTGATCAGACGAGAACTGGTGTGTCCAACGCAATAAGCCGCTCTCGTCGGGTGGACGAGGACCTAGTGGGAGATAAGCGAGAATGGAGGGCTAGAACCCGCAGACCCGATGCATGATGATGATGAGATAATGTAACGGAATTACTTCAACTAGTTGTCTCTTTAGTGTGCATATCTTTTACCCAGTGGCAGAATAGTTGAATAGGTGAATAAGGGAGTTAAAGGAGTTCAAAGTTAGATTAATTATCCGTACTTCAATATCTAAATGAAGAATTAACGAAATATAAGGTCCCACTACCACTTCCGCTTTTTCACTCTTATCATCAACAGTGGACTCAATGACATTTTGAACGTGTTATTCAGCTCCATTTTTTGTGGTATTTTACACTACAGGTTATTTGCTAAAGAAAGCATCCTTCTGGCGGGAGAGAGCGTGAGGCAAAATCAGCAAGGGAAATCCAAATTTTCCTTTAAATTTCAAATGTATCTATGTCACATCCTCATCATCATCACCCCCTTATCCCACCTGTGGCAGGGTCAGGTCTGCGAGTTCTAGCCCTCCACTCCGGCTTATCTCACATCAGGTCCTCACCAATAATCGTCGCATTAGTGTAGTGTCTGTGCAGCCTCTGCACTAGGACTATGCAGTGGATGGGTCTCTAATGACCCACACTCACTACCATATTATTACAAACGATCCGCTAGAAAATCTGCTTTGGTCTTCCCCTGCTCCGAGTGCTTCCAACTACCTGCACTCCTGTAATGGACCTAACGCGTTCCTGCTATACGTTTTAGTATCCTAACTAACTGCTCTGTTATTCCTGTAAGGGTCCCCACATTATCTTTTTGAGTATATTCAAATTTCAAGAAACTGCAATGAAATTTTAGGTGACGAATAACTGGTGATAAACATATTCAAAAGATATATATATAAAGGACTTTTTAATGTCATCCTTCCTGAGATATTCACAGCTTCTCCTTCATAAGGAACATAAAACTCGGCTATGACACCTTGTCTGACTGAGTGTTTAATGTGGACAAAGTTCAAGAAGTCTTTATGCATCTTGTGTAAAATTATAAAAATAAAAAGAAAAATGACATAGGAGTCTATCAGCAAAAAAATAAAAACAAGAATATCTGACGCGTCATCATTGCGAGAAGCTAATGCATTTTATTGGAAAATGAAGTGCATATGCCTGTTATTTTTACTCCATTTTTTCTTCCTCTTCTTATTTTATTATATATTTGCTCCTTTTTTTTTGCTTTTAAGTCTTACTTTTCATATTCGTAAGGCATCGTACAGAGAAAGAGAGAATAAAGTACATAACAGTGTAAAAGCACGGTTTATCCACGGAAGAGAAAGAGAGAGAGAAAATCCACCAAAGGCATTAAATCTTCCTGTGCTCTCAGCACTGCAACTGTGCCTCCTGTTACAAACTTGATCGCCGAAATAGCACCATACATAAAGTATGCAAAACGATCCGACATCCTAAAAATTACACATTCATTGGTTAATTTGTGGAGGGTACATGTTTACAAATAGCCTCCAAATACTGAATACAATAAGGAGCTCCAAATGCTGATATAACTAATGCGTTTGATGTTGGAAAACCTGATTTGAATTATAATTCACTTTTGGTCCTACTACTCAATTTCAGAATGAAGAAAATAGATGTTACATTTCAGATTCACCACATTAACATCATCATCGTATCCTTATCCCTCCTGTGGCAGGGTCGGGTCTGCGGGTTCTAGCCCTTCACTCCCGCCTATCGCCCACCAGGTTCTTGTCCACTTGACACAGTACCATACCCTTACGGACAACTTGCTCCTACATCTGCTTTGGTCTTCTCCTTGCCCCGGGTGCTGCCAACCACCTACATTACTGTAATGAACCTAACCTGCTCCTCCTCCCCTCTTCTCATTACGTATCCATAACACTTCAATTTTTTGGCTTGTTGGTGTGTTAGGGCCTTTCAACTACGAAGGTCATTAGAACCCCGTCCACTCCGTAGTTCTAATGCAGAGACTGCATAGACACTATATGAAGGCGACGATTTGGGGGTATGAGCAGTACCCAGTGTTACCAAGCGATCATCCAGGTTATTACTACACTACCTGGGGTTACGTTGCTTAACTTCGATGATCAAACGAGAACTCGTGTGTCCAACACAATATGCCACTCCCTACCACTTCAAATTAACTCTTCCTTCTGTTTTCGCCATGTCCCTCTCCATGTCCCTCTCCATGTCCCTCTCCATGTCCCTCTCCATGTCCCTCGCCATGTCCCTCGCCATGTCCCTCGCCATGTCCCTCTCCACCCCAAGCTACCTCTAATATACTCGTTCCTAATTCTATCAACTCTCGACACCCCACTCATGCACCACAGCATTCGCATCTCGGCTACTTGCATTCTATTTACATGGCTCTTCCTCACTGCCCTAAACTCTGCTCCAAAAGCAGAAGCAACTCCGAACCCATTTTCCCGCCTATTGCAAGGTTAGGTACTCATCTTGTCCGTTTGAAGGGACACAAGGGTGATCTCTATTGAAGTGCTTTTCCACAACCGTTTGCCGACCAAACCTGCACCTCCCAGATTATTTATTATCGGTTACTATTCGTTGGGGCATTCTACACGTGGAAGTTTTGTCTCACCTACCCGTTGCATAGTAGAGAGGGTGCTTTGACGTACAAATGCCATCCTACATCAGACAGGACCTCGGTTTTATATCTCATCCGAAAGAAGGCGCACTCTGTGTATGTCCCTCTCCCTCTCTCGACCGAAAGAAGCCAACCCACCTCGGTCGAGTATCAAACCTTGAACCACTGATGCAGTTACCGAGCGTGCTACCCACTTCGTCACCGAGGCTGGTCTGTCCAACACTCTGTTCCATATAATAACAATAATACCAAACTACTAAATTGTATTTCTTTAAAATGTTACAGTAGAGAAATTTTCTTCCGATTTTTCGATATCAGGATCTATGGTACTAATACACCAACTCCATTGAACATGATTCCAAATGGTACCGATGATATATTTGGCTACACACAACCAACCACAATACATCTAACAAAACACTTTTCAAAAAGGGTTCCCCCTACAATACAATCACCAGCATCATCATTTCATTCGACAATGAAAACCATCAAATATGTGGCCTTGCAGTTGAACGAAGAATATATTGATATTGTAAATAAATAAAACACAAATCATATTAGTAGATGTATTCGCACTTTGTGCGATGTTGGCTACACTGAAAAGATCACTCATTAAAAGTCTAAACTATGGTCAACATCAGTATATAATTAAAGGATCATGTTGCGAAAGGGTTGAATGGGATGGGAGAGGAGAAAGAGAAGCGAACAAGTGGACAACAATAGATCCTAACCAGCAATAATACAACTAACATTTCGTAATGAAATTATTGTCGTTACAAATGACTACTACTACTACTGCTGCTACCAAATGATAATCTCAACGTGCAAATTCTGCAGGCTAAATCTCGTTGGCCTGCATTCCAGGCGCAAACAATGATTTTGTAAATCGATCAATATTGCATGATTCACTTTGATTACTTTAAAACGAGAAGAAAAGCGCTGTAGCGAAGCTTTAACCGTGATATCAAGCTTGAAAAAAGTGTTTTATCATTACACAAAATTCCACTATGACGTCATATTTACAAGAGCGAAACACACTCACACACGTCTGAAACAAAGAGAGTAGTAGTAGTAGCTTGCCGGCTAAATATTTTTATCAATAAAACATTTTAAAATTATGATACATTGTGGTGGAAATGTAAAGGAAACGCTCCAGATGGAGTAGAGGGGAGTTATCATCTTCCATCCATCATCTCCACTTGAGCTATTATGCATTTCTGCAGGTATAATAATAATACCTAATGTTAACCAAAACACGTCTAATGTGTCCTAGGAATTGAATACAACAAGCAACCCTTTGTAGACGCTAGACGCCTTAATTCAGCTTAGGGTAAACTCCACGGCACAAAGGCTGCTCAAACTGAATAGACTTCATTCACAAAGGAACCATCAATTCATATAAGAGACCAAGAATCTTGAAATCAATCTTTTCAAGTCTCCTCACAACTCTTGAAGGAGGATAGAGGGAAGGGGGGGGCCAGGGCAGGATAAAAAAAATCCCATTTTTATTATACAAAGTACTCTGTGTGCGTATGTGTAGTAGTCGTCATATTTTTGTTACAACTACTCTAGTAATGGTGGAAAAAGTCTTAGAGACTCACAAAGAAAAAAAAAATTTTTTTTTTGATGGTTAACCCCTTTTGCCTTCCCCTTTCTCCAAAATTTCTTCAAGATGAAGGAACTGTGAGTAACAATATACATATAGAGCTGCTGAAGGGATATTTTCAAAGCTATTTGGAAGGAAATGGGGCGTTTAAATTATATGGAATAACTAAGATCCTGTTAGTTTGCCAACAAACATGTGACCTAGTAAAAGTCATTGAAGGCACCCACCTATTGTACACCACGATTTTAAGAAATATTAAATGTTCGACGTTAGCTGCCTTTTTTGAGGGGAGGGAAGAGAGGGAGAAGAAAAGAGAAGGGATGAATAGCATTAGGACACACACATACACTATGCATTAAAGTTATTTCAAACTTGTAATCCATAAATGCATTATATTTAGGCTCGTTTCCAACTTATAACAGAAAAATGCATCAAATTGAAATCTAAATTGGATGAGTCGTCCTATTGTTTTACAACCATTAGCGTCGTAATTTATTAAAATGCTAAGCAATTATCGAAAATTCATGTCGCTGACCTTACTTTCTATGCCAGTCATATTTTAAAATTAGTTATATATTTACATTTCTATCTCCAACATTATAAAGTGCCCCTATTACGAGTATATCACAAAACAATTCTTGGATCAATGACACAAAGAGCTAAATGGACAGCCGATATGAAAATAAAACAATTAGGAAATACATAAAAATTTCAAAACCGGTACATCAGGTAATCTATTGAAATAGATATCCTAAACAATAAAAGAGAAAGGCAATATGTACTACTATGATTTCAACCACTTGCATTTATCTAACGAGATCACCCCTGTGGTAGGGTCGCTCTTCTAGCCCTCCACCCCGCCTGTCTCCCACCAGGTTCCCGTCCACCCCACACTCTACCATATCCTTACGGACAACCTGCTCCATCGTCTGCATTCCTGAAATGGGCCTAACGGGCTCCTCCTCCCCTCTTCTCATTACGTGTCCATACCACCTACTTCAACCTACTCTTCCTCATTTTTTTCCGTAATGTCCCCCACCCCCAGGCTACCTTACATATACCCATTCCTAACCCCATCAGCTATCGACACCCCGCTCATATACCGCAGCATTCACATCTCGGCTAGACTTGCATACTAATGCCGTGGTTCATCCCCACTGCCCAACACTCTGATCCATATAGCATAGCTGGCCTAACCACTGCCCTGTAAAACTTCCCTTTGGGACCCTCCTTTCACACAGGACTCCACTTGCCTGTCTCTACTTCAACTATCCTCATGGACTCTATGGGTTACATCCGAGTCTATCTCTCCATTGCTTTGGAACGCTGATCCTAGGTACCTTACGTTTTGCACTTTCGTCACCAGTTCGCCCCTAGAAAGCTCGTCACCACTAGTTTCCTGTCCTTTCGAATTGAAACCTAAATACTCTGTCTTCTTCATGTTTATCTTCAGCCCTCCGTTTTCTATCGCTCCTCTAATATCGTTTAGGCCCTTCTCTATTTGTTCCCTGGAGTCACTAAGTTTTCCAATATCGTCGGCAAATACCATAAACGGGGGGGGGGCGCATTCTCCTATTCCTGTCAGCAGCTCGTCCATAACCAGCATGAAAAGGTATAGACTTAATGCTGAACCTTGGTGTGCCCCAACCTTCACTGGGAAACCCCCCACCACAAAAGAGATAATTTTTTTTTTTGTTTTAAAAAACCCCTTCCGCTCAACAGCTGAACACTACCACCTCTTTTATTTTGTTTGTTTAAATGCTTCAAATGCAACAACAATCATCTGCTACACTTGATCTTCTATGTCGGCTAGTCCTTAATTCAGAATATGAGCAGTGAAATGAAAGTATCTATCAAAAATTACAGCATATACTCGAATACATAATGACAACAATGAGACCTAAAAAGGATTGTAGTTATTGAATGTCAAATTTGAGGAAACGAAGAGCTAAACCATGACCTGCACAATTCTCACAGTATTCTCAAAGGACCTGAAAAAACTCAGCAATCAGGTCAAACCACATGGAAAAGGTGAATGAGGACGATGGAGATGATGATGATGATGATGATGATATTATGATCGTCATCATCCTAATCATGAAGATTTATACAACGTCTGCTATGTGACAGCCTTCAAAAAAGAAGAGGGTAATGTAATTTCATCATAATGAGAGAGCGATTTCTACTTCCTTTGAATTATTATATTATTTTTCTTTGTCTCCATCTGACGGGTGTAACGACAATATTTCTTTATAAACCTAACAATTTTACAAATTAACCATACGTGTTCGAATCAATCTGAAACAAGTGTATTGCAAACCTCAAAGGTCCCTCGCTTCAAGAGGCACCTTTTTTTTTTTTTAATGTTGAAATACGGCTCTCAAGTTTACTAGAATTAACAAGGGAATGTGATATTAATAATAAATGAGTGATTAATAATAAATTACCTGAAATACGAAAAAAAAAACCCTTGGTAGAATATAATCTTAAGTTGAAAGGACGTTATCGGTGAGATTGATAATACGTAAAACCTGGACTTTGCATGGCCCATTAATTATACAAAAAGACTTCAGGACTGAGATGAACTATTATGCATAATAACTATAAAGAAACCATTCTGATAGGGTACTCAACTTTTATCATCGCATGGCACCTGCCTAACCCTAAACAAACGTCAACTAGCGTAGGAAGGTGGAGGAGGGACCATATTCTTTTCTGGAATGAACAAGTGGCAAAAGCAATTAGATAAGCATACAACCCCAAGTATTGTTTAAGAGAAAAGGACTTGCACTTGAACACAGAAATGGCGATGATGGCTTTTTCATACCTGATAAAGAAAGGGCTTCTAGATATAACCTTCAACGAATGAGTGAAAATGAAAATAAATCCCTGTATTGTGCAAATCAAGATTTGGAGAAAAATTTTTATCAATTGCACGCAGCGCACTCCTATGTCAACCTATGCTCAGTGTTTCCTGTAGATAAGGTAGACAAATGTCAAAATGCCATTTCTGTCGACACTTCAGAATATAATATCATTTAACGGATGACAGCAATGATTATGCATAAAGTAAAGAATTAAATCGTTGGTTTTCTTACTAATTTAAGGTTAACAATTTGATTTGAAAGAGGGAAAAAATAATGTAATAGATATATCTACAAATAGGAAGATAAATACGAATCCCTTGCCGACAAACATTTGCTAAACGTTAGTCGTTAGATAGTCATTCGACAGCCAAGTTGCCATTTCACTAACACCTCATATCATAGAGAGGGGAGTGGAGCAAAAATGCTTTCTTTGAAATTTCCAAAAGTGAATTATGCTTTTATATGGCTTTGTAAGGAATCAGTTAGGGCTTTTACGATGCTGGTCACATACATTAGGATAGATTTGTTTCCAGCAGATGAAGGCTAAATCCAGATTTCTTCTTTCTAATATATCCTGCACGACAATGAAAAAAAATTGCAATACACTTCAATTCATCTTACCAATCGACGTTTATTTCAGGGTGATAAGATTACCTCTCATGTATGCAGACGATGGCAGAATTCTCGGCAAGCGTGATAGACAACGAAAAAAAAAAACTTATTTTATGCAAAGCCCGTAAAGAGGAGAGAAAGGAAAAGAGGGATTTAAGAAAGCCACGAAGAATTTCAAACTTTGCTAAAGGAACCTGAAAGAAACACGCATTTATTTGTCTCATTCAATGAGTAAATCATTTTCAAACTAACCAGTCTCCTATAAAGAAAAAAAATTAGTAACATGACAGCAGTGAACAAAATCATTATCACGTACTACTAAGCATCCGTATCAGTTCTTCAACTTAGTGTCAACTCTAAAATAAACAGACTAACTCCTTAACACATCGGCCATGCCTTTTCATGGACATGCAAATCACATTCTCTACAGGAATATTCCCGACACATTCCCGACATATATCAGGGGTGAATCAGGTGGAGCACTTCAAAAAAAGTGTGCCCAAAATAACTTTCAATATTCAGAATCCCTTAGTATAAATCTAGCTAGCAATTACAATAATCTCCACTGCCAATTTGGCCTAACATGGCTGCTTGCAGTGTATTCAACTAGAACTAGAACTGCCCCTTTGACAATGTCCTATCGTCATTGGTTTAGCCAACTGCAGATTGGACTGACAGTATAGAAATGGGAATTGTAAATGCAAAAATGCCTCATCAGTTACAAAGCTGAATCATTCATCAATTAAAATACGGTATGCGCCTCATTGAGCCACTGAGGGAAGAGCATTTGCTGCATTGCTCCCCCTGGATCCGCCCCTGTTAATATATTCCATGTCTTTGAAATTTCGACAGCTTGAAATCGTATTTGTTTATCTACTACAGTTTAACACACTCGCATTAATTTAGCAACACTTTACAGAAACTTTGCTTCTCCACAATAACTACTGATAAGAAGGTACAGGACCGCCATTACATGTTAACATTTTTGGAACGACACGTGACAACCCCTCTTCTACGGTGCATCGGTATGCTCTTTCACACCATCAGGCAACTTGCCGTAGAAGATCGAAGTAAATGAAAAAGCTGACGTTCCGTAACATAATGCACTCACTCCTTCCTTCCTTCCGATCACGTGCCGATATTCTCTCTTTCCCTATTCTAAAGTCAGTTTCGATTTTATTTCTAATGCTAAAATAATTGTAGCAGACATTAATAAATGTGAAGTGGCATCAGTATTTCAGTGAATAGGGTGTTTCTCTACGATAAGGAACATGTTAAGAGCTCCTTCCAACAGATAAAAATTAAAAACGGTGGTACCATGTGTAAGTAGCCGCTTAATGGCATCTGTCCGTACGACCTCTAAACTCGTTATAATTAGGACCCGAGGATGAATTCATTCACTCATAGAACTTTCTTTAATGTTGGTAATTTAAACTTTGGTTTCAGATCGAATTCCTTTTCAGTTCTAGTATGACGACCATTTTAACTGTGCTGTTTTAAAGTTCATAAAATGTATATAAAAACGACCGGAAAATGAGCAATATGACGTGAGAGTCTTTATAATATAAACCGTCTAATATCTGGATACAGTACAGGCACTTCCAAAAAGTAGTTAATGGGAGTTGGCGAAGACATTTCATTCTACTCAAGTCGTTAAATAGTCTTTTTTAATTCTGAAATAGATCATAATGTATCAAGCTCTTGTAATTACCAATTACAACGAAAAAGAGATAGATATCTTATAATAATTAATTATGAAAATCTGCAAAAAAGTCACGTAAACATTTTCAAACTTAATAATGAATATATTATTAGATTTTCACAATGCACGTGGTCTCTCCCGTCCATTAGAAATAGTATAGTGCATACGTTTATTTAAGAAATTTCGTCTTTGCTGCTCCATATAATATGTAATAGAAATGAAATATAACGGCCACTAAAAATATCAAGTTATAAGATTACGACAGTCATCACAGAGACACGCGCATACATACACACTTTGCGGTAAATGCCAGATGGCCCTTCATATTTCCATTTCTTTTTTGGCTAACGCATTCGTTCTGCTAACACTTCTCAAATACCTAAACCATTTTTAACATGTCAAATAAATACTTGTCGTAAAATTGATAACTGCAATTTAAAACTAAATCCGAAAAAGGGTCTTGTTTCAAGTAATGTATCATAGGATAGATTCACAGTAAGTAGCTTGAACTGCGTGGCACTGGCCTGTGTCGCAATTGCCAGGTTTATTGAAATTATTGTGAATGGAATGTTAAGCATTTGACATATTTTCACTTTAGCAAACTTTATTCGAAGGTCTTTTTTTTTTAATACTACTGTCGCTGTTTTGAAACACAAGGTTTCAAGTTGTGTGAAATTGCAAGTAACTGGAACTTAAATAATGTAGGTGAGTAATTATCCTCAACTTTATCTACATTTCTAAACAATTCTTTGCTACTCCAGTGAATAAACTACGATTTTAAGTAATTAAAAATTCGTTATTAAAAACTAAATCTTATCCAACTCAGTACCTTCTTAGTAAAATAATAGTACTTGAAAGAATTATCGATGGTGACACAGTGAGCATTCAGTTTCATATAGTTGTATGAAACAACAGAGTACACCTAAAATAAGATGATGTGATATTTCTTTTATTTTTTATAAAGTGAGTGATCACTAAAAGTAGTTGTTTATCTCTAAAACAAATGACATAAAAGTCAGGTGTCTTAATAAAAACTTACCTTTGATCAGAAATGTTAACATGACATAAAGCTTAATTGCGGTGTTACCTCTGCTGGATCTCATGATGCAAAATATCCCACATAAATGTTCAGCATATCAAATAAAGTCGTATCACTGAATATAAGGGGACGTTATATAGGAAATGGACTGGATCGTTCCCAAGAAGGAAGTAGGATGAGAAACACACACTTGAACACAAATACATAAGAATTGAGGTAATGTAGGAGTCTAACGCAGACCGCAGTCGTCGCCGCCACCGCCACGCAGCCAATGCTTACCGGTAGGAAGCCAACCAACTACAAGACACACATACAGAGTAGGAGCTTTTATAGTAAATTGTGTAAAACGTGAGGCTTGCAATAGAGAGCGAGAGCTCTCGTCTCGTCTACTATTGATTCCCTACTGTGTACAGATGGAAGTGAATTGCAATTCACAAAGATTCTTTGCTCTTATTGATCAAGGAGCTACTTCAATTTCATTCCATCTCTTTGGCGTGCGCGCCCCTTCACTCTCTCTCGCTATGCATATCGTTCCTAGGTGTTTTTGGCAGGCATCTTCCACCAACGTCGCAGCGCCTCCCGCGGAATAATACATTACTCGTTTGCAAGTCCTTTGGAAGTTGACGTCCGATAATGACTGGACAGCTGTGATCAAAGGAGTGGAACAGATGACCAAGAGAAGGGACAGGAAATAAGACATCGCAACAACTTTCTATCTTTTGCTAGTCCAACATCTTCAAAGAGATTAAATTGACAGGACGTCATCACTTTTATACCTCCCACCTTGCACTGCTCGCGCTCCTCTTCCCTCCCAGCTCGACTGCGTCGTGTCATAAAGGTGCATTATTGAATGTTTTGGGAGCTATCAAATATAAATAATATTGTCTTATATCCTAATTAGGATAAGGATCAGTCTTCTTTGAGCAAGACTTACGGCAAATATTGTCTAATACTGACACTGAGCACGCATAAGCTCAAAGTCATATTCTAGATCTGTGATGCTGCGACGCACTTAAGTAGAGCATTTTTCGACGTATTTATTTAGCTCGCGAGTTTGGTGATTAAACCCAATGATTGAAGGCGACTAAGGTCACTTTTTCAACTGGCCACTGTATCCTTTTTTTTTTTTTTTTTTTTGTTAATTTGCCAATTGAATTGATCGTCACCACGTTCGACGACGGATAACTTCATTCACTGTTTGGTGCGTGTGCACGTGAGTGGAATTCCACTTGATGACGTGTTTCCGAGTTTATCGTTCTATTTTCTTTGAAGAGTTCTTAATTATGGAGACAAATAGATGGCGCAGGGAAATAAGGATTTCAACGAAAACAAAACGTAAACTTCACTTTTTACTCACACTAACGATCTGAATGCTAGAGAGAGAATAATGGCAACTATAAAACACAAGCTCGTGGCATTGTCACCCATACATCCTTCATATGTCGGATTGACACTGTCTTTTTAAATCGAATTTCTCTAGTGTTCGCAAAGTGGCTGGAAGGGATTGTATTTGTGATATAATTCTTTGATCTGTCCTCTAAAACAAATGCTTTGTTACAAAATTTTACATTTAAGTGTTGTCACAAGATGCCTGAGTATGGGTTACAGGTAACCCTGCGATGACAATTTCCTAGCCGTTTCACTGAATATACAGTAATTTAACCGTGATAAAATCTGTGGGGGGAGGGCTGTTGTAAACAGTTGGAAATGAGGTTTAGGAGGCGAAATTAATGAACTCCAGTGTTGTGGCTCTTCTACTGAGAGATACGAGGCTTATTTACCATCTCTTGCGTTGTTAATCCATTTCTGTTTGTAGTGGGCTATATAATCTTTTGAAACCTGCGCGAAAATTAGTCATGCTGAATTGCTTAGCTATAAGCAACTAAAGCCCTGAGTCTTTAATATCCATTCATAAACGGAAGTAAACATGCATATATTACAGTACTTTGAAAGTCGCTCTGATCTCTCAGTCTATACATGTCACTAGACCATAACGGATTATCAACATTTTTATCACTAGGGCACAGGGGAGAACAATTGATGGACTGATCTCCCTGTCTTTTAGAAATATGAGCATTTATTTATCTAAAATGATCCTGGTTTTCCCGTGGAATTGAGTAAAATGCAAGAATCAAATGAAAAAGGCAACGCATAGGATGAGCATTCAAACTATAATTATTCAGTTGATCTTCCCGGCACTTCCATGAAAAGAGTCAGCTGCTAGGGCTGAGGGTCAAACATCTAACAAATTGCTAGATTATTGAGAACCATATTCAGTTGTTAGACAGATCTAATACCGCATTCAAAACATTAGGTAAGACAAAACTACATACCACAAATCATTAAAGACCAAGTCGAAGCTCTGAGAATACCATTAAAAATACACGCAGGCGATGATATACGTGAAGAAAACACGAGATGAGACCGCATATAATAACCGACGGCAAAATATTGTTTTATTCATCACTAGATTTAATGATAAACGACAGCACCTGTTGTTGTTGTTGAATGTAATCAGGGAATAGCACGAAAGGGTAGTTTTTTTTTTCAAAAGTTCCAATCAGCATATCAAAGAAAAATATGCAGTGGTTTCAACTAGAAAATTTAGGTGGTAGGCCAACATTTTTTACACATAGAACTTGGTTTTTATGGAAGTCTCGATGAGAAAGCTATTCATCGTAAAAAAAAGAGCTTCAAAGTTAGGGCCGCGACGTAATCGATGATCAATAAAGCAAAACGGCCTTTCTGTATTTTCTAGAACGAGTCAAATCGTCTAACAATTACTGGCAAACAAAAGTGAAATGTCATGAAACAAGTCACATAGGTGGGTACTATTTTGAAGCTATAGCTTCTTCAAAATCGAATTAAAATAGGAGTATCGAGTTTTATAAGTACTAATCGTATGTGTGTTTGTATAGGGCCATTTATGCATGTGCAGTCAACCCAACAACAGTCTTCATTATTATCGTTAATGTTCATTCCCTTCTCGCCAATGCCACCTGCTGCATTGCATTGTTCCTGCTTAGAAAATCTCGTTCATCAGTGTTGAAGCAATAAAAATCAAAAAGAGAAACTGTAGGCATGTGCTGTGGCAACAGAATAGAAAATGAACTTTTGTTATTTCCCATTAAAAAAGTTAGCAGTATATCTGTGGCTTTGTTACGCACTTATTAACAGCAGTAACGCACTGTGTGGATATTGTAGTAGAGTTATAAATCTACATATGCCTAATTACACCACTAATAAAAGTTACATGGTGGACTCAAAAAGGTATAAACATTCGACAATTAAACAGGGTTGTTCACGAATATATCGCCGCATCGATTAAAAGCTTGGGTGGACTAGTTACCTCCTGCCCTCAATATATATTACCACGTTTTGAATCTCCTTCTCCCTCACTAGTCTAATATTAAAATTTATATAATAGCAGATAGAATTTTGAATAGTATCCTGATAAGAGGCACAGCTCCCTACCTCCCTTGAAAGCTGTTCTCCACAGCAGGGGACTTGTCATTTACAAACGAGTCAAAATTGGATTGCTCTATCTAGGAACACTTTAATATGCTATGGGAATATCAATAACACTGATTATGCATAATGATTTTTAAGTGTTTGTGATCAGCATTCTTGAGTGTGGTTGACCAGATGAAAGGGTCTTAAATAGAGGTCTTGATTTAAAGACTTTAAGTGCACATCAGAGACCATGTCTGGTGTAGTAAAGCGAGTTGCCCCTCAGTTATTGACTATTCACTGCGCCACCCCTGCAGTACTTTTTCTAGACAGATATTCAGTGAATTGAAAATCTCCAGTTACACGAAGTATTGCATTAAATGATAAAAGTTGTGAAACTCGAGAGACTTTCCATGATTAATGGCATTAGAAATATAGATAAAATAAAACACGATACAGTTTAATGGGCTCGAAACAATGCTAATATTATTTATGGTCAATTAATATTGGAAAATTTTAATATAAATTTTTTTTTACTGATCTTTAAAGGTAGCAGCAGAAGGTCCGCTTCAGTAGCGCAGATGTGGCCAATGAATGAAAAGTAGCCCTTTCTAGATGGAGTGAATGAAATAGGCGTGCAAATCGACAAAATTTCCTGGTGTAGCGGATCGCTCCTTGGTCTCAGTAAGTTAAATGGTCGACACAATGACAATAAGTAAGGGTTTGCAGAATTGAATAAAAAAAAAAGCCATCCATAGATTGCCCCTGTGTGCACAGTTCCGATGGGATAAATGTGCACCTGATGCTGCGGTAGGCTGGAAAAAGATTTGAAATGATGGTGAGAAATTTCTGGCTGTCTCTTAGATCTTATGATGGTAAGTATCATGGAAGTCACCATAAAAAATAAATAACTGACCTCATTACGGTACCTTACATATTGAGATATTAAAATGGGTGAACCAGGTTATTACAGCATCAAAGAACATCAACGGTGGATGATGCAGAGTGCGGTGACCTTTCACTGCTGAAGGACAGCTGAAGCCTACTGTGCTTCAGCTCTCGCCCCAATGCCTTATTGCTTGAGACTTAAGTTGAATTGCTACTCTGTTTCTTTCATAAATGTATCCTTTAGGCAACATCTTATCTCTCAGTAAGGCAAAATGTATCGCCTTTGTAGATATCCAATAAACATCCAGTGGTTGTGGTAGGTCACCAATGAACCCCAATTTAATTTATTGAGATGGGGGAAAGAGAGAAAGGTCAAATGGCTCAAGGGACATAGGGGCATGGCACCTAGGCTCGAAATAAAAGAAAACTGGAGAAATATAAACAGAGTAGTATCCACCGAGTTTTATTATCAATGGCTTTATGCTCGTATTTTTTGAAATGAATTATATGATTGTGGCGCCTCATAGTATGCCAATATCTTTCCTGATATTTCTACTTAATACAGTATTTGACTGTCCACTTTCTTGTCATGAAATTCGGTCGCTGGTTTTCAGCTTTTAAGTGTAATTTTGGTGGCTAGCCAGCTAGACTCATAAAATGTAACTAGCGGCCACTGAATGTGGGTTGTCTTGTGGTTGTTTTCCGCAGTGGCTGAACTGTAATGATACTCATCTGGAAATGTGTTTGGAGATTAACCCTCCTGCTTGCTAAGAGAAAACTTTAACCCAATTATTGTCAGATTAGAAAGCATCCATAGAGGACTACTATCAAATAGTTGGAGTACTTAATAGTTAAACATGTAGTCTTATTTATAACGCCACTTGCATTGCCAAACTAGAGTCTAGAGGCGTTTATTTGTTTTTTTTTGTTACTCAGTAAATAGTTGGAACATGCAATTTCATTGTGCTCATATTCAGAGAGGCGTAATATGCGTAATGTTGCCTTCGTTAACCAGCAAAAGGATAGGGCAGTGGATAATTTATAAGGAAAAACGTTATATTTAGCAAGTTAAATAATAGTTGTCCTATATACAGCACTACACACATACAATGTCCAAAGTGAAAAAGCATATGTCAAAAAAAACATCATTTTGATGCTGAAAGAATATTACGTAAAATATTACCTACCCGTTGTGAATTTGTTTTCCCCTTTTTTTTCCTACCTCTCTCTCTCTCTCTCTCTCTCTCGCCATACTTTGGCTGGGTTTGACTAAAGTAAGTGCGTGTCATTTGTGTTAATACATCAGTTTATGTACAGGTGGAATGAGCAACGTATTTGCAAATTGGGCTTTTAATTGAAATTAGGTAGTATGTCATTATTATTTACAACATTTTCCAAAATATTGTCTAATGAGAATAGATTTGAATAAATACACATATATACTGTATGTCTTACTTGTTGTAGGTCAACCACTTACACAGAGTCGGAAGGACTGAACAGGAATTCAGGTCCAGAGAAAAGCGACAAGGTTCCTCTATCACTTAAAACGAGGATCTCGGACAGCATCAATGGACTAGTCTAACTCTGGCTGCTTGTGTACTGTCCTGAATGTTGGACACGAATAACAAATAACATGACCTTCATTCAACCAAAATTAATCATCACATCAAAATTTTTATACTAAAATAGGGGTAAGTGACAATTTTTCACTATTATATATTGCTGATTTCTCTTCCGTTCTTAATTTAAATACAGTGTAACCTCTTTAATCCGAGCATGGGATAATCGGAACATCCAATAATCCGAACAAGATTCGGTTCATATTCTCATTTCATTGATCCGACCAAAGTTTCGATAATCCGGATAGGTTGAGGTTGCGCTGTATTTTTGTTTCCAGAACAGTTGACTTACGTTTATGAGCTCAACTAGTAATGCTGATGTAGACACCATTGGTCACATTAAGACAATTTTAATAACAGAATTATATAAATACTTTAAAAGTGAGTAAAAGAGATGTTGTTTTTTGAAATATTTTTATAGCTTATATCGTTTGGAAGTTTACATTTTTACACCCTTATCACGCCTGTGGCAGGGTCGGGTCTGCGGTTTCTAGGCCTCCACTCCCGTCTATCTCCCACCAGGTCCCCGCTCACCCCACACACTACCATATCCTTACCGACAACTTACTCCCGCGTCTGCTTCGGTCTGCCCCTACCCCGGGTGCTTCCAACCACCAGCATTCCGGTAGTGGACCTAACGAGCTCTTCCTCCTCTCTTCTCATTACATATCCATAACACCTCAATTTTCCTGTAAGGGTCCCCACATTCCTCCACGTCCCTAATCTAAGATTAATCCCTATTCTTGATGAGACTGCTCTGATTGGGGGGGGGGGGCAGCCAGGCGTCTGGAACCCGCAGGACTACTGTGCGAGGGGATGCCGACCTACTTCATGTGATGATTATATCTATTTATATGACATTTACATCACAATAACGACATAATATGAATTGTCTAGATAACTCACCGTATCGAAATAATGTCATCATTGACTTTGAGGTTAATAGGAGTACAAGCAGGAATTTTTCTTCAGGAACTAAAAAAACAAATAAAGTTTAACAAAATGAGCATATTTTTTTCTTCTTAAATATTTTCAGTACATTATCTTTAGTTATGGAAATGATGAGTTTAAATTGGAGTGCCTGGTATGGATGAGCATACCACCCTCTCCCCCCTTTTGTTTTTCTCTACTACTTTTCTTGGATCTTTGGTAGTTTTAAGTGTATGCATGATATTGAAGTATATCCTAAGAAAAAAAACAAGAGAAGTACGATACTTGTAATGTGAACTGTTTAATTAAGAATATTTAATTTCTTTTCTTGTTTGAATTGCAGAGGAAAAATTAACTTAAGAGAGTGTAGGAGAATAAATGGTACAAATTATAAGATGTAGTAATGTGTTTATAGTTATGAGTAGAGTGTTGAAAGTATAGTTAATATGAAATTCGTCCCAAACTACTACATCTTTATGATTGCATTTGAAATGGATTGTACTTCACTATCGTCCATTATAGGGTTGTAAAAAAAACGATGCACCTCAATAATGCGTGTATGTGGTGTTGTTTTTCTTTAAAGGAACATGGTAGTAAATTGCTGAGAGCAATGTTTATTAAGCGAGAAAGTTGGTTGGCCTACTAATAAAACCGCTACAAGGGTATTTTTTTTGTTATTGTTGCTGTTTGGAGTACAAAATAGACGTGTATGACGGTTTTGCGGCGTGCATATGGCGATGCTAATGGGTCCTAATATATAAAATGGTGTGACTACATCTTATTAGTTATGCAAAGCTACTTCAACAACTTGGGTCGACGTAAGTTTTGTAGGTTTAGCTTAATAAAAAATTAACATTTTTCCAACCTTTTCATTAAAAAGATAAGAGCAAAGTCGATGTTGACTTCCGACAGCTGATAAGGAAAAACTACTGAATTATTCAAACAAATTGCCAACTAAATGCACCACACACACATAGATACACATTCAAATTCACAAACATAATAAACCCTTACATACAAATAGTACTGCTGCTACTACTACTACACTTCACGACTACACATCACCTTTCTCAAGACTTATGCTCTAACTAAAGCAAAGAAATTGTTTGAGTAACACGTGAGATGGAAACAGTAACAGGGCCCCTTCCAAAAAATAGGAGCAATCAAGAAAGATTTTCCTATCATTGTGAGAAAGAAATATATAAAGTTTAATCAATTTACTAAACCTGTCATTTGAAATTCAACTACCTTCTCTCTGTGTCCTCTCCTCTTTCCCTCTATCAAAATTGCACATATTTTTTTTATAAAAACTGATTTGGAGGAAGGGAGGGGGGTAAGGGAAAATGTGTTAATATTTTTATTTTGTGAAAATGTGTTTATCTCACTTACTGCACCATTCAGACGTTGGTGATATAATCGTATATGACTGAGTTTAAAATTCAGACAGGAAAAACATGTTATGTACTATATTAAGTGAGAAAGGTGATGATTAAGGTGGCAGTTTAGGTAGCTTATCAAAGGATAAAAAAATATGGATGCTGGAAGGTAGTGAGCATTAAAAAATATTTAAATTTTCGACAGTTTCTAATAAGTAATAAATATCGTATTTGCATGCAATTAAGCTCAAGGTTATAATCATCTTACATATTCTTGTAACGTGAATTTCAGGTTAGTAAGAAGTAGGAGGAAGAGGGGGAAAGGGTAAAATAATATTGGTATATGTTGCTCCTCTCAATCTCTCTCTCTCTCTCTCTCTCTCTCTCTCTCTCTCTCTCTCGCTCTCTCGCTCGCCCTCCATCTCTCGCCCCTTCAACCTTCTGTCATCCAAAATTTATCAAGGGAAAAATTTGCATATTTTTGTTTATGTTTCTTGTGCACAATAGCAATGATTGCCATTCATAAAATTAGCATGTGAGACCTTTTGTTAGCATTTCAAAACTAGATGAGCTTTCCCAAATAGGAATTAAGTTTAATCTCTATAGAAACGACCTCACTTAGTACAAATGTATAGATAAAATTAATTATTCATTGCATTGTGATGGTCTGAGATTGCCTTTAAGCCTCTTGTCTCTTTAGGTTGTCTATGTTTTTACCTTTTCCTCTTTTCTACGCCTCCACCCTTAAGTTTTTGTTTTTTTTTTTCTTTAAACCAAGTTTACCTCAAGACCATCAGCTCTATTGCAATGTTCAACGTCTGTCTTGAAAACAATGAACTTGTAAATAAGTATGACAACGTTACGAGTTAAAATTTGTATCTCATTTAGATGCAGATGTCAACGATTTACAATAATAAAGCAGAACAATGATTATCAGTTTTTAAAAGCATTTATAGTTGGATGTGTGCTGCTAGAGGACAACTACACCTTTAATTCCAAATTCTACCCTGCACACTAGCTTTGCTTTCATCACGGGGCCCTTTCATTGGTTTAATAATTCAAGGCACTGGTAACAGCCAATATTCGACCACCTGCTTCTAAATGTGCTCTTTTAGGGATGATGAGCTCAGATCTCTTTACACCTATTCATATTTAAAATTTTTAAAATGTAATTTTCACGTCACCTTATTCCATCATCATCATCCAAACCCCTTTTCTTTCCTCTTATGACAACAGGTTTTTTCCGTTTCGCTGATGTTTTAGGGCTCTTCAACTACAGTGGTCATTAGAGCCCTGTTTAGTTCGTTGGTGTTTTAGGGCTCTTCACCTACAAGGTCATTAGAGCCCCGTCCACTATGTAGTTCTAATGCAGGGGTTGCACAGACACTACACAAATGCGACGATTTTTGGGTATTAGCAGTGCTCAGTTTTCCCAAGCGGCACCCATGTCAGTACGAACTGGGGTTGCGTTGCTTAATTTGAGTGATCAGACGAGAACTGGCGTGTCCAACGCAATAAACCGCTTCCTAAGTAGTTCTAATGCAAAATCTGCACAGACACTACGCTGTTTGGACGATTTTTTGGATATTAGTAGTATCCAGTGTTCCCAAAAGTATGTGTAACCCAATACAGCTGCTTCGTATGACAACGGCGGGGATCCAATTTTTCCCTTTGACACCCAGAACACACGGGATGACACTGATGACACGAGAACACACTGATCACTGAAGCTAAGCAACCCAACCCCAGCTAATACTGACATGGGTGGCCGCTTGGGAAAACTGGATACCGCTAATACCCCAAAATCGTCTTATTAGTGTAGCGTTCGTGCCAGAGGCGGCTCGTGGGGCAGGCAAACTTCATAGCGGCAAATTTCATAGGGGTGGCTGATTTCAAGGGTACTTCCTTGCCATGTGGTCTATCATTCATTTAAAATGTTCATAGTCCTGGGGTTCCCAAACTTCTCTGATTGGGGGGCTTTTTCTAAATGTTGGTTTTCTCGAGGCGCCTTGTTGCAGAACCTTAGCAATGCAGTGGCATTGGGACAAATACCAAGGGCGTGAGGGGCGCTCGGACAGTTTAGAACTGCATTAAAGTTAATGGGGGGCGGCAATGGACCCACTTGCCTAGGGCACCTAAAGATCACGAGCCGGGCCTGGTTCGTGCAGTCTCTGCATTAGAACTATGTTGTGGACGAGACTCTAATGACCTTGTAGTTGAAGGGCCCTAAAACACGAACGAACGAACGAGCGAGAACACACGGGTCGACCCTGTGCCGTTTTTACCCTGCCGGCTGTACGTCGGCGCTTACTGTAATTGCACGTGAGGAGGCTCTAACTCCTGAGGGACAAACTGCCGGCTCGTTTAACATGTGCGCAAATGACATTATTTGTTAATTCTACCTTCCTTTTTTTGTTGTTGTTGTTGTAGGATGTGGTCCGCTAAAGGCCTCATGGATATTCATGTGGCCCATACGCTGTAGTGCACATGATGCTTATGTGGCCCGTGAGAGACGTTACAGATGTTCATCTATGTATAAAATCCTCACATAACAAGGTTTTCCTATTTGTGCCTCATCACATCATTACTAACTAACCCCTTTCAGTCAAGTACATCCTTCTTCCACTTTCTAAATTCAGGTGCTTGCAGGTCACTGGTAGTAAAAACTCATTATCATCAGATTTTAGGTGCTTCATCTAATCTAAATGCATGAGGGAAATGCTGACTCGTTTACGCCTTTTATTTGTTAATTCTGTGCTGGGGAAAGTTGTGTTTTAAACTTGGTCTACTTAACCCCTTGCTGCTTATACTGTTTCTTCACTTGCTGAAGTTTCCGATTGCACTAAAGTTGTATGATTAGCTCTCTTTGCTTTTGATGTAACTCATTGCTCTTTAGCCTTCTCACATTTGTCGTTGTCAATCTCTGTTGTTGTCCTTGTTGAGAGACTGGTCAAAACGAGAGAGCATTTGTCTTGGCCTATGTACTAGAGTAGTCGTGTCTGTCGCTAATTTTTCACTGTCTCTATTGCAGTCCCCTGACGGAAATAGCGGTAGTCTTATTTAAAGTGTAATGATTCAAATAGTATACATGTTTAGTGTTGTGAAAAAAACATTATTTTACCAATAGCTCTTCTCCCCCCCCCTCCCCATGGCGAGCTCACTTCACAACGTGAGTCCATGACTGTAGGATAATCCTAATAACCGAAGCACGTGGCAGTCTCTTTCGCCGGGAAGTGGGTCTTGAGACGGTGTGTGCGTGCGCGCGTGTGTGTGTGAAAGAACCCTTTCTACATGGAGTGAAATATATCGATAGCAACAAAAAAGAAGCACTCTTAACCCTTTCCCCGCCTATGGCAGGGTCGGGTACCGTCCCGCTCTTGTCTCTCTGAAGGGACACAAGGGTGACACATTGGACGGTGTTTTTCGGCTGCAGACCAACGTTGCAACCCCCTTTGCTTATTTATCGTTGGTTTACCCTTCGTTGTGGCCCTCAACCGACGACAGGGGGACGACCTCCTAGACCTGGAAATTTTGCCTCATCCACCCGTTGCATAGTAGAGAGGGGTCTTTGACGTGCAAATGCCATCGTAAATCACACGCGACCTCGGTTTCACTTCTCATCCGAAGGAAGGCGCACTCAGGGCTTCTCTCTCTCTCTCTCGCCCGAAAGAAGCTAGCCCACCTCAATCCAGAATCGAACTTGGAACCACTGGAACAGTAAATCCTGCATGCTACCTTTTGCGCCACCGTTTCCAGGTGTAGAGGCTTGTCATGTTATGCGAGGAAGAGAGGAGGAGTTGGTTAGGTCCATTATGAGGATGTAGGTTATTGGAAGTACCCAGAGCAGAGTAAGACCAAAGGCAGACGTGGATGCAAGTTGTACGAAGTGATGTACTAGTGTGTGGGGTAGGTAGGGACATAATGGAAGCTAGGCGGGAGTGGAGGGTCAGAATTCATAGATCCGACCTTGCCACAGGTGGAATACGGGTATGATGATGAGGGGCTTGCTATACCCCGAGAGTCGGTGAACAAAAGAAGTGAGTCAACGTTAAGTAAGCAAGGGATTGTAGCAATAGGTCGGGGTAACCGATGGGGAGCGGCTTATTGTGTTGGACACACCAGTTCTCGTCTGATCACCGAAGTTAAGCAGCGCAACCCCAGCTAGTACTGACATGGGTAGACATGGTGGTACTGACATGGTGTCTGTGCAGTCTCTGCATTAGAACTACGCAGTGGAGGAGGATCTAATGGCCTTGTCGTTGAAGGGCCTTAAAACACCAACGAACCAAAATGGATAGTCGATTGTGTAAAAATACGGTACAACATTTATGCCAAGCCCCCCCCCCTCCCCACCACCACTCCGTCTCCTTCTTGGTTTTTTGTCGTTTTAGCGGGATGTACGAGTACTGCGACAATGACAAGAGTTTGAAACGATTTAAGTACAACGTCCATCTTTCTGCCAAATGTTGAATTCTTACACGATGAAGTAGTAATTTTAAATGTTTTCTAGGAGCTTGCAGTTTCAATGGAGAGATGGAGATGCCACTTTTATTATAATTAGCATCATCATCATCATCAGTGGCATGCAGAGAATATCTTTGTGGTATATTTATTCCTGTTACCATTTTGAAAGGTTTTGTAAGTTTGCTATTGTTATGAGTTGTACTGAGTATAAAGAGAGCGAGAGAGAAGGCATTTTCAAAAATGATAACTACAAGAGAATCATTTTGAATATTTGAATAGGTCGTCATTTTTTAAAAAGACGGTATATCTATCTATTACCTTTGAAGTTCTCCACATGCACACAAATGGTAGGTAGTCTTGTTTGCGCATTGTGAGATTCAAGTTTCATCTTTCTCTCTCCTTCCCTCCCTCCTCTCTCTCTCTCTCACTCTGTGTCTGTCTTTCTGCCTCTCTTTTCCTCCCCGCCGCTCTCTCTCACTCACAGTTCACAAATAATTCATAGCAAGATTGCACTGTTACAAGGCGCCCAGCCCATGGGAAATCTTTACGTAGAGGAGGATAGTGCAGTTAACATGAGGTTGCAAGTTTACAACAGTAAATGGAAAGTACGCATTAAGTAACAAGACCACTGATATCACAGCACTCCACACTCTCACACAGACCCCCCCCCCCTCTCCTCCTCCTATTTCTACATTTTTTTTCTTTTTTTCAGGACATGAAATCGTTAAAAACTACAACAAAAACAACATCGGTTTGTATTAAAAATCCTTGTTTCTTACTCCTTTTATTATTGTTCATTCTGTCTTAGATGATGACGACAGTAGTAACAAAAAATGAGTTCGTAGCAGACAAGGATCGTCTCTGGTCGTCACACATGCACATACACGTGTAGCTGCTGCCTGCAAGAAAACAGAAGGACAAAAAATTCAGGAAGTGCCCCTCTCTCTCTCGCCTTCTCTCTCTCGCCTTCTCTCTCTCGTCTTCTTCTCTTCTTGAAGAAAAGCATCAAATTCCTAAGCACAACCACATGCTACTACTACTACTCTAGCCTTACATCAAATTGGGTTACTTCTAAAGTAAACAGACTCACTTTTCTCAAGCACTGAGTCAGAAAAAAAGGGCACATTAATAATTCAGGTGATGCCATCTGCACATAGCAGTTAAATAACTTGATTTTCATACGAACTTCTCCACTTTTTTCGTTTTTAAAGATTGAAAATGGACTATCATCAGACAACTTTGGTCAACTCAGTCCTACCTCAGAAGGCGTTGTGGGGGACCTCAGGAACACGTTTTGAAAAATAGAAACTTCCATGAACCCAATGTTGAAAGAGCGAGGGCTGCTCTGCAGCGCTCCTACGACGTTGGGGGGGGGGGGGCAAGGTCCCGGATAAAGCAGTCGAAGTTCTGTCAGCATCTTAACGCAAATTATATTCTAGAGAAGTTAAAAGCCCTGCTGCTCTAAGGTCCAAATATCCGATTGTGAGCCGGCTGTATTGCGTTGGACACACCAGTTCTTGTCTGATCACTGAAGTTAAGCAACGCAACCCCAGCTAGTACTAACGTGAGTGGCCGCTTGGGGAAACTGGGTACCGCTATTACCCAAAAGTCGTCGCATTAGCATAGCGTCTGTGCAGTTCCTGCATTAGAACTATGCAGTGGACGGGACTCTAATGATCATGCAGTCGAAGGGCCCTTAAACACCGAAAAAAGAACCTTATCGTAAGCTTTCTGTTACGTCATTACTGTACATTTCGCTACGATGTGCCTCGAGATCGAATTGAGTTCCACCGTGAATTTAAGTGGGGCGAATCGGAATTGTTGTACTCGGGTCTTATGAATATGTAATCCTTTGTGACGGGTATCTTGCTAGCGAGATTTTTCATGCTAGACCCATATGCCTAGATCTCTACCAGCACCCTAGCAACACCTCTGCCTTTCGCGCCCATTCCAGCCGCTCCACCCCAGAACCTCTTCCAATGTAGGGGGTCTTAGCTGAACGGGCTCACTCCTAGACGTTGGGTGCCAAGAATCAAATTAGGAGTTATCAACACATCAAGCGGAAGTTGATGCAAAAATGTGTCAAGATGCTGCAGTGTCATGGATTAGGAATTTTTCTTAATCATCTATGTGCCTGTGACACATGGAATTATAATTATTTTTTTGTTTTCGTAAATGATATCAGATTTGTTTAGTTATTAAAATATTTCTAATTAGTTCCCTCAATTAAACAGGAATTACCCGTTGGCACATCACTTTGCTGAATGGTTGTTTCAAAAATCAGCTTCTGGTACTACGGTAAAATAATGGGAAATAAAATTTCGCAATTTAGTCAGAACGATATTTTTTAAAAAAATTAGATAATCTTTTTTCTTAATAATATTTTTTTTCTTATCACTTTATTTACAGCACAATTGATTGCTCGCTTGATTTAGACAAGAAATTGAATTGTGGAATTAGCAACAACAACAAAAACTGTAACCTCGTCAAGTAATAGTAAGTATTTATTGATTATTTTAAATTTAGGATTGGAAATATATTTTGTGCTGATAGTTGAAAAGCTGAATTTTCATTTTATCGTAATTGTGAAACGTCATTCTGCTGGATTCGTTGTCTGTCTCTCGCCCTCAATAAGTGTCCTGTAGGACAAAATAAAATGCCCTCAACATGGATCCATCTACTTTAATGATAGAATTATTGTGTGTGTACACCCGCCTATATATACACCCCACCTGGGTGGCGCAGTAGATAGCACGCTTGGTAACTGCGTCAGTAGGTCTAGGTTCGATACTGGACCGACGTGGGTCGGCTTCTTTCGGGCGAGAGAGAGAGAGAGGTCTCGAGTACCCCTTCTTTCCGATGAGAGGCAATGCCCAAGTCCCGTGTGGGTGAACGATGTCCTTTGCACGTCCAAGAACCCTCTCTACTATGCAACGAGTAGATGAGGCAATGTCGCAACCAACAGTAGACGGACGATAAATAGGCATAGGGGTTTCAGCATTGGTCGGTAACCGGCTGTGTCCATTCAGAGAGACAAGATGGGTACTCGACTCTGCCATAGGCGAGAAAAGGGTTAGATGTAATAAAATGAACATACTTATTTTAAATATGAATAACTCGATGCAATTTTCTTCACATTTTCTTTTAAAAAGTAATAATATTTTATTACTTTCTGGACAGAAAAAAAGAGCGAGAGAGAAAAACAACAAGACCATCCATCATCTTCCCGCCGAAAATGATTTTTTTTCTTTTTTTTAAAAAAAACAGAGTATCCTAACATTGAATTCATCTGGCATTAGAAACTGATAAACTAGTTTGAATAATCATTAGATTATCATTCCTACAATGGTGTCTCGTCATAATGTTGCGTTTAATTTGCAAAAATGGAAGATTAAAAGTTTGATTCAAGACGTGGATCGCAATCTTTGAGCAATTCAAACAGCTGCTGAGCAGTTTCCACATCCACAGTCTGCATGAGGTCCTTAAATGCTGAAGCACCAAGATTTTGCTTCAACTGCAACAACTGAGAATTTAAGTATGCTCTTAATTCCACACTGTGAACTGGATCAATCAAAGACAGCTACAAGATATAAAAATAAAATTTACATAAATGCCATTTATCAAATGCTTTCTCTTTCTTCACAGTATTCATTAAAGCATTTATGCTAATTTCATCGCAGATGCACACATTCACAATTCACACAAAATTTCTGTATTAAAAAGTCGATGATTGCACACAATTTCTACTAAAAATAATGGCCCGACCCTTGTGAGTTCAAGGTAACCAAGTCATTAATATAAGGAGGATATACGTACATTAAAATACCCCTATCCCGCCTGTGATATGGTCGGGTCTACGGATTTAGCCTTCCATTCTCTCCTATCTCCTAACACTCCACACAAACACGCACACTACCACATCTTTACAGAGCGGCTGCATTGCGTTAGACACACCAGTTCTCGTCGGATCACACAAGTTAAGCAACGCTACCCTAGCTAGTGCTAGCATGAGTGACCGCTTGGGAACACTGGGTACTCCTAATACCCACAAAAATTGTCCGTGCAGACTTTGTATTAGAACTACGCACTGGACAGGGATCTTATCACCATTGTAGTTGAAGGGCCCTTTAAAACCAACAAAACTTCGTTACCCACATACTGCTCGCACGTCTGCTTTGGTCTCCCCCTGCCCCGGGGGAGGTGGCTTCAAAAAAAGAGAAATGGACAACATGCTAACGTGACCGGCTGCCAACCCTTTCAGCATTTAAAATCCTCTATCAATAAAATAAGTTACTCGCAGAGCAAAAGTGGGAATTGACGTCAAGTCCCTTGAACACCAGAGCACCTTCTTTGTTGTTATTAAGTCATATGACTGAAGCAGGACACTCCCCTCACAGTTTATACACGTTAGATTTAACATAATTCAATCTCTCATCATAAATGGTCACACTAGTGACTCTAGTCCAATAACGACGAAGCTGTCAGTTAAATTCAATCAAGGTCAAATTAGTTTTCATAATGAGCACAGCATTTTTGTACACAGACATTGGAGAAAGAGAGTGAGCAGGAATTAATGACTTTACTGGTAAGAAGAACTTTTAACCAAAAGATGACAATTGATAAATAAGGAAACAGCCGTTAGTCACCTAAAAAAAGGACTCTGCACACTGACTTGACTGTCACGGATGGGGCGACTAAAACGCTCGATATGCAAACAACTCAACTGAAATTAGTTTCATCAAGATTAATTGCAAATTACTCCTGAGTGTGTTCAATTTAGTTTGATTACATTACTTCAGAAAATTTCTCGCCACTCCAATCTCATCAACAATTCATTAAACAATATAAACCGGAAGTTCATTAGTAAAAATCAACTGACACTCTAGTCTACACTAAAGTGCCATTGCTAATATTAGTTTGCAGTTCAATGGGCGGCAATAAATCATTTACAACTCTTTAATGAAGAACTATGATCGATAAGAAATATAATTAACGAATTATTTTCAAATATTTCAATAGCCTTAATTTCGGGTTCAAATATATCTTAACGTCACGGGACCTATGCAAGAGTGTGAGTGTGCGGAAAAGAGAAAGAGAGAGAAAGAGGGTGGGGGAGAATAAAAATAAATAGATTACAACTACTAAAAAGTTAAGAGTAGATACTAATAACACTAAGTTAAAATCTTCTGAGTATTTGTATATTTTCTTGTCAGTAATTATGTTTAGTATAATGAGCAAAATAGACGAGAAAATTAAAGACTAATTATACAGTGTAACGTAAAACACTCCAGGGCAACATTTCGGGACTAAATCTCTGTTGCAGTACCTTGCACTTATTCACGTATCATTTAATCTCTATTTTGTTTCTTGAAACGCCATCATTTAAAAACAGCTGAAATCTACAGATACCAACTCTTCAAATAACTACCCTACTTTGTTTTACTGTACTATTCAACGCTCAGTTTGATTTTCTCAAAAACCTCTGAATAACTCAAACTTATACTTCAAGCAAAATACTAGACACACATTTCATATATTAACCCAAAATAATAAAATGCCACCCAACCACTGGTTGTAACACAATAAATTAAATCTATGAGAAAATTGCAACAACAACAAAAAAATTCCTAATTTACACGCAACAGGAAACCAAGAAATTTGATGAACGACTTAAATGCATTACTTTCCAAATTATGCGAAACATGAAACTTTTTCAGCAACAATTTTTTTTCTCTATCGCGAAGAGAGAGAGAGAGAAAAAAAAGATAAATAAATCAGCATTATTTAACTTAGATAAATAAAATTTACAAATATCAGACAGGAGATCACCTTTTCATAAAAAAAAATAATAATAGTAATCGTAATTTACAAGTGTCAAATATTGTTAACAGAAGAAAATGAGACAGGGGCGGGGAAAAGGAAGTGAAAAGCACCTAAAACAGCTTCAAAAAGTTTCAGATATAAACAAGCACACAGACACAACACAAGCGTAGTGGCCGTTTTGTGTTTTACAGTCCATTAACTGCCATTGAAACCTCTTAAATTACCTGTTTCTTTCTCTTGCTGTGCTCTTTTTCATTTTCTTCATAGACAATATCATTTTCAGTAAGAATCAAGGAACTAGAAAAATAAACAAACACATTACTGCAATGTCCAAACGGACAAATATATAGCATCTTAAAGAGTAGAATTTATTTTATTTTAATGTGCTCAGTCTCGAAAAAAAAAAACCAATTTCACATTATTCTGCGATAGCTGTTGTTTTGAAATTATTAACCACCTTCATAATTATAGAAGTAGATAAAGAAGAAAGTTAATAAAAGAATTATTAATCAACATCTGAAGGATAGAAGAAGCATGAAAGGATAAAAAAACGACTCATGAGAAGTTATACAAAATTTGAAAGAAATTGTTTAGGACATATCACGGAAAAGTGAGGGGATAGAAACACTTCACACGATATTAAATGTACTAAAAAACCTGAATTCACTTAACATATGGAGCTCTAAACTAAAATTTATTAACAATTCAAAAAATGAGTGGGTACTTTAACGGCCTTTTCACGGCTGGAGTATGTCATTGCTAACCATATTTTAAGATGTAAAAAAAAAAGAAAAGAAAAAGTTCATCTTAAGATGAAAATCTTTCAAAACTAGCCTCTAATTTTAGTGTTTTAATAACACACTAATCCATTTTTCAGTCATGAAATAAACCTATTAAAAATATATAATGTTGTGACAATTTTTTAAGGGTTTACTTAAATTACAATTATCATTTTAAGTGCTTTCCTATACACTTAATACAATATAATTACTGTGAATTGAAAGCCAGAAGCCACACAAACTGCCTTTTTCATCTAAACACATTCTTGGACTAAACTAATACAATAGCCGCGCCTGACTATTATCTTAAAATCAGTAATTTATTAAATCTTCAAACAGCTATAATTTCTTATAAATGATAATGCACCAAAGTAAATCCAATGACAGCTTTGTAAATTTATGCAAGCAACTAACCGCTAACACACAACGCTTATGCAAATATCCTATCCAGCAACATCTACAGGATTATTATCTAATCATTACTGACAACGTACGTACACTTACGGATAAAACAATAATTAGAAAACAAAAATGCCCATATCCTTCGACGTGACTGCGATTCGTAATGTCGTCGCATTCATTAATTAGTAAATGCAAATGAGGATTATTAACTACAGGAGTACATGCATGCAGAGCTGCTACACCACCAATCTTTCTCTCCAATACATTAAATCTCCTGAGCACTCCCGAACAAGTAAGAAAGGAAAAGAGTTGCTCTTTTTATTTAATTAAAAGTTTACAACTAACGTCCACCACGTTATTCAACGCGCATCATTCTCCAACAACGGAAATATTACTTGGAGAAATTTAAAGTAATAAACTCCTTTTAAGGTCGATGATGAAACAGAGATTTTTCTAGAGGAGAGCTTCAGGTCTAAACTCCTATTGTGGGCCACTTTTCGGTGGTGCTCTTCAAATCACAGTAGCACTACTAACAAGACATAATGACGGATACGAATATAAAATTCAAGAAATCAACCTATGGCTTCAGTACCGCATAGTTTATCCCCAAAAAACTGAAACCAGGTGCGGATATAACACAGAAATAACGCAGCAGCATGGCAAATACATTTCAGATGAGCATTCAACGATTAAAAAATATCGGTAAGACCACAATGATGCTCTATCTCTCTCGTTTTCACTTTTATTACGTGCATGCAATTATTATTTGGTTTTAAGTTTAACCTAGTGAAGAACCTTTCACAGTGGTTAACATTGAGTCAAAGTAAGGTTCGATCTCTATGCCAGAAAATTATCTAAAACCACAACTACTAACTGAAATACTGGGATGTGAGCGAAGTTTAACCTCGCATCAAAACAAAAAAAATGTTTACATATTATTAGTAGAAGTAGTTTACCAGAAAAGTAAAACCAAAACTTACTCAACAAAAGAACCATTGTCATCACTACGCATGACATCATGAATTATTTCCACAGTACCCAAAAGAATTCCGCAAAATCGATCATATATTACGCTGTAAATAAAGACAATCAGCAACGCAGCTTTAAAACGGAAGGCACCAATTTCAAGTACTGATTTACGTATCAATGAATGAATAAATATATTTGTAAATTACCAAAAAGAGATTAAAATTTCAATATCTTGTTTTAGCATCAGAAACGAACAATCACAATAATTTAATAAATAGTTTTTTCTTGATCAACGTTGACTTACCCAGATTATTCACAAACATTTATAAAATATGGATAATTGCAATTCAGCAACAAAAGCAATGTTAAATAACTAATGAAAACTTTACTCTAAAGATTATAAATATTTTTCTCACGAAGGTCATGGGCTCATCAACATTACAAACTATCCTCCTAAAACTACTTACTGTGAATATGGCGTTAAAATACAGGAAAGAGCTAAACCCAAAACTTTTCGCCGCTCCATATGCGTAACTAATGTTATTTTAGTAAGCCAAACATCAAGTAGAGATGCGTAAACTGCAACGGTCTAGTTATTAAAATGAATCTACTTTAAAGACTTCTCTTTTAATGAATATTTGTTAAAATTTGGCAACAATATGAACTTACTGCTTGATTACATTCTTTAGCCAGCTCATCTACAACTTCCATCACACAAGCTTGATTATTAATTAAAGCTCTACTCAGGACAGAAAGGTACATAGACAAAACCATAGTGTATTCCTGAAAATTACAACTTATCACACTACTTTTTTTTTATAATAATATCACTTAAATAAATTAATATGACAAATAAGACTACGCTTATATCTATCAAGTCACCTTAGACAGCTCACCTGATTTTGAATAATAGACCGGCAAATATGAGTTAGTAATGGTTTACAAAGTGCGGGGCCATCTGTGGGAAATACTTTCAAAATTGTTTCCAGCAACTGAAAATAATTACAGTTAAGATTGTTAATTGTTGTAAATTAATAGGCATTCTCTGATTCATATATGAAATAAATATTGGAGGAATGAGGAAGTAATATGTACAAGTGACATAAGAGTTGGCGATCTATCCAAAACTACTTTTCAATGAAAAAGAACCTTAAACAGGAAAACTTACTCTCATTATCAAAATTACTCCTTCAGCTCGTAAATCTGACAACAAACTTTTGCAAATTCCAATAACGTTTGGTAAAAATGTCTGCAAAAAAATACAGGTCCATTTTGATCCCAATGATGGGAAACAAATACTGGCAGTATAAAACTAAAACATTTTTAATGAGAAATTATAATTACATTTCTGATTTCGGTTGGCGAAAGAAGTAAATATGCTTGGATTATATGAAAACAGGTTTTTAAACACTCCGAGCCAAACTCTTAAAGAATAAAAAAAAAATATAAATATAACCCCATATAGTTACACTACTAAGTGAATAATCTTTCGTAATACAGTTGCACAAAATAATCACTTTCTAAAAAAAAGTGGATGATGTAACGGGATCCTTCAACCTATCCTATTTCAGTACAATAACAATACAGTAGTATACAACGATTGAGAAACCGATAATTACAGAGATAATTTAGTAACATGTACGCACATCACGTATAGCTAGAAGTAGCAACTTACCCAAAAGAGGCATTAGGTTTGAAAACAAATAAAACATGTCATGTGATAAAACAGAAGAATTTTCTAAAGTCACGTTCCACAATTCCAAGCCATCCTCTAGCAGATAAATATGAGGTTCTTGCGTTACGTCTGTGCTGAACTTTATAACGGGCACAAGGAATGGATACAGTTCTTGACTAAGAATCCCTAATCCCTTTAACACAAAAACGAGCAAATCAATACTTAAGAAGCAAATCTAAAATTAAAAAACTATCACAAAATTCAATGCTTTGCTCACTTCTACCAAATGAACTGCGGCTGAAAGAATAGCACACCGAAGCATATTATGATCTGCAGATTCTTCCCATAGAAGTGGCAAGTAATGAATCAAAGCAGGAGCATGTGGACGAATGGCAATTCCCACTCTTTCTACTATAAATGATAGTACGTGTAAAACATGCATCTATAATATAACAATATCAAGTGGGAATTAAGCCAATTACGATTGTTGTTGATAATTTTAACGAAGGATATTTTTTATATTTAATCTTTGAATGTCTTACTTTGGTATCGCTACCTACAACTTGCTTAAGCAACTGAAATAACAAACTAAATGAAGGCTCCAAATACTGCAAAAAAATTAAATTATTATACATTATAGTCAAATAAGAGTAATCACCACCATAAATGTAACTTACGGGAAGAAATTGTTCAGTATTAAATTCAAAATCATCAATCGGTACAGAAGTTAAGAGAAATAATGTACTAAGATTTATAATAATAATTAAAAACAAAACTTTCTCTAGTACTCAAAAAAAAAAAAAAAAGGATATCAATCTTTAAAGTTTCTGCTGCAGTAATTCTAATTACAAGATCCTCTTCTGGTCTCAGTAACAATAAAATACAATCGTATAACTCCGGACGCAGTTCAGAAGCCAATTTAACAACCACCCATTGGCCAATTAACCAAATTACACGTCGTCTAATTATTTTATAACTGCAATATTAGCACACAATATGATACACAACGATTACCGCTATGGATCAACCCAGGAAATCGAATCATTACCAAGGGGGATCATGGCAACCTAGCTCTTTGATCAAGGAATTCATAAACCACTTATCGAAATCCACTTCGTCAAACAAATCAAAAGCAGTTAAACCCACAGCATTATAAACTGGAAATAAATCAACTAAGTAAAAGTGGACAGCTTCAGAGAAAATAATTTATTATGGAAATGAATTCGGTAAAGAATGGTCTGATTTAAGTGAGAATAAGAGATCATCTACCTGCATCTCTCTGCAAAATTTGGGAAGAATTGCTGATTTGAGTAATTTTCTCATTCTTCTCTAACATATCCAGAATTAAAGGAGTAAGTATTTCTCTAAATTCTCGAAAAACCGTTACAAAAAGGACTTCCGTGCAAACCTAGAACAAATGAACAGGTATCATCTATATGTCCCGAATGAATATACTAATTCAACTGAATTATCGGTAAATACGATTACTTTCATGCAAAAAGTACTTACCCTCAGGTTATATTTCCATGATTCGCCCTTCTCTTCAATTGCTAAAAGGAATAACGCCTTTTTATTAGGAAATAATTGATTGAGTTTGAATGGGTTTGAATAATTATCAAGTATAGGCATGACAGAGACACAAACTACTAAATCTTTATCGTATCTATTCAAAGACCTTACAAATTATTATTACTTGGTAAATTTTATAGCGCAAAAGCAACATGTTCGATTTAGTTTCAAGTTCCATAAAGCACTAAAAATACGTAATATAAAGTCCCGACTTAAGCTTTTCAAACAAAATGTATGCCTACAACTAAATGTAACATAAAAAAAACTAAATACGGGGTAAATGTAATTCATACGCAAAAAATTAGAAACCTAGACCTACCAAATACTTCAGGGTCTTCTTCCCACATTAATAAGTCCTCATTTGTCAAAAGGAAATAATGTGATACAAGATGATGACCAATTTCCAATAAAACTTGAGAAGTAAAAAATTCACTTTTCGCTTTGTGCGCTTCTAAAGTTAATGGATTCTTGGTTTCTGCAAAACATTCAACATTATTTTGACACATAAAAGAATGTTACCAATAACTAAAAAACAGTTAACGGCACCACCTTCTATGATTTTTGAGGGTTTATATTCAGCACAAAGTAGAATCCCTTTCACAAGATTGAGACACTGTACAATAAATTTTTCAAACAGCATTCCTGAAAATAGAAGACTATAAGAAATCACTATCTTCGGACGTGGAATTCACACTGCATTATCTTTTAAATTTAATGCAGTTTAATTTATCTTAAACGTGCATCACAAGTGAACAAATCTAATAAACGGCCAAACATGCCTCTATTTTCACAGCATATAACTCGGGACACCGCGAATTCAAGCGTCGGTCTAATGAACTGAATGAAAGAAAATGGATGATGATCGAGTGTGTCCATCAGCTAAAAAGATAAATTTTTCAAAAACGCCGCATTTTTACTCATACGTAACATGATTCGCATACCAGTATGGAAAAACACTGCGGTAGATGATCACAATAAGATTAATAAACAATGTCAAGCTAAACTTACAATTTTCGTGAGCAAAACGGTGTACTTTTCTATTATTCCCTTTAGCTGCCAAAAAGAGAGGAACTGTTGTCCTAAACCAAAATATTTATACAATGCGTCTTACAATAATGCTTTGCATTAAAACTTCAAATAATAAAATAAATGACAAGCTATACATTTTCAAAAGTTATACAAAGCAATTATTCACTTACTGATTTCTAATACAGACTGCATATGAGCAAAGATAATTGTCAGAAAATATGCAACATCGTTCACATTATGTGGTTCTTTAAATCCTTCGGTTATAAGATTTCGAATAATTTTCAAACACAACAGTGAATTTTGTAATGTAGAAACTAATGTATTGTGATTATGGGCAGCTAGTTGAATAAATTTCTCTACATGGGACCTCCATAGTTGTAGAATGAAGCTGAATATGTTGCTTGAAATCTAAATAAGCACAGGAAACTAACAATATGAAATTTAATTGAGGGTAAACGTAGGTTATATATATATATAGGTTTAGGTACCCTTTAATAGTCTCATAAGCGCAACATTAAAGCTTGCTAACCTCCTGAAACAATCGTCGATCACCAGCTAATCGTTTCGAGGATAATGACTTTATAACATGATGTAAAATAAGAAGAGATCTGTGTTGAACAATTTCGTTTTCGCTTTTTACAGAGTCCAAAACAGATGGTAATAATTCTGGCCAATACTGCGGACAGTCATACCGTGCAATTTTTGCTATTACTACCGCAATTTGTGTAGCAATCTACAATAAATTATGAATAGAATTAAAACATTTACGCATGCCACTGTGTAGGGTAACGTGCCTGGCTGGCGGACCAAACACGCTCGGCAATCAGCATGGTGGATGAGTCGTTGCGAGTCCAACCACCTGCAAGAAAAGGCGGCCTCCGAATAACCATCCGAGGTGGAGGACCAGGTAACCATGGCTGACCAACTCGGCTTGCTGACCTCAGGCACGTTACAATACCACATTTATGTATTTACCTGATTTGCCGGTTCATTCCAACTGCAAAGAAGTCTAGACCTCAGATTACATTTTTCTTCTTCAGATATAGAGCTGAATAGAAACGTGGAGATTATATCAATATCTCTTAACCATATGAAGGATAGTTAGCATTTCCTCCTTCTAGGACTTGGCATTCTTACCTTGATGCTTTCTTTCGCCAATGTTCGTCAATTCCATTTTTTATATAAATTATGGCTTGCCACCTCGTATTTAAGTCAATGTAATAGTCCAAAACTACATTCTAAATGTAATAGTTGAAAATTAGTTTAGTGATCGCAGCGTGCTCCAACAGTAATTAGCTATGGCATTCACGTATAATACTTCAAAACGATACCCTAAACTTGGGAACCGCACAAATCACTACAGCTTAGTTACTTGTTTTGAAATAACTACTGTCAAGTGTGAAAGAGACTAAACTTAAGACGGCTATTAGACGTGAACTGGTATAAGAATTAATTACCGTTCGTCGACAACCAGTGGATCGACTATCGCGTGGTTTCAAGTTTAAGAAATAGACAGGAATTCAGAAAAAGAAAGTAACTCAATCGTACAAGAAATCAAATGTAGTGTTCGTTCAAGTACCGTACGTTAGCCTGACATACCAATAGTAAAGAATAAAATCCAGGTAGGTTCTCATAAGTTTTCAACTTTTCTTCAGCAAACTTTAATTCACGTAGATTTTGATTCGACAGCTGAATTAAGAGAGATATTATATCATCTCTTGAGTTGCTGACGTCCATTTTCAGTTAGAATAAAGTTAGTAGCAAACACATAAACTACACAATCGCATAACACACATTGCGACCAAGCATTACAAAGTTGCCTCCTAACGGTAAACAGCAGCCTCTTTGGCATTACCACTCCTGTCACCTGGTGACCAGCGACGTCAATTCACATTTCCGAATATAACACAGGCAGTTGAAATTAAAACAACGGCGCACTAAGTAACGAACGCCAATTTGTACAGAGAATCGTCTGCTATTGGCCCTGGATGATTGTGTTATAGAGATGATCAAATGGTATAAAATTTATAAATCTCATTAAACGTTCTGTGCTACTATATAATGCAGCATAATGAACTACCTCTAGCATTTATTTTCTTTATTCTTACGATTTCCTATTCGAAATGCAAGTATTACACCCATTGAAATCTTCTGTCTGTATATTTGTTGTGCTGTTTTGCATCTTCTCACGCATGCTTTACGGGGTATATAATGTATTTATAATCATTTTAGGTCACGAATGCGCTCCCCAAGATTTCGGATATAGTAGTATAGTTTGTGTTTGCAATGGCACATATTGTGACGAATTTGAGAACACTCAGAAGGTACCTCGAGGATTTTACTTGGTATACACCAGCAGTAAGAGTGGAATGCGGTTTCACAAAAACATGAAAGCTTTCCAGAAATGTAATTCAATAATCTGTTGTTATTACACACAATATACACATTTTGAATGTCAATGTTGAAATATCTTAGGTGCAATGACAGATTCTTTTTCTTTTCATGCTGGCTTCTTATTTAGTGAACACAGCAGAAACAAATCGTATAATCCTCACGATGCGAAGAAATGAAACGTTTCAAACTATATTTGGTTTTGGTGGAGCATTTACTGATGCAGCCGCAATTAACATAAATAGTTTGAGTCCCAAAACGAAAGCAAAGTTGCTCCAATCTTACTTCTCTAAAAAGGGTACACTTTATAAGTTGCATGTCACCCCCATCGACCAACGTACACATATATCATTATTATTATAATTCAATATACCAATTTACTGTAATTAATTTCAGGAATTCATTATATCATTGGCCGAGTACCAATTGGGGGATGTGATTTTTCAACACACCCTTACACGTATGATGATTGGCACGAGGAAGATTTCAATTTGGTACATTTTAATCTGACATATGAAGATATTAAACTAAAGATACCATTAATAAAGGAAGCTGAAAAGATAGCGACTCAACCTTTGATGTTAATTGCAAGTTCTTGGAGTTCTCCTGCATGGATGAAAAGCAATGGTCAGCTGCATGGTAAAGGTTATCTCAAAGGCAAGCCTGACGGCCCGTATTACCACTGTTGGGCTAAATATCTTGTGAGGTAAGCCCTCATTGGAAAATATAGACTGTATGTGGGCTAATGAACGAAATTTCTTATCGTAATCCAAACCTCTTTGGTGCTATCGTTAGGATACCATTTCATTTTAAAAACTGATCAGCCCGTACAACTACTCATTACAGGTTTCTACAAGAGTATAAAAGTCATAATATTTCCTTCTGGGCCATCACTGCACAAAATGAACCAATGAATGGGAATATGGATAATTTTACATATAATTGCTTAGGATTTACGTCCGTATTACAAAGAAGTTTTATTGAAAGCCACTTAGGCCCATTGTTAGAGCAAAATGGTTATCATGACGTTAAGATTTTGATGCTTGATGACCAACGATTAATGTTACCACAGTGGGCGCAGGATATACTTAATGCCGACTCTGAAGCATCGAAATATGTGGCTGGCATTGCATTGCACTGGTATCTGAACTTTGCTGTTCCTCCTACAGTGCTTACGAATACCCACAATCTATTTCCTGACAAATTCATTCTTGCTACAGAAGCTAGTGAAGGTAGTCAACCATGGGAGGACATAAAAGTACTTCTAGGAAGTTGGGAGCGAAGTGAAAATTATGCACAGGACATAATTCAAGTATGCTGCAATTCAAATTGTATCTAAGCGAATGCAGCTTTACTGCGCAACATTGATAACAGTTCCATAAACATTGGGCTTGCTTTAATTTTTCAAGTAAAATAAAATTATTTTAGGATTTGCAACATTGGGTAGTAGGATGGGTTGATTGGAATCTCGCTCTTAACCAAAAAGGAGGACCGAATTGGGCTAAGAATTTTGCAGACAGTCCAATCATTATTGATGCAAAAAACGATAGATTTTTCAAACAGCCAATGTTTTACGCTATTGGTCACTTCAGGTAAATAGATATTATCTCTAATTTTATTTCATATCGACTAGCATCTTGATAATGGACCTAAAGATTGTTAGAACTTATTTAACGACATTTAAGATTTTATCCCCAATGTCTAGCAAATTTATACCGCCAGGATCGGTTGTAATAAATATTACAGCATCTGAATGTGACACCGAGTTACATTTCATTGCATGTGAAGGACCTGAGAAATCAACAATTGTAATTATATTAAACAAGTAAGTAGTCAAACTTATAATAGCTCTAGATCACAGTGAAAATGTAACTAAACTGAGTAATTACTAATACATAATAATTATTTCATGTTTGAATGAGGTCTGAAACTCCAAGGAATGTGGCCATTCTAGAAAGTGATCATGGAGCAGCCATTGCTGAATTACCCCCTCGCTCAATTCAGACATTTATATGGTGGAACTAACCATTGCAAAGTTTTGTGCGCACAAAGTATAAAACAAAATTGTTTTTGTTTTCTTTTGGACGTAACATGGGAAAATAACTTTTCTCATCAACTTGTACCACCTACCACTTAGACAACATTATGTATATGGATTCCTTGAGTAACATTTGTAATTTTATATCTGACTAGTGGGATCAGAGAGTTTAAACAGAAGGCGAAAGAACGAAGAAAAATTTGGTGCAACAAAATGCCATTCAATAGCTCTATTAAGATACCAAATGGAAGAACCTTTACTTGTATACACAAAGCAGATGTGGCCATTCTTATACTTGGCTAGTTCGTAAATCTTTGAATGAAGACATAACGCTGGAAGTGATTCTGTATAACCTGAAGATAAAAATGACATTTATCACTTCAATACCTCAAGACTTTGGGGGCAATGGTATTTATAATTTAACATTCTCATTAATAATAAAAGTATATCAACAAGGTCATTTACGAACCTTTCGACTGATCATCTTTGATTGTTTCACTTTCACTAAGCATATCAATATTAAAAAATGCATTATGATTTTTGCTCTCGTCTTCGTGTCTCAATAGACCAATTCTCTGTAGCATATTTAAAGGATTTATGCTTAGAGTGTCTAGGCAGAATCAAAAAGAAGTTCAAAACTATTTTTCAAGATTTGGATGTATGAAGTATTTGCAAATGCTTTCAAACCGCTAAGAATATTCTATGACAGCATTCGTCCAAATAGCTTCTCACGTTAGAATAAATGTCATCATATATTATACTTAACTAATCTTTAAATTAAATAATATGACTACCTCTATCGCTAAGTGATATTGTAAGTCCATCACAAACAACATAAAAACTTTTCATATCAAGCGGAAGATGTAGAGAGTTTCGCTGAAAGGATACCAAATAATAGACCAAGCAATTAAACAATAATTACATTTCCAACGGCCTAATGACTTACTTGTTCCCATGCTGTTATAAGAGCTTTTTCTGCCGGACCACGAATAGAAAACTTCACATTTCTTTTATGAGGTGAAATACTACCATGTCGAGGAGGAGACAGGACAAACAATAGATCGTCACTCATTATTTCTCAGATGGTGGAAGTAACTAAATACTGTGTTTATGTATGCGTAACCATAGAAACAGTTTGAGACAACAAAAAAAAAAA
>JAAFCE010006668.1:17226814-17269687 GCA_013389805.1 Trigoniulus corallinus
AAAAAAAAAAATCAATTAACCATTACAGTTGAGTGCGCCTTGGTGGAGCACCGATACTTCAGTACAATAAACAGGAAAGTAATATCTTGAAGGTTATTGCTAGCTATCATTCAAATTCACGTAATTATTAGAACCGATTCACCGGAATCGTCTCACTACTTCGATAAAGAGGTCAACTAAAAACTTCATGTGCTACCCATGCATCAAAAATGTGGACCGAAACGCATTAGCAATAAAATATCTAACAAAAAGTTTCAGAATATGTACAATACTGCCTTATTGTGTTTGCAAACCAAAAAGCTTTATCTCAAAATTCGGAAGCACATTCTAAAGTTTTGTTTTATTAAAAACCCGGTCATATTACAAATCACAAAACAACCGTAATGATATTATGTACGTACAGGCTATATTATTTACGAAATTCACACCCCCACCCCCCACCCCAGCCTAGATAATTCGCATGCATCACAATTTAATAGCCATGTTTTATTTCATCCATCCTCGTATTTTTTTTAATAAATCTAACTATCCGTATCAAATTAAACATTAAACATCAACATTTTAAGTACTTCGTTGTCCAGTAAATGTTGGACAGTCTGCAACTGAGTATGTCACATATATACAAACTGTGAAATATCGTGACTTTAATATTATGCATTATATGTAGTTCCATACTGTATGTCGGAATTGTAAAGCACTTTCAGCTTTTCAATATTATTATCACGATAAACGACTTCATAAAAAAATAGTTGTATTGCGCAGACTTTCAATATTCAAAATTTGAATACATTTTCAAGGTTTAAACTTCACTAAAGGTATCTCTTTGGAAGATAGGCATTTATCACAAACCCACTCTGCATACACTTCAGCTGTAAGAAGGTGAAACGCTGCCTCTGTTAAACCAGTGCATATACGATGAAACCAAAAATTGCATCCACTCTCACAAAGAATGGCTTGATCATTATCATGAACTTCTTTATGACATATTCCACATGGATATATAGGAGGGGCATTGGGATTTTGTGGATTGAAAACCATAGGTTGATCTGAAGGATATACCTACAAGGATATGAGAATCTTAGTCAAAGCACATCAATTCTAGTCTTTCTATAATGTGAAGAAAACAATTAGGACACTTCACCCTTCCAGATGTCACAGTCATTGGTTTTGAATGAATTGTAGTATTCAAAGGTGGAGTGTCGTCAAACGGATTGCTGGCCACAATGGTTTCCCCATAGCCAAGCAACGGTGGTGGCGGGACAAGATCGGGCAATGATGGACTTGCCTAAAAATCACGAATGATACAATAATGTTTGTACGTAAATGAAATCGCACTTTATTTGCATATTCAATATTTCTGTCTTGATGACAATACTTGTTAAAAATTTAAATCTGGGAACGATTATGTATATGGTTATGGACGAACTACTGACGGAAGTAGGAGAATGATATAGGAAAACTTAGCGAATCCAGAGAACAAGTTGAGAAGGGCTTAAACGACATTAGCTGAGCGATAGAAAAGGAAGGGCTAAAGATAAACGTGAAGAAAACACAATATTTAGCTTTCAATTGGCAAGGACAGGAAAATAATGGCGACATACCCTCTGGGGGCGAACTGGTGAAAAAGGTGCAAGAGGTAAAGTAATTAGGATCAACATTCCAAAGGGAGGTGACCCATAGAATAAATGGGAGATGGTTGAAGTGGAGACAGGCAAGTTAAATCCTGCGTGATAGGAGGGTGCCAATCAAGTTGAAAGGGAAATTTTACAGGGCAGTGGTTAGGCCCACTATACTATATGGATCAGTGCTGGGCAGTGAGGAAGAGCCGAATGCATTAGAGGTAGCCTGGGGGACATCGCGGAAAAATGAGGGAGAGTAAATTGAGGTAGAATGGACACGTAAAGCGAAGAGGAGCTTGTTAGGCCTATTACAGGAATTTAAGTGGATGGAAGCACCCGGGGCAGGGAAAGACCAAAGCAGACGTGTGAGCATGTTGACCGTAAGGATATGGTAGTGTGTGGGGGTGGACTGGGATCTGTTGGGATAGGGAGGGCTAGATCCCGCAGACCCGACTCTGCCACAGGCGGGATAAGGATATGATGTTGCACGATTACGTTACGACGACTCAAAATTGTGAAAAGGTGAGAAACAAAGCATGGAGAAGTATACGTAACATGAAATAAGCGCCAAAGTATTATCGGAAATATTTGCTTCGTTAAACAAAAGCTTTTTTGATACTCCATATTTATAACTGTAAGCAATTTACTGCACTACATTAGTTTTTAAACAAGAAAGAATGGCTCTACTTCATTTCGAAATATTACCTGAGTTGGGTTACTTGCTGTTGAACCACGACGCTTCTTTTTAACCGATGTAGGACTTCCCGGTTGACTTGATGGAGAACGAAATTCTCCGCCTATACTTTCCTGATCGCTGTCATTTGAGACTAACAACATATGATTTAAGTATTAATAACGCGCCTCTTAATAGCCAAATATATTTACAAAGTCTGCCCAATTCTAAAATGTATACAATGGAACGCTAGCTGAGGTCTCCATATTTGCAACTTACCTCGAAATCTTCCAGCCGGTCTTCTTTCTCTTGGCATATTAAACTTAGTGGCAACTACTCATATTTAAACTTCAGTGATTATTAAAGTCAACAATAACACATAATGAAATATCTATAACATTAAACTCCATTAACAGCAAGAGAGAAAAGGAGACCTCCAACCACCCATACTTTCTTTCTCCAAACCTTCCCTCAATAGCTTAAACATGTACGGTGGCTTACAAATGCCATGAAAATACCAAATTTAAAAAAAAAATGCCGTTGAAGTGACTTAACGGCAATAATGCCACCACTTTACATCAAGTAGCAAATGAGTTGAAATTTATTTTTAAATTGCATTTTCACTGATATCTGACATACAGAATACATGACAAAAGTTAATTAAGGCCATGAAAATACACTGCAGGCAGGTATGTCAAAACTCCACTAGCATACATCTATAATACAGAAAACAAACAAACCAACGTATGGATAATAATCACACTTCATCCCTTAAGACAGACCTTAATTAGTTACTTTTACCACTGGGGAAGAAATGATAAACAAATTGAAAAAAAAACATTGGCTGGAAGGAAAGAGTACTAACATTATTCCTAAACGATCACAAAAAGATAACTAAACCCAAGACGAATCGAAAATTCTGATACAGAATTTTCACTTTTTTTAAATCCTGAATTGTGCATAATATAGAAGAGCCAATTATGTGTTTGGGATTAGCATATAGACGCCATAGTAATACAAATTCTTCAATGCCAAATAGAAAAACAAAGTAGATCAACTTGCCTATTTTTATAATACACAAATCTACCAAAATAAAATGACATGCATCACAAAACAGATCAGATAACTTACGACAGATGACCAACAGTACGTACAACCATATCTGCCTCAACAAAATGAGCAAAACGCCTTTTATTCAAGAAGATGCCCAGTAGCTGGTAGCATAGCTCTGTTTGGTTGTAGAAGTGGTCTTACTCTGAGTTTGAGTCGGAGTGGGACGCTGAGAAGTGCTGACAGCATCCTGATGTAACTGATGATGAAGCATTGGTGACGGATGCTGCGCCATCATGGTTATGAAAGGAGTGGCGGCAGCATATGCCGTGGATGGAGCTCCAAGTGGTCCAGACTGAGTGGCTGCCAAATTAAACGGAGGTGGTGTTCCAGCATGGAAGCCAGGTTTATCATATGGTTGCTACAATAAATAAACACGACGATAACATTTTTTTAGTTTCAGTTACGACTTAGTCTCAAAATACCATTTAATCAAAGACTAATCAAACTACTTTATTAATCTGTGAATGAGCTTTGCTGTATACCGAAGCTGTCAGATCATTTCCGCCTACAGAGTTCGCTGTACCACTTCCAGCTATAACATGAAACTCTGGTAATGAAATGCACACATTATCTTAAGTATATTTATGCTAATAAAATAATGACACACAACTCACAAGCACCAGTCAGTCCCTTATTTTGGTTCTGAGAACTTGATCCATAACCAGTCTTTGTGTAGTCTTGATTTTGACAAAGACTTTCGTAGCCTAGGATTTGTATTTCTTTTTTTTAACTTAAAATTTTGTCTGAAAATACCAGTAATGTTTTTTATGTAGAAGAAATACCTGTGCTGTAAGTGTGCGAACCATAAGCACTTGGTTTCTGGAAGTGGGTACTACTATTTGCACCATGCGCATTAGTTGCTGGAGGTACCTGAGGAAAAAAAGCACGCCAATAAAATTGTGATACACATCTCACGACCCACGTCAGAGTTAAAAAGATTATCAATTTGACTGGTAAAATAAAATTTACCGGAAATATAGGAGTTCCATACTGAGGAAATCCACTAACCATGCCTCCAGGATAGTAATAGCCATAACCGTGAGGCAATGCTGTTGGACTAATAAATGTTTGTTGATGCTGTTGAGTCGAAGACTGTTGTTGAGAAAGAGTAGTTGGCACAGGAGAAGAATTATCCCCACGACTGAATTTTCCATCCGCTCCTTTAAATTAGTTTTAAACCTCAGTTAAAATTATTAAATTACATTGTTTATCATTGTCAGTCAGTCTTTATGTATATTTTACCTGTATATGCATTAGCCAACCCTCCATCACGCCCTGTCATATTGGTTGATGGTTGAAATGACATATCATAATAACTCGCCTGAAAACAAGTAGTTTTAAAATACATTCAACAAGTAACAAATCACACAGAAAAACCATACCATCGGTGGAATACGTTGCTGCAAAAGTTGAAGGTCCTCATACGTATACATTGTTTGAGGCAAGCTCTATATTGGTGAAATAAACTGATTAAGATCTACTTATAACATTCCCAAAAGTTATATTTAAATTTTGTCAAGAAAATATTCACTTACATAGAAAGGCAAACCTGCTTGACTCATAATGTATTGATGACTCAAAAGAGTTGGTAACCCTGGCTGAAGGCTAGGGACACCTGCCTTAGCTACATCGATAACGTACATTTAAGTTTTCTTTACAAATTCAACGGCTTATTCAAAATAAAAATGAAATATCATACTAGTGGAAATTGAAGATTTTGCAGTTGTTGCACTACTATTCGATAGTGAACCACCACTTGACAATCCAAGAGATGAAGATGCAGTTGTCAACGTTGAACTTAGGCCAGGTGTGCTTACAGTGTGACTTGTATCGTACGAATGCTGACAGTAAACGAAAAAATTAATAGTCGGGATCAACATTAAATAGAATTACACAATAAGAGTAATCAATCACCTGTATGGACGCTACTTCAAGTGAATCTTTAACAGCTGTATGACTAGAATTCAATTTGGAATTCACCACTGCTGATGTATGTAAAGCAGAATGACTTTGAGAGGGATAACCTGTCTGGCTAATACTAGATCCCGAGGCATAAGTAGATACAGTTGAAACCGGATTTGCATAAACTGATGGCTGACTTTGAACTGAATAACTCTGCGTCTGATTAACGCCATAACCAGTTACAGATGGTGCCACAGATGAAAAAGGAGCAGAGGACTGAACTTGTGAAACAGTCGGTGAACCATACAAAGACGACGCAGACTGCGTAACTGGAGTGCTCAAAGAGGAATGATGGTGGGCAAAGGTCGAAGGCTTGTGACTTCCATAAGTTGTCTGAAAATTGGCGTGACTATTCACATTATTATTCTGAACAGCGTAATTTGAAATGGAAGGAGAACCACCAGATTTAGTTCCTACAAGAAGTAAATTTCATACTGTAAAAACGGTTTACAGGGTGTATTACAAATCCAAGTAACGATACCTTCTAGAACGCTAGTCTGTACTACCCTTTGACTACCAAAGGTTTTTCTATCAGCTGTTGTTGCAAAATTCACTGCGTCAGCTGACTGCTATATTGTAGATAGACGGACAAAACTAACCTTCAAAATTATGTAGTGTAAAAAAAAAGGGTATTCAAAAAACTGCAACTTTTCAAACCTGAGATATGCTTTGTTGAGATACGGTCTGAATAAGTTCCTTACTCGGTGGTAAAACGGATGATGATGAATACGTAGGGCATGAAATCGGATCTGCCGTAACCAAATCATTACCACCCTTGGATATCGGAGATGAAGGTATGTGCAATGGTGCACTGCCAAGTAAGGACGAGGATGCCGTCTGACTGTTTGACCCAATATGATTGGATATAGATGTAGTACTAAAAATCGATAAATTAAACGGTCGCAGCAAGGAAGTACTTCATTACAAATAATTACATAACACTTTTTTTTCATTAAAGTAGTCTACTACCTCGTCACAGTACTGTCCAAAAGGCCACTGAAACCAAGTGACGAAGACTCACTGCCAAACTCTAAACTACCAAACTGGACATCTAGTGCTGCTATTGTGTCATCAGGCATTTCAACAGCTGATGCAGGAATCTTCAAATAAAACAATATGGTAGGCAGTCAATAACTAGCGCACTATATCATCCGCATTTTAAATCAGTAAATCAAACGAATTTTAGGCATTTGAATATAAAGAATCGTATTCATACTCTTGAGGTCGCAATATTGCGTGACCTTTGAGGTCGAGGACGCACAGGTAAAGAATTCTGCTGATGCCCACTGCTTAAAATTGAAGCACCTAAGCTCCTGGAAGAATTCCCCATTACTACCGACAAAGCTGTCCCTGGCGGTGTTGACGAAAGTTTGGATGACGGCTAAAGAGTAATTTAAGGAAACAATTAAGAAAAACATAGGCCTGGACAATTGCACGCAAAAAATCCGCCCCGACAACTACCTGCATTGCTCCAATGGTTGACGGATCTGAGAGGGCAGTAGTGGAGGACAGCGTAGATGCCCCATTGGCCGTAACATTCAGAGATGCATAAGTACTTTGCTTACTTGCAGAGGAAATAGTATTAACACCCTAAAAAAACAAAATCAATTTCCTTAGTAATCACGACATCAATCAAAGTGACTATTAAGAACACAATAATATGAAGTAACAAAAAACTCACTGAAGAAATAGGCATATCAACAACCACTTCATTTTGCCCAAAACCAACTTCGTTGGATACAGCAGCATGCCTTACAGACTGCAAAGTACCAGATAAGCCGACTGGTTCTGGTGTTGTAGACGATTGTTGTAATGATGTGGATGCGTCAATAGAACTACCAAAAAAAACGAGGGCTATAAGATATTTTTAATTAATCGAGAACCAAATTTCCAATTTTGTTAATAACCTTTGGTTAAGAAGCGGCACACTAGAGCTGGCTAGATCTGAATTAGGTAGTGCAGCACTAGGAGTAAAGACTTTCGTTTCTGCCAAACTTCCAGTCCAGTCCTCATTATCCCAATCCTCCGCAGTAGGAAATCCATCCGCCCAATTTCCTTTTCATTTTAGAATGGTAATTATAGTATCCAATTCAATACGAAATTGGAGACCACTATAAAACAACTACACAAGAAATATTTAATATTCCTTACCAACAGACATTGGAGGATCACTATCATCTGTATTTTCTGGTTGTACATTCGTCCACGTATCTATTGACCGTGGAAACTCAGATCGAGATGCAGACCTATTCTGAAAAGTACGAATGCGACCACCAAGTCCTCTTCCTCTACCTCGTCTTCCGGAGCCATTAATAATACCTTAAATATAAATGAATTGTTCAAATCAAACGACTAAATCAGGCGTAGGAAACGGCGTATCAAATTTCTCAACTAACGTGAACCTCTCCCACGCCTGTCTGAGCTTCTTTCTCGTGAAAGACTATTCTCCAAGTTTCGTTCATTTTTCTCAGCATCTCGTACTTTGCCTAAACGTAGTTAACAACAATTGAAATATAAAACACAAATGCATAGATGCAACACTGAAAAAACTGCTAACTTAAAATTTAAGCTAACCTTTATTCAATCTTGGAGGTCCACGATTACGAATTCCTTCTTTATCCTTTGACTCCCTGTCTTTTCCTTTTTCCGGGCGATTTCGGTTTTCCTTATTATTTGAAGTAACGCTAGGGGTTACGTCTGCATTTAGCAGAGAATTTGCCGGTCGATTTTTTTTTCGCTTTGTAGTCAATTCCCATTCGCCCTTTAGATTTACACAACGCAATTTTATTTAGAAAATAGCTAACACAAATTGCTAACACGTCATTTAACATACTTGATCACTTTCCCCTTCTAAAAGCATATTAATTGCTCTAGTTGGATCATTATCACAATCGTGAAGAGCAACACTAGCTTCGTCACTCGATTTTCCAGTCAATTCCATTACCTAAAGTGAAACCAAGAATTTCACGATTACGTGAAGTATAATTACAGTATAAGTATAAGTCAGATTCGTAATTACATAGATAGCGTATTTTCCGATATATAAGTCAAAAGTGCATGTTCCTACTTACTGTTTAAATTACCAACGTTTCAATTTAATCAAAAAGGGTATTATTTGATCTAACGATGGTAGGATGAATTTATGAGGATGCAGAGGCTACACATGATCCTTAATATAAACTAGCTTCAAGGGAATACGCAAATTCTATCATAGAAGCCTCACTAATTGCACTGTTATACAAAGCAAGTTATTATCAACTAAATATGACAAATTATCAAGGTCATATGTTTGATGGCCTAAATTAAAATTCGCGTTCTGTCGGCACACTTGATTTACTCATTACAAGCATATTAACACTCCTAATAAATGTGAAAAATTAGAAAGATACCACCTATTATGCATTCCAAATTTTAGGCTACATTAAATGACGCACCACAATCAGTAAAACTACACCAGTAAAATATCGCAGTTGCAACTGATTAAACTTAGGAAGAAAATTAAATAATGGTCACAGGTACCTGTTTCACTTTCAACTGTAATTCGGGATCATCTGTGCCTTTTCCATCATTAATCATTTGTGCTAATCGAATCTGTTCTGCCGTAGGCTAAAACAAGTATCTTATATTTTAACACAAAGAGCATGTACATACCGATGAAATTGGAATATGTGTTTACCTGAATTTTTGAAGTCGGTCCTTCAGTCATCTTGCTTAATTCGAAACTCAATTTGTGAGATTTGTCGCGCGCACCCCGGGGAGGGCGAACATTTGTAGTGCTCGTCATTTACAGTATGTACAAAGCAGGTATGTACACTATACAAAACCTGTGAAATGGAAAATATATCTTATATGTAAGTCAATATCTTATATATATATATATATATATATATAGTATACATGCATCACATGTAAAATATTGAATCTTTTGAAACCTCCATAAAATCTTCCCGTAACATACATTCTATGCCATTTAATGAAAAATAAGGTCATTTTTAATGTACCGTTGTAAACATTTAATTAGTAATTGGAACATTTACATAAATCAAAACGATAATAGAAATCGTTATCTCATTTGAATTTGTCATATATATACTCCCTATATTGAATTTATATCCTTACAATAATGAATCTAAGGGAATTCAATAACTTTTCAAAAGTTAACGACCAAATAATTATGACAGTCCGCCGCCACTACTACTTGGGAAGCATAATAGGAGTGACAACTGTATTTCTTAACAAAGGCCTTGATAATATTTTACTAGTCATTGTTGTTGTTGTTGTTAAAGTCATATAATACTATAGTAGAATCTCACAAATAAATGTAAAAAAAGGCAATTCTAATGGTAACAAAATGATTCCCAAGCATAAAATAAATTATACGCACGCACTAACTCGAACGACGATTAACTACAAATAGTATTCACAATCGACGCCATGACGTTACAGTAAACAAAATAATTCTTCCCTACATAAACAACGCGCTATACGCTAAAAGTTTCAATAAAAATTTTAAAAACCAATATTTTCTTGTTCAGAAAGAAGAAATTATACTGATAAACAAAGACATATCATTCCAGGACATATTTTACCTGTGCAAAAATCTTCACACAAAAAGCAGATAATCACGTGAACTACGAGACATTACGTTAATGATTACGCGGCTTGCACTTTTTACGGATGTATGGAGGCATCAAAGCTTTTTATTAGCGTATTGACGTGGCTGTTGACACATGGGCTTCTGCTTTGAAAGTGTGCTATCCAATTTGAAGATGACTAATGTAAGTTAAGAAAATTCCACCTAAAACATGTGTATTGCAATTTGAGAACGTTTTCTCGTGCGTTGAGTTAATTTATTTTCGTCTTTTATAGATGAGTTCTCTCTATCGTTTGGTTTTAATTTGCTCAGTTTTTTTGACTTGCTGGGGCGAAGAGAGTGGACCACGTTTGCTAGTATCAAAGAGAATTCATAATAAGTTTTTAGTAGAAGGCAAAGACATTCTTGTTCAATATAACATTTACAATGTCGGAAATAGGTAGGCAATGGGCATAATTTTTTTAGCCGTGGGATATTTAAACGAAGGATGAAAGGAATGTCTTTTGCCGCATTTCGGTGCTTCGTTTGAGGAACGGTGGGGGCTCACCCTTTACCCGGCACTTGTGTACTTTAACGGGTACATGGTACTACCGCCTTTCGGTCCTATTGTTGCTGTTTAAGGTCCCGTCAACTACAAGGTCATTAGAGACCCGGCCTTTCGGTCCTCCTCCCCGGCAACAAGATACTTATCCTTTCTGTGAATGATCTCGTGTAGCCACGAATATCCCGTTTGTAGGGATCTACTTTTTTCTAGGCAGAGAAAAATGAGAAAAAGAAAAATGTCCAACAACTAACCAATTAACCTAAGTAAAGATTTTATAATTGAGCAATTGGAACAAGTTTTACAGGCCTTTTGAATTTTTTTAGACCTGCACTTAAAGTCGAACTCATGGATAATACATTTCCACAGGACTCATTTGAAGTAGTACAAGGGCTCTTAAATATTAAAATGGATCGTATAGCACCGTATCCTTTCAAAAAGTGAACTCATTCCCATTACGAGTATTTGAAAACTTCCTTGACTTTTGTGCAGGGGTAGTAATATAACTCATGTAGTTGTACTTCATCCGAAACACCCAGGATATATGAATTTCTCTGCTGCTCAAATTCGTTACAGCGCTGAGGAAGACTTGAGCGCTGTCCAAGTAAGTAATCAAAAACTGATATTTACAGATTTTTTCCGGTAATCACTGCCTTAATTAGTAACGTATTTCCAAAACAGATTGGATACAGCAGTGAACCAGGAGAAGGGGGAGTGGTAGCGTATAAAGACTATAGCAGAAAGTTTTCTTCTCACATTGTAAGTTGTGATAGAAGTTTTAAGTGATGTAAGTTGTCCGGTTTTTGATGTTTTAACTTGTATGTTTTATTAACAGCTTGATTGGGCCGCATTTGCTGTTATGACTTTACCTTCACTTGGTATACCTTTCTTATTGTGGTTTAAAAGCAAATCAAAATATGATGCTGTAGTGAAACATCCCACCAAAAGATCATAATCTGTACATTGGCAATAAAATTGTTAATGATCAATGTTTTATTAGTGTCAGCACACCTCGTGTAATCGTCGTTTTAACAACAGAGGCGGTAAGATTTCTGAAACCACGAAGTGTGAAATGTTACTTCTTAGATGGCGGGAATTAACGAGACAATAAGTATTAAACGAAGAGTTCAGTTACAACTTCGACATAGATTTGAAAAGAGGTTGCAGCTTTCTGGTGAGCATCACGTTACCAGACAATTTTAATTTCCCCGACAAAAATGCCTATAAATATAGGAATTTGTTATTAAATCAAGGTAGTTTCTAGATAAACTACACCAATTTTACCTTTTGTGGATCAAGCTTTCCCTCTGCTAGCTCCACAAGATCATTTTCATCAATCGTCATAGTACATTGCGCCTTTGTATCGGACGGTTCTCCTTTAAAAACTGCACCCTTTCCAACACGCAAATCTAGTGCTAATGCCAAAGAAATCGATGGTAAAATAAAACCTAAGTTTGAGCCTAACTAGTATAACTTTACTTACTCCACTGCGTAAATGGTTTGCCGTCCTTTAAAATGTTCCATAGAAACACGGCATTTACTGTTTTGCAAATGTCTGGCATATGTTTTACACGATCCGTCAACATGTCATACAAGTTATCCGTCTTTGAACTCTGGAATAAAGAATTTACATATTACGAGATTGGGATATATTTTACATTTCATTCATATGTATCACTTAAAATACTAAATACCGTAGGGTTAAGAGATGCCGTTTTGTAGTGCTTATCATCCTTCAAATCCACATAAGCGCCTGAAAGCAATACGTCCCCAGTATCACGAGACTAGAAAGAAAAAAAGAATTCTATAATAGAGGTACAAATGTCAAAGTCTACGTCACTTGAGGCTTTCAAGTCACCTTGCAATTAACGTGTACCCTATTTCCAACTCTCCACATCTCTATCTGCAGTACTTGACCAGGGTATGCTGGTTTGGCGAATCTTGCCTATTCACAGTAGCATTATCAATACATAGTTTATATTAGGCCACAATACTGCCATTAACACAAAATATGGTATAGCAGTATAGGCATTCTTAACCTGACCCAAAAGTACTCAGAAACTGCACTAGCCATCTTTCATTTAAGAAATTGACGGGTTTTACATTGAATTTGTGTTGAAAGACTATGACGTCTATAGATTGCCCCGAATACCACAAAAAATTGTCTGGTACTTTTGGGCCCAAGGTTTAATTTGTCATAATAGTCTGCTAACCTTCATGGCACGAAAGCGAGTTTGATCATTTTCAGCAAAATATTTCAAAACCTGTCTTGCAGCAATTCCATAAGTACATAAACCATGAAGAATAGGACGTGAAAACCCTAGAGATGTAACATCTAGCGTGAACTTAAACTACTGATGTTAAATAAGCAATCATACCAGTTACTTGCCTGCCATGGTTGCAAAATCTGGATCTATGTGTAGAGGATTTATATCACCATTCAGTCTATATAAGGCAGCCTTTTTTTAATACACAAGATTGCAATCACTTTCAGCGATCGTAAAAATGCAAATACCAATTTTGAAAATATAATACTTGGTCAATTGATAGTGGAAACTCTACAACTTTGTCAGGTGCTCTTGATGGTGGAGTCACAGTTTCTATACATTTATCACTTGTACGCTTCCCTCCAAAGCCTCCACTCCCCACAAAGAACAATCCGAATTGAGCAAATGCAACTTGTACTGCATTTCGGAATGCCTTCACTATTACAAATTATCATTTCGTAAGTCATAACTGTGCTGATAATAAAATGAAAATGCATTAGAAATATTACCGTCTAATATGACTAAAGCACCAGAACCCTTGTCCAATACATCTGCAATGGAAGCATAACATTCCAGTTTGTCTTCGGGCAATAACGGTTGCAAAATCTCCAAATACTGCTCCCCATGTACTAACTGTAAGGTAAATTCATTTCCATTTTTTTGTTATAAAAGGTTAATGAATAGGTTATGTTGTTACCTGGGTGAGATTGACATCCAGACCTGGGACACTACCACTGGTAATTCCACTAGACGCCAATGACATCATTGTAGGAATAATGGCAAAAGTAGGAAGCACAGAAAAATTTGAGCTACTTTCATATAAGTAATCCAAATGGTCACTGTCCGCAGTTGACACCCCAACTATAAGACATAAGGATACCAATCAATGCAATAGCATACTGAAAAACAAGAAATCATTTTTTATTTTAAACAGTGTCATACCACTCAATGCATACAGAACTGCATCTTTACTAGTATAAGAATGAATGACTGGTGGCAATTTATGTGCTTTCGCTGCATCCTAAAATTATATTAATACACACTACTGTATAATAAAGATAAAAGTATAAAAACTGGTAAGTTGAACTTCCTCAAATGAATACTAGGTATGCTATAAAAGAATGCACTAACTACGTTGATAGCAACTCCAGCAGTTTTAGAAATTTTCAATGTTGTGGATGTCGTAGTCTTAGCTTCACTCATTGCTTCCATCAGGGCGCCTACGGCATCTATCAGTCAAAAATAACATTCAGATAAATCAATAATCAAACAGCAATTATAAGTAAACTTGCCTTCTGTTGTCTCCAAATTCAAGTAATCCTTCATATCAACAATTTTATCCCACGAGTTTTTTACTATAAAAATAAAAGAAAGGCATCTGGTCATGCTCCTTCATACGGCACTTTTTTATACACTGAATTAAAAGTATGATTTATAGCAATAATAATTATACCTAATTCTGGGGTAATACCTCTTCCTGATTGTCTTACCATCGCTCCACGGGATCGCTGCCATTGATCTAATATTGAAATTCCTCAACAATTTATAAATTTTTCTATCATGAAGAAATTAAGATTCATGATCATACTGGCTCACATTTTCCTACCCAACCACCAGCAGTCTCAAAAATTCCACCATTTTCCGGACAAGAGTCATGGCAAAGCCAAACTACCACTGGAGCCACATACTCTGGGCGCAATTCTTCGAACAGTTCTATAATTTATAAACAATTTCATTATTGTACTGATGATGTGAAATTACTATTAGAAGTCAAACGCTTACCTGGGGGCATTAAACCTTGCGTCAGTCGTGACCCGGCCATCGGTACTATTACATTGCAATGGATATTATATTTTGCTCCTTCAACTGCTAAGGTATTACTCAAACCAATTAAACCTAATTTGGCTGTAAAGATATTTTACATGCTATATATGGTGTTCCCTTCAATACTTTTTAGTATTTGCTAAGTTATTGATTTGCTTACCAGCACTATAATTAGCTTGTCCAAAGTTTCCATATATACCAGCAACTGATGATGTCATAATAATTCTAATTAATTGGGTTCAAAAGAAATGTATTAAAGATGTGAAACCGATATTTTGAAAGTTTCTTTTTTTAAATCCACCGTTTCTATTCTAAACTTAAAAGGTATTACCTGCCGTAGTTCTGTTTTTTAAAGTGAGGCCAAGCTGCTCTCGTTAAAATGAATGAACCACGTAAGTGTACACGATGAATTAAATCTATGTACAAAATTAAATTTAATTAACTAAGGAAGAATGTAACACTTTTTAATCCATTTTCCAATATAATTACCCCAGTCTTGATCACTAATACGCACAAATGAGCGATCTCGAAGAATGCCTGCATTATTGATAATTATGTCTGAAATTTTAAAATGACAGCAGTAAATATTTTATTCAAACAGATAAGTATAAGAATTTTATGAAAATGAATCAAGTCAACGTGGATACCTATTCGACCAAAATTTTCTAGCGCAGTTTGAAGAATTTTATCTCCATTTTCAACTGAATCTAAAAAAAATGATTTCAATGCAGACATAACAATCATAAAAAGTCAAACAAATTTTTCATTATAAAGCGTGAAAGATAATTACCATAATTTGCTACTGCTTTCCCTCCAGACTTCACTATTATATTTACAACGTCATCAGCAGCTGATGAACTGCTTCCTTCTCCAGTTTTTGTAACTCCAAGATCATTAACTTAAATAAACATTATCTGTCATTAAGCTAAAATCTTTGAAACACACTAATTACCATGCAATCAATCATTATATTGGTAAATAACTATGTGTCCCTATCTAATATAAAGCACGCTTAGTATACTATAACGTACATAAACTATTGTGCATCAAATTCAGAAAAATCATATTTCTAATACTAATAATAATATAGTACCTATAACAGCAGCTCCTCTTTCAGCAAATAACAAAGCGTATTGCTTTCCTAATCCTATAGACAACAAAAAACATTAATTATGATAATTTACAGTTTAGCGGGTACACAGTTGTTGGACTGTTGTTCTCTGCCGAGAAAAACGTAGATCCCTACAAACGGGATATTCGTGGCTACACGAGATCATTCACAGAAACGATATGTATCTTGTTGGCGGGGAGGAGGCCCGTGTACCCGCTAAAGTACATAAGTGCCCTGTTTTCAAAGTAAAACTCACTCAACAGCAGTAGAACTACATTTGACTATTTACTGCGAAATGTTTGTCGACGGAAATAATGATTTCATGGTGGTTGAATCAAGTTTGCAACCACAAATTTAAATAGAGGTAAATTAATTTGCAATTTTTTTTTTGTTATTTGACATTTTTGTTGTACTGTAAGCTTTAGTTACATTGGGTACAACTACATTTCCAACCAATACGTTACCCGATACATTAACACTAATCCATCCAACTGCAATAGTAATTAAAACAGTGTAAAATGTAAACAGAGGATATTGTTAATCAATTTTCGATGCAAAATTACCTCCTCCGGCACCAGTAACTATGACAACTTTCCCATCAAACCGCAATTCATTGTTTGGTCCCATTGTAGGATAAAACTCTTATTTTTCGTAGTAAATATGAAATTTTCAAATTCGAAGTGATACGTCGAGGACACGAAAGCAAAGTCAACACGCAACACTACGCACATCCCATATTAATTACTGATGATAACAGTATTTGAGGGTCACCTGATCGCTGACAGTGTATCAACAACAAATATAGCTTGAACTTCGCCATAGAAGATTGTACTCTTCATCCTAACGATAACTGAGATTTATTTTCTATAAAAATAGTTTATCACATTTACGAACTCATAGGCCAACAATTAACCGTCGCGTTATGTCTGCAGCTATCTGGTTCCGTAAACAAGCAATATTACGGTGGTGCCTTAAGGCAAGATATACAGTAAGTACTGAAAGCCAGAAACTAATCGTGGTTTTTAGTTGTAAGGATTTATTTTGATTTTTAGACCAATTTAAACGGATTAACTGTCATAATTATGCTGTCAGAATCTATGTGTAATCGGTTAAAATCCTTTCGGAGTTTCAGCCAACTTTGGACTTCTGTGCAATTATCACACAAAGACGGAATCCGTGGGAAGCACTCGGTCTCTACTCCTCGCAATAATACGTCTTGGACATACCTTAGAACAGCTGAACAATATGCAAATACTACATTTCGTGGGCATAATCACTTAATAACGTTAATAAATAACCCTCTCAGCAATGAAGAACATACACTCGACTCTCAACTTGATGTTGTTGATCACTTATTAAAAGTGCTCGGCTCAGAATGTACGAATTGGCCACCAAGTTTGTATTATAAGAACTTCATTACGTTTTTGAATTCATCTTCTAGAAGGTCATTCAAATATATCAGTAAAGATGACATGTTATTATTACTATCCACTGTCTCTAACGTTAAGTTAAACAAAACGGAGTCTCAATTTATTTGCGCTTTAGATATGGAGTGTGCAAGAAGGGTCCTGATGTGGAGTGCTGATACTTGTCTTCTAATTCTTGATTTGTGGGTGGCATTGCGTGGCCCGAAAACTTCTCATACTGCATTTATGAAAGTTTTGTTCAAGCAGTGGACATATATAGTTGGATGCGATAAACCCCAAAATGTGGTTCAGCTCCTGTTTTACATCAGTTATTTCAGATGTGCTCCTCAGCCCCTAATGCTGACACTTGAAAAGTGGCTAGAAACTTTTGTTGATTCCTTAACAAATGATGATTTACGCATTGTTTGTCAAGGATTTTTTCAAGCTAAACGAAAAATAGAATCAGAGTCCATTCTAAACAACATTGCACAAAGAATAATGCAGACATTAAATGCACATCACCTTGATAATGTATCACTTACAAGTTACATTAAAGTCTTGAGACATGCTAGATATGAAAATAGAGCTTTGTGCTACCAAGTAATGGGATATATCAAATCGAACTTTGAGCTTATTACAAATTTAATGCTTTGTGCACATTTTGCAGCTTTCTTTGCATCAAATAGATTCGATGATGTGGAATTGTTTTCAGAATTTGAAACTGTGCTTTGTAATGTTTGTACTGAGGAACTTAATATTATTGTTAAAATTAGTAATTGTTCCTTTGACGTGCCTGAAAATTATTATTTCGAGACAACCCATCTTTCAAATTTGTCACGCATGAAAGACATTTCAAGAATCCTCTGGTCTATGAGCGAAATAGTTCATTCTCCGACTAAACGTTTTATTGAAATAATTCCTAAATACCTTAGGATAAGAATACAAAAGGATTTTAATGATTTGGAAAAGGCGTACTATGTTGATTGTGTGCATTCCTTGGCAATCATGGGTATTTTTCTTAATGATCTAATTGAAAAATTCGAATATAAACCATATACAAGTGAGTATTGGTGTGGATCCAGATGCTTAGTTTCTAGCACTCATGATTTGCTTTACGTTTTAAGATTTCTGGACAAGAAAAAGCATGAAACAAATTGATTTATTAAATGAATCTATGAAGATTGAATTTCACAGTAAAATATCCACCGCACTAATTGATGCCTCCGACAACGTATGCCATGGGACCCACTTCACTGCCGTCTTGGATATTATTAAGATGATATGCAGTGGAAACTGCGACTTATTCAGATGTTTCCGTATGAAACATATTCCCAACACAGGTTTAATGATCATTGATGTCCAATTAAGGATTTGCTTTTAAGTAGGGGCATTGCAACGCTCTTTATTTTTTCCAGGGATAGAATTATTGATGGACGATTGTGGAACTCTTTACAACATTTCCAAATGTTCCAAAGGCAAGTAAGTAAAAGATACCCGATAATTATTTAAATATTATGTAATCAGTTCATTTTCAACATGCAATTGTATCTCGTATTATATAGATATAAAGTCGCTGTAGAAGTTCTTGAACCCAGCTGTTGTTTACAAAATGGAAATCAGCCCACTGGGATTTGGGTGATGAAAATTAGGCAACTACGTCATTTAGGATTTAATGTTGTCAAGGTGCATTATAATGTACTAAGTCTATTGTATCAAAAATGACTAATGTTCTAGAAAAGGCATCCCTCGATTTTAATTTGCAATATACGTTTCAAAGATTCTTCCAGATCAAGTATTTAATGTGGAAAATGGGACTAACTTTGAGAAGACGCTTTGGTTTAATAAACATGTGATAGAAAAGGTAATAAATGATATTAACCACTCTTAAACTTATTGAAGTAATTGTAGTAGTGAGACAATCGTTAATCTGAAATAACCATGTTTTAAAACGTCCTGACTTCGCAAATCTTTGAGAATCGATACAAGTTAAAGTATACTTTACTGTAAATTAACTTCTTCCCTTATAATATTTAATCAAACCTCTGAGCCACTTGAACAACTTTAAACATTTATTATTTAGAATACCAAAGACTTATTTGGAAGGAGATTATATTAAATGATTTAGAAAGTAACACACGTCACTAACCCTGAAAGAATGAAAAGACTCTTCACATAATTTAACAGTACCCTTATACTATATTAAAGTAAAATTAAGAATTGAAGATAAATGAAAAAATGTTAATAGTTATTAAAAAGAGTTCATTATCACTCGATCACATGGATGAAATACGAAAGGACAGTTTAAGGAGATTTTTTATATATGAAAACAGTACGTAGCAATATATATTTCATAGGAGAAAAATGCACATCTCCTTTAATCCTTCCACCAACAGTAATCTTAGTCTATTGTCTTATGCCACCACCTGGATACTTAACATAAAATTATTAAGGATGACCTGTTAAAAACGAAAAAGCTTTAAAAGATAATTTACAGATGTTGGTAACAATATAGAATGACTAGATTAAGATTAAAAAATAAGAATTTAAGACACTTCTAAATGTTGTCGTTCATCAGAAGAGACTAATTTGGGAGTTACCCCTACCAAATCTTATTTAAATGACCGTCACACAATGAGACCAACTCATTGTTTTAAATATAAAAGAGGTCATACTAAAGAACTGCAATTACTGTAAGTAACAAGCTTGAAAATCGAGATCTAGCAGTCAATTACAGGTATGTATTTTTGTTCTATACATACCATCAGAGGGACAATGCAATGATACCTTGTATTCGTTATATCCATAAAATGAAAGCATAATTTTAAAAAAGAGGCTATGAATGAGATAACTACGCAAGTTCAAAATACTTTTTTGGAGACTTTCCAAAATTTAAAGTGTGATATGCTTCAATTAGATATCAAACTTGTTAATAGAAACACTAAGTTTTGACAAATCCATCAAACACATACATAGTAATGGGGATGTGTCGTCATAGAAAAGTAAAACTGAGAAGACTGGTCTTCTAGTGAAGAGATAAAGACCTGATGAGAGCAACAAATTAAGTAACGGCATTAATTAAGAGTCATGTCATCATATCGATCAAGTATTATCATATATGAAGTTGACCATAATTACAATGTCGCCTGGGAAATTTTGAAATGTTTACAGAGAGAGAGAAGACACATAAAAATCATTTCCTCAAAACGTTTTCTCCAGAGCATAAGAGTTAGGCCATGAAGTGGGCATTCAGTTCCGTTTAGAGGTGCTTTTTTGTAGAGATAGTCGTAACTTAGCACTCTTTTTATATATCAAGCATATATAAAATTCATCTCTCAAAGAACTGATACTGGCTCAATGTCACATTTATCAGTATAGGTCAATAAAAATGACCAATAGTTTCACAATTACAAACGTACAAGCACCATTGTTAAAATCTGTGAGCACGTAATGAAGTTTGTGCGCTTAAAAATTCATGGAAGAAAACTGTACGAGTACTCGTATTTCTGGAATCCGCGCACACTAACTGTCATTACCTAAGTGTGCATACCTTTTAGTACAATGAAACGTACGTGGGAACGACTAACAAAGTTATAAAGATCCTATATTTAAAAATCCCAGTTCACTTTCATTCCAATGTATTCTAATTCTAGTCTATTGTTTCAGAAACGCACTTTGTAATTAAGAATATAACAAGCTCTGTAAGGGCTATGAATGAGTTCCTCTCCTTTTAAAAAAGACTAACTATTCTAAAAATATCAAAAATAACATCTGAACACTAACTATAATTGCAATAGCAGAGCTAGTACAACCTTCTGTATATGAAAAATAGTACAAGGAATACTGCTGAGATGCTTTCATTCTACAGAAAAGAATCAGCAAAACCTTGTAAAATCAATTAAAACGCCTTCTTTAAAAGTGGTAATAACAATAATAATACATTATGGAATGAAACCAAAGCACTTAACAATTACGTATCAACTAAAGAATAAGGACATTATTACAAACAGAAGAAATATTCATGATGCTAACGTAGCAAACAATTTATAGATCAAACAAGTAATATATCTAAAACAAGCATTCTTTTTAGTGGTTAAACGTATACTTTACTAAATTAAATATAACGAAATTAAACGGCATTGCATCGCCACTTGCACACCATAGACACAGAGCTAAGTGCTCTCTCACTGATGAAAATTATTTAACTGATATGGGCTTAAAGACGACTTAAAATTCTTACAACCCACTGCAATTGTTATGGAAAGGATACACCATATATCCGAGTTTGGAAATATTAAAATGTAAGACAAACTATTGATATTGAGAAACCAAATCACAATTGGTCATGATTGGGATGGTACAACATCATCTGGGCGGATATCAGACTTGAGCTTTACAAATTCTTTAGCTACTTCATCATTCGTTCGTTGGGACAAGATTCTTAGAATTGTCCAACCTGTTTCATCCATGTTCACTCTTTTACCTAAGGACAACCAGCAAGCACAGCTACCCTGATCAACAATATCACGCAGCTGTAGCACAGCAGATCCCACCAAATGGTCTTCACGTACAAAGCAATAGTCTTTAACACACACATGAAGTTCAAAAGACGATGGCTGCTCCTCATTTCCAATGATACTAAACACGAAATATTATAATTTCACTATAATAAATAACTAAAAGGAACGTAAACCAAACATTATGTACTTACAAATGAAAAGTTTCATTATATTTTGGTGACCAGTTCCCCCCTTTGGATTTTGTTACATGCTTCCGTTTCTTGTCACTTAGATGAGGTCCAATTAAATTAACTTCAACAAATGGGCGAAACATTCCTGTAGTCGGCCACTTTAAATCGTTTGCAGCAACAACTAAAAATTAATATGCTTTTGATAATGTATTTGCAAAATTTAGCTCACTACTATGTTGAGGAAAACAAAGTTTGACTAATGACTCGGATACAGTTATTAACAATAAAATTTACCTTTAACAGTAATCTTATGCTCTCCTGTCCCTGGATGAGTGAACATATCTACTTGCATTGAAACTTCCCCTACGTTGCCTTCTTCACCATTACTTGCATCTAAGTGAATGAAAAAAAACTTTGTAAGCATTGAAAACAGTAACATCAATCGGCATATTTGATCCGTTAAACTTATTACCTTGAGCAGTTTGTGTGCAGACAAAGGTTTTTATCAGTGTGTCTGTTGTTTGAGTATATAACGATAGAGCATATCGTAAAGATTGCAACTCTGGACTTTTATCCAAAAATGTTTTCTTTAAACCATTTCCGCCAGCATGAAAGTATTGCTTAATGGTGTCTAAGGCAGCATCAAGCACAGCACACTGTTTGGGGCTTAAATTCTTTTCAGCCTCTTTTGATATGTCCTACAAAATACAAAATATTACTTCATACAAAAAATGAACGACATCTCACTTAATGCAACATTGTCATGTATGCTTAGGATAACAACCTGCATAGTACCCCAAAACACAGATTACATTAAGAGAATGGCCAATAATACTATAACTCACCATTACACCACTTAATGACTGCAAAGGCTTGCTACCACTCACATGATTCCTAAATAACCGTGAAACATCTTCTATTTTTGCATTTGCAGCTAAATTAGGCAGTATCATCTGAAACATTTGTTACATAAACCAGTGCATACAACTGTAAATTAAAAGTTATGACGAAGAGACCAAAATATTTTCTCACATTTTTCTCAGAAATGGGTGGAAGAACAACAGACTTTTCCATTGTGTACATCACAGTGCGCCATAATTCCTGTATATTAAAACTCATCTTAATACTAATCATCAACGAGTTATGATAACAGATAGTCATGTCATTCTACCTTCAATAATCGTTTAAGAACGGTTTTTTCACACATCTGAGCAAAAAGCGACAAACTTCCATCAAGGAGGTCCATTAGAGGCCTCAAAACATGGTCTGCCTCTACTGCAACTAAATTCTTCTGACTTGGTTGATTTAGTGAAACCTGTCCCCCACCTTTTATTCCTTGTAAAAGATCTCCTAGTTCCTTCATACTTTGATGGATACGATGTTCTAGACTGTAGATAAAATTAAATGGAAATGTATCTCTATTTCGTTCCTTAAGTGCATGACATATAATAAATACCTTTTCGCAAACACTGAACTCAGTCCATCAAGCACACTATTTAGAGATTGCTGAAGCTCTTTCAAAATGTTGGCTGCATCTTCTTCCAACTGAAATGGGCCGTTTAAAATAAGAAAGAAATAAAAGTACCTGAAATGTGACTTTGCATTACTTACTTTTTCACCACCCATTCCTTCGAACATTTTTTCCAGTTGCACTCTCATTTGTTGAATGTTATTCATCAAGATACATGCCTAATAAAAATTCAGCAATTCAATGCAGTGTATGCAGAAGAAATCAAAGTACTTAGAGAATTATACTAACTGTTTTCTCCTGGGCAACATACTTTGGGAACTCTTTTTCTACTATATCAGCATAAGCCTGAAGCACTTTAACAATAGTCTTAAAATAAACGAAAACAAAAATATGGCTTTGGACGTAGAAAATACTAAGTACACGTGTTAATACACTACCATTTCCTACCTTGGCAAAACGTTTCATGTACCGTTTAACAATTTCAGGATCTGGACATTCCAATTTACTGATCACATCAAAACACTGCGTAAGTTGTGTGAATACATCAACCACCGAGTTTGAAAATAAGGAGTGCTCACTGCTCTGCAAGAACTATTTATCCAAAAAAAGTACACACAGAAAAATGGTCATGGTAGTATTTTAAAATCTATATTAACTAGTTTACCCTCTGATACTATTAAATTTACCACTATGCAAACCAAGGAAAAATAAGTTAGATGCACAGAGGTATGTGGAACAAATGGTGGGGCAAGCAATGAAATTTTGGATGAAAAATCACTTATAAAACGACATGACTTAGTGCAAACAAGTTTTAGAAACGGAGTAAAAAAAAAAAGCTTAGGCTTAGAAAATCGGTAACTTAAAAGATGAGTGGGACCTTTTAACTCATTCCACACAGCGGGGCGAATGAAAACAGCTGTGGATGCATTAGGAACCAACCATCTTAAGATAGGTGACCAAAGTGAGAATTTACCCCGTCTTTCTGATCTCGCACAAAGGCACTGCGTAAGTAATCTAAAGAGACATCGTCATTTTCGTTCAACCACTGCATAACAAATGGCTCAAACCAACTATTCAAAAAGTAGATCATACAAATTAGTACAGATATGCATTACATAAATTTAGTCACAAATGTTATAAAAACATGTTAGTTACGCGGGATATTCCGGAATTGTGTCTTTGTAAGGTGGTACATCTTTCACATAGTGATTATACAGCCATTTCACTTTGAAATGCAAATTCATATATGCAGAACTTTTACAAAGACGGTGCTGCTCATGCTCTAAAATAGTAACAAAATCAAAATATTACTTAACATTCAAATTAAACGTCAATTAAAAAGCTCCTCGTACCTTCCAACGCGTATTTCATATCAACAGCAAATAAAGACCACATAGTTGCTGCACTAAGCTGACCAACATTTAATTCCTGAGGAAATCTATTAAAAATTTCCTTTATGAAAAAAAAAATGAATGCATAGACAGTGTGGTATTACATTATCAAGAACACCTACTGATTAAGCACTGGGGTATAGCTGTTTTTGTCTTCTTCGATTACTGAAACAATCAATGCAATAAGTTTGTGCCAAAAATCTAGACTATCTAATCGTGGACCATGATCTTCACTATCGCGCTTAGGCTCATTAGGATCTGGTTGAAATTCTCGACCATACAATTCATAACAGTTTTCGAAAAGGAACTGATAGGTGGATCGTAAACAAGCTTTAGCACAATCTTTCACAACCGTACTTGCTCTAGGAGGACTAGATAGATCTTGGACCTACAAACCAAACAATTAATCGAAGGATTAAGATAAATCGTCTTAAAGTTAAATCCATTCAAGTGCATTTGTTAAAATCATTACCTTCATCCTGAAAAAAGTAATGCTTGTTAACAAATCAACCGTTGATTTCAAATCTTGTAGTTTTTCTGGGCTTGAAGCTGGAAAATTATTCTATAACAAAAATGGAGCTCAATATGTAATAACATTAGTGTCACATAGGGCACTGTCATAATCATTTATAACTCATTTTAGGTAACTTACTCTATACATCGAAAGATCAATTCGCAAGGAATTGTGCAACTGATCCAAAAGCTTGACAAACTTTTCTTTCTGAAATTTATCGTTTAAGAATACAAGGATGAGAAAACACTTTCTATGTTTTGTTTTGCTGCTTCTAAGTGTGAATCTCATTAAAATACACTAATAAAGTACAAACCCCAAAATTTGAAGCAGCAAACCTATCACTGGCGGACACTGCAGATGAAGCAGTTGTGTGTGCATAATATGCATTAATATTGGCTAACAAAGTACTCATGACTGCAGGTACACCAGGGCAGAGATATTTGGTCGACAAACAATGAAAGTGACTATAAACAGGAATTTCACATATTTGAATCTGTCATGAATTGGTTATAATTAAGACAATGTCACTTACGTCATAGCTTGATATATTGACTCTATTCCATAGCGCATGGCAAATTCATCAACAATTTCTTGAATGGGTTCATCGAAATAAATTTTCCATGCTTCATCCTATACGTTGGAGCAAAATAAAATTTTAAATTTAATGTTCACGCAACTGTTGAAAGTAATTTAATTAAAAATTTAGGAACTTACTCCCTTAGCCTCAGGAAGTTTGACAGCACCTCCATTTTGTTCACAGAGATAATGAAATAAATTCTGCAAATTACCAAACGTAAGTCGAGTAATTGGGTATAAACACCCGAAAGTATCAATTATGTGGAAAGGTTTACCTCATGAAGACAGGTATATTGAACATGATAAGGAGCTACTTTCTCCTCACCCTTAATTTCTACACTAATGTGAAGTCTAATGGCACCCGAAACTGCAGATTTATCTGTCCGTTTCTCTACATATTTCCATTAACAAAATAAAAAATATTACTAATATTTCAAAATTGTCCATAACTAATAAATTGATTAAACTCTAAAAATCACCTAAATTGTACCACACATCCATTTCGCCACTAAGTGTTCGCACTTCAATGATGGTTTGACCTAAGAAATCATCTGATTCTCTAGTTAACTTCTGCCGCAGTTTTGATTTAAGATCATTATCCTCATCCCTAGAGTGATAAAAATCTTTTATGACGACACAATGGATTGAATCAATATCTAAGTATATTATAATGAAAGTTTGTGTCTTACCAAACTCTCACTTTAATGCGGTCAGACGAATTATGACATTCACTGTAAATAACCACATGCATTAATTGAATTCACAATTAGCTCAGTTAGTAGATCAATTTCTAGTTAGTTAACTTACAAATAGAATTTTTCGTTCCATACTGGATTTAACTCTTGTGGCATTGTTCTTGTTCTTTTCTTAACTTTTCCTACTTGGACAGTAACATAGGGATCACTTGTACCGCTCTTATCTTTAGCAATCAATCCTTGCGCACAAATCACTGTAATGTAATTCACCATGCCGCTATATATACATTTTACTGTTCGTTTTAAACGTTCAATTAAGGAAATACATGCAGATGCAAGTGAAAACAAGCATAAAACTAATACAAGCTCGTACAGTGGGATGTTCTGATAAACTAATCATAGTGAATATAAATAATGTAATAATTGATAAGGACGTTTTATACGCCTGGTAAAAAGGACAGAATAACGGAAACAAGTATGGAACCACTAACAACAAATAATTTACATTACACTCAATTTCAAGAATAACTGTCCCTTTCTGTATCGTAGGTGATAACATTATTTCGAAAGCTCAAGCTTCTATAATTATGGTGACTTAGAAACTAGAGTACGAGTTGTTAGTGGGTAAGGAATTAAACACAAATTTGGTGGATGAGGCAAGATAGGATGGTAAAATAGGTGATCAATTATGGAATCAACAAAGAAACATTCCACATGCTATGAACAGACATGTATTAAACAGTACTTGTAAAGTGCTACACAAAAGGAGAAAATTCATTATTCCATACTACTAACATTTATAAGATTTGATAAAGTGCAGAGAGCAAACGTTAACCCCATGCAATTGCAGTTAGGATATACAGCAGACATGCTAGTTTCAAGCGTAATCTATAAAAATAAAAAATTATCTATCAAAAAAGTATGTCTATTATAAGCACGTTAATAATACGCCTAATAAACAAAAAAAAACTTCTGATGGCCGGTTGAGTCAAAACATATGTCTGTGCCCAAAGGGGATGGGAATAGGCATTATGTGTAAGTGTAAGCAGGTGCAGGTCTAACGCGCTACCTGTGATGGCGATCTTGCAAGACCACTTGGATGTCCCTTCAAATATGGACTGTTTTGCAAGCTGAATAGACTCAACGTGAGTGTCTGGGTCAACCCCAAATGTCAGTCTGCAACAAACAACACCAATAACAACACCCATCAATACAAAAAAACAACACCAACATAAACACCAGTACCATCACACCATGACTGCCAAATCGCTCAGTCACCACTACCGTCACAGACCACAGCATGTACACATGCAACGGCAGCACCCTTACGTGCAGCGGGTTCTGCTTAGCAACCCCAGCCAGAAAATGTTGGGTGGAAGAGGCACCATACCTACCAGTTATGGCTATTTTAGCAGACCACTTGGAAGTACCATCTAACACCGACTGTTTTACTGCCTTCAGGTGGCCTATGTGACTCTTTGTATCCACCCCAAATACCGCCCTGCATGGCATTGTAACATCAAAGCAAAGGATTAGACAATGCAAGGCCTACATTATTGTCACACATCGACCATTTGGATGCCATTTCAGTAGAGGGGTGGGATTCATTTTCTACATATCTAACCCTGTGACACGAGGAGGAAGTGCTGCTGATGTATGCGCCTTTTCTACTCCAAAGCTCTATACAAATACTACATAATTCTGGTATTACAAATGCACACAGATCCAGCATGACAGACATGACTACCTGTAGAAATGGTTAATACAATATCGAATGTTACATTTAACCACCTATCAATCCATTAAAAAGTTGTCGTTCAAGACTAAATGTGATAAAAGTAATGTATTAAAAATAATTATTATAATATTCTGCAATCTATGGAGTTTATAAATAAAAACCTTAATCTTAAGAAGAGCACAAACCTAATAAGCTCAAATATTTCTGGCTTGTCTCGCTCTCGAATTTTCATTCGATCTTTCATTGCAGTGATGATTGTATTAGTTTTATCTTCAGCTCCATGTTTAGAACTCTTCTCTGCCGCTCCTGAAATTAAAATTAAGAGTGGTATAATTACGAAGTTGCCAATCAACCCGTGCACAAATACCAAGTCATACTTTGAAGACAGTCTGCATTTAATAAATCTTTACACTTCTCGTGACATTTAACACCACATTCTGTACAACGAACCCCTTGGCGAGCTATTCCCCAAAGTAAACCTTCACATTCATAACAATACGTCGGTGATGTGGCTGTCCACAGGACAAAATTATGAGGAGTTGTGCTCGATATAGGATAAATTAATGCTTGCAAAGTCTTCTTAAAAACGTGCATTTTCTAGACCAACCGCGGAAAATGGATAAACAATAATAATGAGTATTATAAATTAAAAAAAACCACTTCAATTCCAACCTAAATACAAACCAATTCTTCATCATTTAGTGACTGCCTTGGAACTGCTGAAGTTAGTCCAGCATTGCGTTTCGTAGCTGCCATAGTCTGGAACAATGCAAGTGTCATGAGGAAATAAAATTAAAACATTATTGTTCATAAGAACACACACAGAGAGAGAATGTGGTGTGTCGCGGACAGAAAATAAAGATGAAGTATTTATTATAACCCATACCTTGAGAACCTAAGTAGCGTTATACCCAATTAACAAAAACATATTTTAACGAATTTGGACCAACCTTAACAGAAATAATTTAAAAATTATATGCATTTTAAACTTACCAATTCGCTAACAAGAGGAATTGATTTACGGCGTGGGCGAATATCTGGCATTGAATCAATATTACTATAGAAAGGATTATGCTCAGGTCCGCTGCAAAAAAAAAAAAAAAAATTATCGATATAACTATATTACATTAATTTTGAATTAGTTACACAGCTTTATGTAAATAACGGGGCAATCTGATCTTACCCTCCTAATGTGTGGTTCCACAATCCTTTACTATTGCCATCTCCATGAGAGTTCAAGCCGCCACTCTGTAACAGAAAATCAGGATAACATAATGTAAAGTCACGTAATGTTATGTCACCAATCTCAAACGCAACACAACCCCGAAGTAAGAAGATTAAGTCATCATATGATCAAGCGATGCTTTAAATATGCACGTACAATTAATAAACATTACATCCTGCTATTCCTGAAAGATCCTTACACTAATTTCAGCATGTTTCTTCTCTTCAATACTCTTATCACGAAGTGCTTTCAGTAGCTTCCATCGACTTGAAGACTCTTGACTGTTATGCGTACCTTTTACAAGACCATCACTGGAGAACTGGCAGATATCAATATCCTCCAGAATTATAGGAGACATGCTGCCCTTACAGCTTAATGTATTAGTGTTATCTACACCTTCGTCGTCTAAAATTTCATCGGAGATATTATTATCCAAAGTGTCCTCTTCATTATCATAATCTTCGCGTTCTTCATCCGGTCCTTCAGTTTCAGATGATTCTGCTGAATGATGAGATTCGTGTGGACTAGAACATTCCAAAGTTTCTTCATCATGAACCATATAATCTTGAACATCTACAACTTGGGAAACATCTTGAACTTCCTGCTCTTCCAAAGAGATAGGTGCATGAATCCCTTCTAACTCTCGCCTGTCCTCCATAGTAGAGAAAAATGCAGATTCGGCAGAAATAGCGCTGCTAGCTCCGGATTCATCTGCCACAGCCATTTCAGGGAGTGATTCGGAATGAAAGAATGAGCTGTTACGACTGTCACTGGCCACTGAAAAAAATGCAGACTCCATTGACTTTAGACTTGAAGCCAAATCATCAGCATCCGCATTAGAGACCAGACCACTTTCAATGGCAGGACTTTCACCGCTTCCTCTTCTTTCTGGAGGAGTTAGAAACTCCGCAGTGTCACCAGGACTGCTTGGAACTGATTCGAGTAATATACTTGACTTGTTCCATCCAGTAGTACCATCGTAATACTTTTGCGCTTGCCCATCATCATCATCATCGTCATCACACACAGAAATGGCACTGTCAATAGGCAGTTTTAATAACGATGACTGGCTAGTGTTGAAGCTCGTTTGTGGTTCGATTGCTGCCGGTGGTGAAGTCTCATTTTTACTTGGGTGTTTCTCCTCATCACATTCACCATCAAAGTCCGACGATGACATAACACTATCAGGGGTTGTAGCACTAATGTGACTGTCATCAAGTGACTCATTTATTCCTTGATCATAATCCACATCCTGAGCAAGATCACATACGGATGCGGGACTGAATTGAATGGACTCCACACGACTTTCCATCTCGTACGATGTCTGTCTTTGACGATAGCGACTCAGAGCTCTTGAAACTGCAAATTCTCTTGGAGACAGACTCAAATTAGGACTAATGCCATCATTTATTATGGCCTGGTCTTGGGCCCCGAGTACCAATGTTTTGGAGGTGGCGTAGTCACCAATCATCGGAAACAGCGCTTTAATATTTGATGCTTCTAATATGTCTCCATCCGTCGTACTGTTACTGTCAACAGACGCTTGTCTGTGAAGTTGGCTAGCACGTGTTCTCACAGTAGGCCATTCGTCCTCCTCTTCGTCCGTCTTGCTGGTCTCACTTTGACTTAAGTCTGTTGAAGATGACGAGGAACATCTGACATGATGACGCCTTCGTCGACGAAGTAGGAACCCAGAGAAGGTAGATACAATGCTAGATCTTCTAGATGATCGGTCAAATTGTGGTGAACTGCCTTCCGAACGAGAATGAGTAGACTTTGAGCGTCGAAGAACGCTGAACATTGAATGTCTACCACCAACGAGAGAGTGAGAGCTATTTATGCGACGCAAATTACCTAGCGAGGGTAACATTGATGACAGTGAAGAAACTATCTTTCCATAACGTTGCCCGGATTTCTTTCCAGTCGGTATAGACTCGGCATCAGAAATGTGCATCTCACTAGGATCGCAGGCTATAGTAATATACCCAGAATCTGAGACAATCAATTTACTCGGGACAAATGAGTTTACTGTGTCAGAGGTTCTAGCACCATGTAACAATTTTTGTTTGGTAGGTAAAGTCTCTCTTGAACGCTGCTGGGTTTCGTCGTCCTCTTTCGTAGCATCTGCTGCTGCAGACATAAGAATAGATTCCATTGACAACAGGCTCCCCGTGATATTACGATGTTTGGTGTGAACTAGTTGAATTGGACTTGGGGTCCGGGCTTTAGCAGATATTAGAGAAGGTACAGGACATGAAATCATATCGTATTTCATAGCTGTGGAGGTAGATACATTCCTAACCGATTCATTGTCCAAAGATCTTCCAGCGTTACGAGACGCAACATGGATAGATTGGTCGTTCAGCATATGATGCTGTGGAAACTTGGATGCTTTTAAATGGGGTAAATCGTATGAAGTTGATTTATGGATATAGCCCTGAAAGTCAGAATGAAAATCTAGCTTATCATCTGTCGAACCCCTTTGTAAATGTTTTACTGATGACTTTGTTGCTCCTTTTGAATAATGAGGTTTAGATGGCGATGGGTGATATAAATACAGATCCTGATTAGCTTCACGTCCTCTAGAAAATGCGTGCATTTGTTCGTACTGCTGCTTTTCTACCTCTTGCTGACAGTGATGATGGTGGTGATGAGACCGGCCATAACGTTGTTGGCGGTAGGACTGTTTAGAAGAACCGGCAGTTGAGCAGATATCAATATGACTGTATCTCCCTGGACCTTCAACAAAATTATGGCGTAAGGAATATTCGTGTGACGGGATGATTGCACAAAATTCTGGTTGTAATTTTCCCACAATCGGTTGAGCTGTAGGTCTGACAAACTCCATTCCATTTTCTGGGTCAAATCCATAAAGATGCATGGATTCGTTCATGCTTATGGAATCTTCATGATGAGAATGTGATGCAGGAAAAGACTGACTAATTTTAGGAGAAGTTGAAGAAATACTTGTCAATGGTGTTGAAGATAAAGACAGGCTGTCCACTGGCAAGTTTTTCAAAGATAATGGACCGTCGGTATCATCAATTATCTGCGACTTATCCACATCCATGAATTCATTATTTTCACCCCCTAATGCTGTATGGGCATAAACGTAATTCTTCATAAATGGAGCGGATGAATGACTTCTGTCGTCCTCTGAATGTGTATCAACATTGGAATGTTCTTTGGAATCCACAAGTTCGTCTTTCAGTGCCTTAACATGTTCACACTCAACTCGAGTCAGACTAACTGAAAGTTGATCTAATTCTGCAAGATCATGATCACTGACACAAGGAGAATTACCCTTATATTCCTTGTAGTCGAATGCAGTGTATACTTCATCTCTGGCATTGTCATTTGAAGGAGAGGGTGAAGAGACCTCTTCACCATTCCAAATTCCTAAAATATCCTGCTCTAGTACTTGTCCTTCTTGCTCTGACAACTCCCAATCTGTGAAACTAAGTTCCTGATCTGTTGATTCCGATAACTGAGACATGGTATCCCGATGTGCATTGTTTAAACTGCGGTAAAATGCTTCATCATCTGGAATTTTACCCCCAGAGTCTTCATCACTGACAATTTCATTGCTATCAATAGTAGTTTTACGTCGATTTTCATCACAGTTTCTACTTCTGTCGACTTCTTTATTTTCTAAACCGTTATTTTGTTCGCAATTATCAGCTCCAGTACCACTGATGGCGTTTCCTTCTGGGCTGAGAATTGTAAGGTCCCCAATTGCTTGAGGAGACTGCAGTTCTCTAGACCTTGGAGAGCCATGACTACTACTGTAAATATCAAGTAGTTGGGAAATAACACTCTGCTGTTCGTACAACAACAGTTCAAGCTTTTCCAAGCGATCCCACATTTTGATATATTCATGGGATAATAAATCCAAAGCTCTCCAGGCATAACGCAACTCAGTCTCCAAAACACTGAGGCGGGTGGCCAGACGTCCCATGTAGTCTTGCAGAAGGCACTCAACACTAGAGGCATATGAAGACTGAGCCGCTGTCAGATAATTTCTTAAATAATCCAGGCGGTGTTGGCCTCTCATCTTGCCATAGATGGCTGGTCCCCCAACACACCAAGGCACAGATGGCGGCGCTTTTAATTCCTTTTTCGACAGCTTGACGGTTTTTGGTTTCACCAAATTGTTCACATGTCTTTCACCTGACATTAACGAAGGAGTAGTTTCAAAGAATGAAGTCTTCACAACGTGCACCCTAAATGTGCTGGTCCCAATTACTCAGTAACTGGTTCACGTTAATTGATTGCCTTTCAGTCATCTGTGAGCAGCAAGAGAAAAATCGTAAAAAAATGTAGCAACCTGACGAATACTCTTTTTTTTTCATTTCAAAGCATCAAATTTCAAGGCATGTTTGCCGCAATTTAATAATGCAATGGCGTCGTTAGTATGGTCCTACTGTAACCACAAAAGGCCATGAGACGCAATTTAATACAGTTATAAAATACCAAAATGACTTCAGTTACAGGAGTACTGTGGCGACGTTAATGTTGATAATGGAAATAATGCACAGTAAATTAAGCCCTTGATTATAGGAGTTATGCCGCCATGCTGACCTCCATCATCTGCTTTTGCATTCCAATGTAAGCAAGAAGATTCTCCAATAATATCTGCCACTCATCAATATTCGTTTTCGAGGGAACAACCATTATTAAAAATTACTGCTTCTAGATTAGACTGCATGATGTATCGAGATACGGGCGATAGTTGCACGAACAGTACAAATAAAAGCCATAAACTGCTGAAAAATCATGTTCACAAAATCGATGCCTCACAACCGTAACGTGCACTGCTTAAGCTGCATAAACGATCTGGTGCCTGCCTTCCTATCTGCAGAACTTGAGGATAAACATCATTCTTCCATAGGCATTATTTCAGATTATTAAAACAGTACAAACGTATAGATCTGCTGAAGTCCGATAGCTGCATTACACCAAAACTACAGATTGCCAATTAACAATGGACACCACACCACGCCAGAACTCAAGCCGTACCAGCCTTGATAACATAACCAATATTAAGAGCATTCCATTTCTCTACAGCGGGTGGTAAAACTATATATAGTGTAGAAAAACATCAGAAAAATCCACTTTCAGACTGAATGATGGGGCCATTCACAATAACATCATCTTCCTAATAAAGTCACCAACCAATATCGACAGATATTAAAAATCCAAAATTATTTCAGTATAATACCTGAAACTGTGTGGAAGGTGTAAAAACAAAATTGACCATCCTTGAATTTAGGAGCTTGAATAAAATATTGCGTTCTCTTTAAAAGGACAACATAACAAAAATTTGTTTTTAACCTATGAGATTGCAATTGCTATGTACCGCATATGTGTACAGACCCCATATGCAAATACGGGTGGCAAAGCCCTATTTTAGCTCGATCAATTTTCATTTTGCATATCCACATAAGTTTAAACAATACTTGATTGAAAATGTTAACGACATTAAATCAAAATAGGATAATTGCCTGTTTTATATATGCATAAACATATCGGGAGGCATTGTACAATAAAATACTACCCCTTACTAAAGGCAAACTAGCATCACAACAGTGTTAAGCTAAGAAGCTGATGTGTATTAAATGTGCACCAAAATCTGTTCACGTATCTCCTACATTATTTTTTTCTTTGATATTTATGTGTCGGTATACTATTGCTCCAACAATTTGGATCTTGACTGGCTTCATTCCAGGTTTTAGAATGCCACAGGTAGCATAACGCAAGCCAAATGACTTACAAATGACTACAGCTTAATCCAACAAGTTTTCCATCTCACGTACCGACATTAGTTGTGGTTAACATGTGTTGCAAAGCGCAAGAAAATACCAACAACCATAAAACTGCCTTTTTCATTTATCATCTTACCATTTTGCATAATAAAAAATCATTATATACAACTAAAGTTGGAAAGTTTATGATAATCACATCACTGATGCACTTAAATATTTACCACCCGAATGCCTTTCATAAATCAGCCAGACTTAAGAATTTGCTTCCTAATATATTATACAACTATTAAAAGGTTTGGAGCGGTTTAGACACACTCGTTCTCGTCTGATCACTGAAGTTAAGCAACGCAACCCCAGTTAGTACTAACATGGGTGGCCGCTTGGAAAAACTGGGTATTTCTAATACCGAATAATCGTCACATTAGTGCAGCGTCTGTGCAGTCTCTTAACTATGCAACAGACGGGGCTCTAATGACCTTGTAGTTGAAGAGCCCTTACACCAATGGCCTAGTACACCAAGGAAACAAAAACTAAAATGTTAGCCGGATAGTCTACTAATAAATACACTGCAGAGTCGAGGTCATCTACAGGTGGCATGTTTAGGCACCTCTCCCCTCGATTTTCGCCACTCCCTAGTATCGACTCCATATCATTAAGTTCTAAATACAATCAGAAACTGAAGAGAAATACATACATAGACAGAGAGAGACCGAAGCAAGGAGTAATTGAGGAGGGCAGATAATAGATATTGATTGCCATAAGACTAGTCGTGGTTTTGCCACTTACACTTTGAGTAGCGTGTAAGGCTTACCACGGTTAAGGCTTACCTCCATTATTCACACGCGGAAAGTAATATAACGATAATTCATAGTGACTTTTCCTAGTTTGGTAGTCATATTATTAAACAGACTAAGTGGTATAAAATATTCATAAATCCCTTAACGACGTCTCTGAAGGAAGATTTCATTCCCAAAAGCGATAAAACCAATCGAAAGCCATTTCGAAGTTATTTGAAATCGTGCTTTACAAAATCAAGACAATATTATATAGTGATTTGCATAGGAGAAAAGAAAATCACCTTTACCACGAATAGTTTCAATTTATATTTCTTCGTTAATAACTTAAATTACAGCTTATGGTAGATCCAAGTATAAAAAGACGCGAAGAAAGAGATATAGAGAAAGGGCACTTATGGATAACCTGTTGGACAATGGTGTTACGTAGTGTCTGCTGACAGAATGCTGTATTTTTTTTTGGTGTCCTCTCTTACAACATGCCATGAATTATCAATGTCTTTTTAAAATAAGTATTTTACTTACATTTAACTGGGCACAGACTTTGCTGAAGGCACTCAACCAGCGCATTCGAGGCGTAGGTTTCGGACCATCACATGCATCCATTTTTTCTCCACTGTCATCTACTTTTGGAGCAAGATGATCCAAGACAAGTTCATGAACATCATTTGTTTCAGCGGGCACTTTTTGAGGACCAACATGTTCTTGGTCAAAGATGGTGTCATAGTTGATGATTTCTGTATTACTTCTCAAGTTTGTACAAGCGGTATTGTTATTTCCCAAAACACGTTTTTGCTCTTCAGGACTTTGTTCACCACTCCATGTCTCATTCCACTGAGCTTCTCTTTCTGCTCTTTCTTTAACACGCATTTCATCCCAATGTCCGTAACGTTCTTGCTTGTCATCATTGTAACATTGGTCTTCTTGCTCATTATAATAATAACTTCCTGACTGATAGCAATACGAGTAAACACCAGCGAGATCATTTGAATACTGTGCACCACTATGTTCGTGATCGAAACTTGATTGCCTTTCCAAACTTGGCCGCCTTCCTGAAAAATTGCTTAAAATAATCACTTACAAACTCATAAAAAGGCGCGGGGCAGGAAAGAATTTGAAATCGCTACTAACCTCCATGATAGTCACCGGAATTACTACACATTACGCTTGATCGCCTTTCAAACGAGACCTCGTTACCACATTCTTGGTCATATTCATCACTCACATAGTCTTGCGTACTTTGCCTACTCAGATTCATGGGATAACGTGGAGGACTAGTGGCAAAAGCAAAAAAAATATACATGTAAACATTTTTGGAACCGTCAAAAACAGCAAGAAAAGTAAGACTAGTATCAGCACCTGTAACTATAATTGCTATCCCTAGGTCTGCTGTTATAATACAATGGTTCAGACTCCGTGTCACTTCGTCTTCCATCATTGTATTCTTCAAATGAGCACGCCGGATCATAAGAATAGTCTCGTTCATATGAATTTTGCCGACTACCATCACCAGAGAATTCTGACATTTGTCCAACGTTATTGAGATATTGTGATGCAGAACAATTAGCATGTTGTCCTACTGGGTAATTGACATCACTTGTATAGTCACTGTCTTCCGACATACCTGCTGTGATGATTGAGAAATGTTAAGAGCAGCAACAGACATGGTACTTAGGTTAAATGCATGTTAAAGAAAATAATGAGTCATAGTTAGGGTGTATTAGTCAAGCAAAACACAAATAATGCGTAACTTTCATATTAGAAATGACATAAAATTCGAATTAGAAGGAACTTTTTGTTAGTAAGCACATTTCAGATATAGAGTACATGCCATATAAGATCCATTTGAAAAGTTAAATGTGATAAGTAATTTGCTTGCTTACAGTGCATTGACAACGTGGCACGCCTAGCTTGTTCCTTTAGCGTTAATATCTATAAAAAAATCGCTTATGATATCTTATCGTTCCCCTTACCAAGAATCAACTATGTTAATAAAGACAATGTATACATGCAATTATTAAACGAAATATTTAACCATTAACTCATGCAGCACATAACGATTAGTATCTTAATTACGTAATAGACAACTTAAATAATGCAAACATTTGTAAAGTTATATTGACTAAAGTTGAGTTTACACCTTAAGAGACGAATACAACATCCATTAATGTTGTTATGTCAGACAAGGTGCAGTGTGAACTTTGAAGTCAGGCTATTTTTGTATCACTGGCAACATTCAAAACGTCTCTTACATATACAGTATATACTGTAGGTACGAACTACTTTGAGTCAATCACTTAAGATACTCTTATTTATGAATTAATGTATTACATGCTTGTGTTACTGAAATATCCATGAATTGTTACCTCTTGATCCATTATTGTATTTAATACTTCCAACTTTCGTTGAAGCTCCATTGCTTCAGCATCTTGAAGATCTATAAAATTTAAGCATACACTAAAGGTTAGAAACCACGCATTCTTGTTTTGATAGTTTTCCTCGCAATTAGGCAGCTTCTCGATATTAATTTTCTTGAGTGTGTGACTTCCTTTAATTTTAAATAAATCCAACAAGTGGAAATTCTGATAACTATATATTATCATAGGTATTTTTGAAGGTTAGATAAATCATCATTAAGAATACTGGAAAAATTTAATTTGCAAGTCCCGATAGTATAGCAGAATGGATTGCCTGTCTCACAACGGGCACTTAAGCCAGTAAAGGAGTAGCAGTCATCATATCGCAAGATGCTACTCTACATCGCCACTAGGAACTGTAGTGGATTGCATAAACAGAACTGTTTCAACTGTGGTATGAATTACAATACCAATGGTGAAATAGGGCAATTATCCACGTCCCGTTAACGTCTAGTTACTTCTAAGAATCTTACTCTTAACGCCTACACCATGTGAGCGTCATCATCATTAACAGGTGCAATTCTATCTGAATATAGTCTACTAACTCTTACAGTATATTACCTTCACAGAATACAAGTGTCACGAAGTGCGACTTGACTAGAAACATAAGTAACCACTTTAGTCATAACACAATATTGGTAAAATATAAATTGAACTAATATTTCATTTGCCCTTTTCAGTAAACGGAAAATCCAATTCCACCACGAATTTCCTTATTCCTACGAAAATCTATATGTACCATGCACTTTTCCACATGTCAAAGCATTCCCTCGAAAGTCTGCTACATCTCCCTCTACTATTTCTCACATTCATCGCACATTTCGAAGGCGTAACCAGCCTGTCTCATAATTCCATTTTTTCAGCTTTACGCTAGGTAAAGTTGGGTCCAGTAAATTCTATACCGAGCATACATGTGGAATGAATAGCTTAAGAAGTTGATGTAATTACCATATGGAAGCTCAAAACGAGCATCAATCAAAATGGTTGAACCTGTTGGACTCTTGGTTCCAATAACTTCTCCATCCTTCATCATGAACTCAGCTTCCAGTGAAAGCCATTTCCCTTCCCCTTCCTTTAAGAAGACATCATATGCATTAATGAATAATATTTCTAAATAAGGAATGCCAAAATTGTACAAAATACATCATACTTTTAAAGTAATGGATGTTTTGAGTAAGTTCGATTAAAATAGTGCATGACAATTTTTTTGCAATCTAAATTATGATATTCATGTAGAACTGCGTAAAACATACACTACTTGATAAAAGTGAAAATCCGTCTGCACAATATTAATTGGTCTAGGTTACCTCATTGGAGTACTGAATGTTGAGCAATGGAAGCCAATGACAGCCTAATAGTTTATCCCAAAGCACCCCCTTATTCCACAATTCAATTACCAATCCTGTGTCCATTCTGTTCGTCTCACTATCAATTATTCGAGAAAAAGATTTAATAATTTATCTCTCATACCACGCAACTTGTCAAGAAATCATGTAATCTCAAACTGCTAACTTACAAAATGAAATCCTGCTCCCAGCTTGGATTATTTCCTTTCACAGTCACCGTTGTTGATTTTACATTTTGCAGTTTTAATGAAACATATGAGTTGCACTGTCCTGAAAGAAAAACTACTCTTTCCAAAACTGAAAACTTTAAACAACGTAGTTCGTTAAACCTCCACAAGCATCTTACCTACGTTTCCTATTATCCTGGCCTTCTTAACTGAAATAAAATATTGCATTAAGAAAATGTGTAACGCAAACTCAATATAATAATCTGAGATCATTTCATGTCAAAGGGATTTCAGCATTCTCAGTAAATACAGATGTGCATACAGTTTTATATATTTTTATTTCTGAGTACCTAGGAAATCGAAACAATTCTCGATTACGCTATGACCTGTGCCTATAAATTAAACTGACTTTGGCTACAGTATTATATACATATTTTTAAATGCAGTGCACCATGTGTGGTGTCTTCGTTCATAATCATGCACTATTAAAAAAAATGGGAGCTTTATTATTACAAATGTCAACCACAGGAAATCAACTTGCATATGATGATGCTATTTCAGTCATTAATGCTTTACTATTTTCGTTATCTTTCCTTATTAATCACTGCCCCCTATGCGCTAATGCCTTTAGGTTTTGCATCTCATGTTATTAAAAATACCGCGGGTTCACGACCAATCTAGAATGTAGCTCGCGTCTATCAAACTACGAAATTATAACCAATTTGAGTCATTCATCGATGTTATGTGTTATCCTCGTGTCTTTCTCTCTCCATATATATAGTACTGTCAACAGACTGTTTTAAGTACATAACTTACCAGCAATACAAAGAAGTGACATTCCTGGTCGTTGGCAGTTCACATGATAAAAAGGCTGTCAACACGTAAAAAACATTCGAAGCTACTATTAAATCAGACAACGGCTTGATTACAACATCTTGTTACCAAATAATATCTGGAAACCACTAAAACGTCACATCCTTTGCTTTTCTACTAATCGGGTTAGTTAAATTTCAATAATTAACCCAATACATTTCCTTCTTCGCCACATAAACCTACATTCCCCGGTCAATAAGACCAGTAGCGTTAATGGTTAGCGAAATTGACGTCATTACAAGAGTTGCTACGTAGGTAACATATGAAGTGATCGAGGCACTTCGCGTATGTATAACCTATACAACCTTATCTAGTTGACTTCGTTAACAATAGACATGGTTTGTACGCATCCACCACTTGTGCTTGATTGCTAACGTCATATAAGTTGTTTAAGTAATAGTTTCCTCATTTGAAAATATATTATTGCTACAAAGCAAAGCCATCAGTGTGAAATGCAAAATCGCATTATTTCCTAAACGGATACGACCTGCATACGAGCTATAGCACTGTAGTAAAAGGCGGAGACTGTCTGGAGCAGCTAAATAATTAATTATACTACTACTTTCACGTGTAATAAAATAGATTTGTAAATTTCTAACATCTTAGAATCATTTGCTTTTTTTGTCTTCGCATTTGTTAGTTCAATTAACGGAAATCGAACATATTTTTCCCTACAGATTGATCGAAAGGCGGACTCTCAATACAACGAAATAAACTTATTAAAGAGCGAAAAATTACACGATTAAATATATATTTTAACGTAATAGAGCTAATAAAACGACTTTATCGAAGATGTAGTGATTATTAAAATAAATGAAAAAACCTAGTAGGTGACAGCACTGTCTTACGAATGGCGTCACCTTGTATCTATAGCGACGATATTTAAATTACAACGTAAAAATTTAAACACCGTATAAAAGTAACTTCTGTGATCTAAATGTGAAAATGCCACCAACGGGAAGTCATTTACTTGTTCTTTCGATTTTGGAAGGTAATAACTATATAGAGTTAACTTACAAAAGTACCTAAAACGCTGTCCTTCATTAAATCATTAGGCCAATCATTAGTTCTTTTACTATAACCGTTTATCTCAAAACTTGTCAAATAAGATGTTGCAATAATTTAATATTATATGCTACTTTTTAATGTGATGACAACGTGTTAATTGTGTTTAATAACTTTAGGTCGTCATTTTGCAAAAATTCCTGGTAGTCAGTTGATAATTGAAGCTAGGTTTGACGGCGAATTAATGTCAACAGATGCGGTGGATCATAATCCAAATCCAGATTTCAATATGGAATTAGCATGGGAAGTAGACAGAAAAGGACTTCATGTTTTGAGAATATCAAGAACACCCATTAAAATACAATGCTTTGCTGTAGACAAGAAAACGAATAATAAATCGGCAGTGGGTTATATCATCTTGGATTTAAGACAAGCCCAGTTTGCAGCAATGGTTAGTAGGGTTAGTGCCCATGACAATAGTTTGTCATCTGTTTAATAATTATTAAACCATTAACATTAAGGTTTTTGTAGTACACACGTCATATTTGAATCATTTTCTATAGAAGCCTACATGGTATCCCATTCTCAATAGTAAATATTCATTAAGACCAGAGCTGTTGCTTAATTTGAGCTTGGAAGAGGATTTTAATGACGGCCAACTTGCAAGCAAGAGAACAACTACAAATCTAAAGGCACAAACTTCACGTATGTAATGTGAATGTTTCAATGCCATCACCTTTTTCTTTTGCAACGTAGGAAGTAGTGCATAAATAATGAAGTTTAACTGTTCAGAAAAACACCAAGACATTCCAAATGTGAAGTACAATCTGATACAACTGCAGCCAAAATTAGTAGAAGAAGGAGGGTATTATCAAATAGGACCACCAGAAGAATGCCTAGAAAATTACACTTTCTCAGTGACAGTTGGCTTTGCCGCAAATTTAGATCAAGTAGGAGAAAAATGAATTGTGACCGCCGAGTCTACATATTTATATAATAGATTCCATTTTTTTTATCAGTTAGTACCATCGACACTACGATTGCCTAGTGAACATCGTGGCTTTTTCTTTTATTATTCATTGCTGGGAAATGACATTTT
>JAAFCE010006668.1:17269787-17306111 GCA_013389805.1 Trigoniulus corallinus
ACAGATCCATTTCAAGATTTGGTACTTGCAGAATTTTCAGCAGAAAGAGCAACAGTGAAAATCACGAGTAGTAATGCTATTCTGCGGGATTTTTTTAATCAACACAATAGCCTTACGGTGCGTATTCATAGCAGTTACAGAGTCCAGTTTGCATTGCTTGTAATTTAGATATGTAATGTTGGTAGATCCATCTTTGTTGTGGCGAAATGTCGCTGGGATGTGCCGATATACCACTTAAAAACATTGCAACAGACATCCCTACAGACTTTGACATGAAATCAATAACATTAGAGAATACGTATGAAGTAAGAGCTTCACGGTTATTTTACTTATATTGGTTTAGTGGTCGCTGTATTTTTTAAAGAGATTAATTTTTACAGTTGAAAACTTCACGTCACAGTCAGATGAATGAATTGCCCGATATACTTAAACCTGTCATTGGCGTGATTGTTGCCCTAAAAAAGGAGGTAAATTTTCTTCCATATATGGTATAACGGTAGGTAACTGATGACTGTTTATATTAGTATTCTGTGAATTTCTAGTTAGAGTCTCATAAAGTGGAACCCGTGACTTTAAATTCCTCGATAGAAGTGTCACATATGTCGTTAGAAAACTCCCCTTCTAATAATACGAAACGATGCTTACTATATCCTCAAACACCACCACAAAAGCTCAACAAGCATTTTGATGCCACACCAAGTGAAGCACTAGTTAATAGAGAAAACGATCCATCACATTCAAATGATATACAGTTATCTTTGGTGCAACCTTTTATGGAAAAAACTACACAAGGTATACCGAGTACGTTTATAAACATGGCTTCTCATTCATGTTTTCAAATTGTTTGAATCTTTCAGTACCACCGGATGTTAATTCGACAGATACTGAAGGGCTTCACAAGTATGATTTAACAATCGATTTAAGAATGTTCGAAAATCATAATATACCATCTCCATTTAATTGCATCTTAAGGTATAACAGTCTGCATTGAATTATGGAAACCTTGAATTATTTAAACGAAATTCAATAAATATTTGTCTCTCTTAATCTTTTCAGATATTCATATCCATATTTTGGAAATGTGGCTCCAATTCAGACTCATCCTGCTATTGAGATTTTGCAAGGAAGTATTGCATACCTGCGACATGGATCTACAGTTTTTAGTTTTGCTACTCCACCAGCACAACTTCAGAAGAGTTTTAAACTATGTCCTGTTACAGTAGATGTGCTACATTATGACAGCCATACAGATCAGGACGACTTAATTGGTCAGGCTGTCGTTAATATAGGAAAACTTCTTGACCAAACAAAAGTTTGGACTGTGGTGAATGTTTTTTGTTGAATTATATAGTAAGTGATTAGTAAAACTAACTTTTGCTCTTTTTGCAGTATAATACTGGTAGAACTGCTTGGAAACAAAGTACCACTGAAGTAATCCCAGTCTTGAGTTTGATAGAAAATAAACATTTGGCTGATTTACATATATCTGTGATTATAGAAGACTTCGGAAAATTCAATTCTGTGGTTAGTTTCATCATTTTTTTTACAATGCTATGATGATTATGAAAGTAATTTTGAATTCGTTTTGTGATTCTCTAAACCATAGCAAAAACAAGAAATTGGTGAAAGCCATGGGTTGTCTCATAGAAACCCTAATGCGATAGATGATAAAATAGCAGAGCAGATTGCTATTGAATTAGAACATTGGAAAGAATGGCAAGAAACTGAGTTTCTTAAACGGGTATTAATATGTAATTCTGGTTGTAACGTTCACTGTGGGACGTAATAAAATATTTGGTTTCTTTAATAAGCTGAAAGACAAAGAAGCCAAGCACCTAGAAACATTGACGATGGAATGGACAAAACGAGAGACAGAACGAGAGCTATTTATGAAAAAGAAATTAGTGGAATATCAAGAACTGGAAGACAAATTAAAGTTTGCAATTCTGAATGTTGAGAAGAGAGAGGCTAACGTTGAAATAAAAGAAGCAGAGGTACATGTTTCTCATTTCAGTTGTTGTCCTTAAGAAATGGCGACCTTATTTTTCGTATCACACTTTAGCTAGAAAGGATGAAAATAGACCTTCAGGCAGAATATAATAGGCATGTTCAGGACATTAAAGACGCAACAAGACGAGTAAAAGAAGACTACGACCATAAACTAGAGCTTGAAAGGTGACAACACATTTGTGTTTTGATTTTCAATCTATGCACTGTACTTGATTAAAATGTCTATCATTACCTATTTAGAAGTAAGACTATATTACTGCAGGAGCAACGTGATCAATTACAAAAACATCTTAACGACATGAAAAATAAACTGGAAATTAAAGCAGCCGAGCTTGAAGCATTCAAAGAGCAGAAATTGCAGCCAGATATAAAATGTCAATCAGACCTAAAACTTTTAACTTTAGAAAAGGTACAATTTAAGAAGTACTTCATCATACTAAAAAGTTTTAATACTCTGCCAACAATATTTCATTTTTATGAAAATTTGAAACAGGTGGAGCTGGAAAGGAAAATAAATGCTTTGACTAAATCAAAAATACATTATAAGCAACAATATGGTCGTTGTTTGAAAGAACTTGCTCGTTTAAAACAAGCAATGCAAGCAGAGGCTCAGGTGCAGCTACAAAAACAGCAGCAGGAATTAGAACAGATGAAGTTACAATTAATGGCTACTGAGCAGCAACAAAGTATAAAAGGGCACCAACAAATGCTCCAGGAAATAAAAGTTGACTTGCAAAGGTTAGGCTTTACCCAATAAGAGGAGGGTCAGGAGTGATACAGTACAAAAAAGCCGTATAAGTTCACTAATTACTCTTTTAGCTTGCAGAAAAACATGGAGAATAATGCAGTCGCAAAATGGGAGGTTGGTGGAGGACATATTATAGATGATACGGCCGAGAATGAATTAAACGACATTGAAAGCGCATTGATGTACCAAATAGAAGAAAGTTGCTTGTCCCACTTGATTGAAGAAAGAGAAACCCTTTTGAGGACGGGAGTATACTCGCCCAATGATCCAATCATAATTGAACTTGAAAAACAAATTAATGACATAAGAAGGAGAAGATAACTAGTTAAGACTACTTTTAATGAATGACATGAAAACAACTAACAAGCTGTAATTCAAGAATTTGCATTGTGGCAAATTAGTAGCAGAAAGTACAATTTCACTTTTGAGAAAGGTATCCAAACCGAATGACTTCTAATGGGAAAAAAAATATATTTAAAATTAAAATTCATTTTTACCTTTGATTTTCTCTAGTTTTAAAGTCAATTAACATTTGAAACAGAAAATGTGTTTCATTTTTTTAATATCAGACATCACAGCTGAAGTAATTAGGCACATTAAGGTGTATAAAAACGTCATGTCATTTCTAAAACTTTGATACAAAAATAATTTACCAATGGAACACCAGTCACAGTCTCATACAGTATAATGGAAGACCCAAAACGCATTTATTTGACAAAAAAATTAAATTTCGTCTGAATAATCAATGACTATCATAGACCCATATCAAACTCAGCAAAATGTTCTACTTGAAAGCAATCTCGACAATCACCTTACCTTTTACAGACGACTATCACTAATGCATACCAACTGATTATAATATACACAATTAGATCACAAATTTTTAGGAATCGACATCACTGAAAAGTTTTGTGCTACTCATAATTAGATCGTCGTCTTTTGACTTGCATCTCCTTATTAAAATATACACGCTTCCGATTACAATCAATAATGCAGGAACACCAAAGCCGACAACAATTACAATAATAACTAAAGTTGAAAATGATTCTGATGGTGGGGCACCAACCCCCATGGAAACAGTCCTAATAAATTACCATACAATTTGTTAGCAATGACAGTTTATACTAGTAAACTCTTTATACTAGTTAATTTCATCAATTTACATACCATGACATATAATCTGAATCTTGATAAAACTTATCTCCTTGAAGGCCGTAAGATATATTTAGGGAGGTAAATAATGCACTTTCAACATCTGAACCATAATATGCTGTTGCTAGGCTCTTCCCTATTTCTGAAGTTCGATTTCTGAAATTAAGTTATTAACTTTCATCTAGTACGTGACAGTAACAATAGTAACCTATTGTTAAAAGGACATATAGAACAATGTTCTTACTTACTCCAGAAGTAGTGCACCGAGAACCTCATTAACTTCTGTGGACGACTCAGTGGTACGAGACTTATTGTCAGTATAACAAACAGGTTTCCACTGTAAAAAACTTCCCCAGTCTTTTTTCTGACTGAGTGGCGATGTCAATTCTACTGTCTAGAGAATGTATGAAGGTCAATATAAAACAATTACAAAAAATCAAAACTTACTCATTAACTACATTATAACGTACTTTAAATACACCAGGTGTATATTCGTCATCAATTGAACGGTAATGCTTAATTTGGAAGTCACCAGAGTCATCACTACTCAATACGACAACTTCCAAAACAAACCGTGTCTTATTAAACTTCGTCATAACATTATCCATTATGAACTCCAACTGAAAACTCTCAGGTGTATGCAAAAGACTAGGTAATTTTTTTGCGTGCCCTTTGTAACCATATGCTGAGAGCTAAAATATACAAATTGCTCAATGAGAAATGAAGTCGAACTTATTAAGCTGCCAAATAATAGGATAAAAAATAATACTGTTATATTAATTGTCCGATTTCCGACTTCGTTATTATGAGCTAGAAAGGAACCCGTTGCTTCATCATCTGATACGTTTACTGCTGAAGCCTTATACCAACCAAATTGATCAAACTGATGCTGAATAATATGGTCATCGGGGACTAATGCAATGTCATTTTTATTATGCTCATCGTAGTATTCCCATAGCTAGGAAATCGAGAATGGCATTAATTAATATCTCATATACATCCTATTTTTTAAAAAACACACGTGAAATACTAACATTTGTAAATACTATAACTGAAGAGTAAAATGGAACGTTACTGAAGGAAACTGCACCTGACATGTCATCTGACAAAAGTGATTCCCAATTCACAATCAATTCCGAATTCAAGTCGGTGTGTGCCATAAGAATGCTAAACGATCCTGAGATGAAATGCAAAAAATTAATCTTTCCATATTTTAAAAATAAATAAAATGGCTCAAAAAAAAAAAAAAAATCAAAAACGATTAGAAATCTCACAATTAAGTGAGGCAATGAAGATTCTCTGATTTATATGATACTTTTATCCCGCCTGTGGCAGGATCGCGTCAGCGGGTTCTAACCCTCCACTCCCGCCTATCTCCACCATGCTCCCGTCCATCCCACATACTACCATATCCTTACGGACAACCTGCTCCCACGTCTACTTCGGTCTCCCCCTATCCTGGGTGCCTCCAACCACCTGCATTCCTGAAAAGAACCCAACAAGCTCCGCCTCCCCCTTCTCAATGCGTGACCATACCACCTCAATCTATTCTCTGTCATTTTTTCTGTGATGTCCTCATCCTCAGCTCTCGACACCCCGCTCATATACTGCAGCATTCGCATCTCGGCTACTTGCATTTTATTGACGTGGCCTTTCTTCACTGCGCCCAACACTCTGATCCGTATAGCATAAAGGGCCTAACCACTGCCTCGTAAAACTTACCTTTCAGCTCGATTGGGACCCTCCTATCACACAGGACTCTACTTACCCATTTCCTATTGATTCTATGGATCACATCCGAGTCTATCTCCCCATTGCTTTGGACCGTTGATCCTAACTACTTTACGTTTTGCACTTTCGTCACCAGTTCGCCCCTAGAGAGCACGTCACCATTATTTCCCTGTCAGTCCCAATTGAAAGCTAACTACTCTTCTTTATGTTTATCTTTGCCCTCCCTTTTCAATCGCTCCTATAATGTCGCTTAGGTCCTTTTCTACTTGTTCTATGGAATCACTAAGTCTCCCAATATCGTCGGGAAATACCATGCACTGAGGGGCCCACTCTCCTACTCCCGTCGGCGGCTCGTCTATAACCACAATGAAAAGGTATAGACTTAATCTTCACTAGGAGCACTCAGTATTTCTCCAAGGTATCCTTACCCGGGCTATGTAACCCTTCTGCTACCCCACCCCCCCTTTTTCGTAATACAGTACCTCCCAAACTACCTGTCGTAGAACAATGTCATAAGCCTTGTCCAAGTTGATAAACATGGCATGGAGATCTTTCTTTGCTGCCCTATGCATTTCTATCATAGCTGGACCTTGCTGCACGCAGTGCACCACAATCTTCACTAGGAGCACTCAGTATTTCTCCAAGGTATCCTTACCCGGGCTATGTAACCCTTTTGCTACCCCACCCCCCTTTTTCGTAATACAGTACCTCCCAAACTACCTGTCGTGGAACAATGTCATAAGCCTTGTCCAAGTTGATAAACATGGCATGGAGATCTTTCTTTGCTGCCCTATGCTTTTCTATCATCTGCCTCAGAATGAAAATTGGTTCCATTGTGGACCTACTTGGCATGAACCCAAACTGATTTCCACCGACACTAGTTCTATCCCGGAGGCGACATTCTATTACTCTCTCCGAGAGCCTAATGGAATCGTTCATTAGCTTAATGCCTCTATGGTTACCACTCTTGCACATCACCTTTCCCCTTGAAACGTGGTACTATCCAACTCTCACGCCATGCAGAAGGCATTCTATCTCCACTAGCTATCCTACTGAAAAGTATTATATTATGCAACTGAGAGAAATCACACTGGTGTATTTGATAATATATAATGAGTCCAAACGACACAGTTATGAAAAGTAAGTCTCCCTCTTGAAATATGAACATTTTCGGTACAAAATAGGGGATCAGGTTAAACATTAATATGTGGATGGGAGATTTTAATAGACTAAAGATTGGCGGGTGGTCAAGAGAGTAATGAAGTCTAAGGAGGCATAGAAATACCGGTCAAAAATTATACGGTGGGGAAAGTAAGACCATGGCATCTCAATTACCCTGGTGGGCAGCCTGAAGAAATCAGGCTATAGAAGATTACAGTCGTAATTATTTAAAAATCCATGAGATAATTTCAGATAAAGATAGATAAAACACTTATCACTACACAGAAAAATGTTGTTTCAAACGTTATCTGATGCACTGTCAAAGTACTTACCTACAGAGCTCCATAAGTAATGAATTGTGTCGTTACTACCATCTGCTCTAACATAAACTAGGTTGTTAAAATTTTCATTATTGTAGTTATCGTCAGATTCACAGGCGGATATATTACAATTGGGATTGTAGATAACATGCAGCTAAAATGACAAAAAAAAACATCTTGAGAATGCGTTCAATTTCATATTAAAAAAACTAAATTATTTTATGTCCTGCATATTATTAATTAACACGGGACACAATAGAAAAACGCCATAACGCTTTTATTAGTCAAAAAATCAGTTATGCGAAACCAGGGTTCACACACTAGTTCAACATCATCCTTGAACCCTACTATACAAGATATCAATAAAAAAGTTAACGGGACATCGCCCTTGCAATCCAAAACTGAACATGTTGGTGTGAAAATTTTTCTGTTAAGGTCAACTTGCATTTGCTAAATGTGCATGTTAAGAATTATGTGTTGACCTTTATTCCTCAGCCTAAACCGAAAGTTGTCGATGATTGCAAAATAGTACAGTACACAGAATTTATATAGCTCCAGTTTCACAGCCGAGATAATTATGAGGTACAACATTTAAGAGGGAGTAAAACCCATAGTATAATGGGGGGAGGACGACACACAATTTTGAACACTTGCTCTAATCCACAAATTGCTAGGCACTGACCAGCTGTCAATGGCAGCGAGCAATACAAGAATTTGACGCTAACTTTCACTGTCCATCAAACAATTAATAAGTCTTTTACACATTCGATTTAAAAAGATTTCATCACTAAACTGAAATATTAGGCTTTGTTTTGCTTATTATTTTTATTTGTCTCCTCCTCGAAACTTCAGTTCGATTAAGTTTTAACAACAATTATCGTTACGATATTTAACTGCGGTAACCTGAAATGTACGATAAAACTCGAAACCATAAATGCTCCTACCTTTCTTGTGTCTTTGCTATGGCAAAATATAACTAAAAATACTAAAATGAAGAATGGAACTGCAAAATAAATACTTCTCATTCTTATGAATTCAAAAAAAAAAACTAACTAAAATTCACTGAAGGAAAACACATAAGACAGGGGTGTAAGCTAGTACTCAACAGTGGTCCCTATCACAGAACATATGCCGGTACTGTATATATTAAAGAAGCGACACCTAAGGTTGAGAAATTCAACCTAAAATGAACGCCACCACATTTGAGTATGGGAACTAAACAGCAAAGTATGGGTAAAACCACTTTTTTTCGGCGCAAACCGCGTAGAACAAAATGGTTACAAATTTATTGAATGATGTGCTTCGGGATCAAATCCCAGTTGATGAGCACTTCACCATTTTTTTTCTTTTTTTTACCAACTTGTTCAATACTTCATTACGCTTGAAAAGGCGTTTGAAGTGATTATGATGATTTCATTTCATAGACCAAATTCATGTGCCTCAATAAGTTAGTCTTGGGCCACTTGTTGCAAATAATGGAGTAAGTTCCAAATTTTACAACTAAAGTTTCAGAGTGGGAGGAGAATCCAAAACTTACCTTGCAGGACGAAGGTTTCCAGCAGAAAACAGGGGGCAAAAACAACCATAACTCAGGGCATAGCAAGTGATATCGCAAACCTATACACCAAACAACGTTGTCTTATTTCCTATATTTGGTAAGGCATACTTCAGCTATTGTTTTCAGTAAACCACAGACCTGAGCCATGGGCTGATGTGTCCCTCCTGGTCCTTTATCCTTTGGTGATATTTTGTGTAGCATTATAATTTGTATGTATTGTATAAATTTAAGTCGTTTTGGCATCATAATAAGTTAATAATTTATTAAATCTCAAAAGTACATTTTTGACGTAGCAAATTACAGCTTCCTTTCCTAATTCTAAAGTGTGGACTTAAGTTGTAGGAGTGATTCAGTATGAAAAAAGACAATTAAATTACAGTGAAACTCATTTAACACCAAACTGAAGGGACCAAAATATTTTTTTGTGTTAAAAGAATTTAGTGCTAAGCGATGCATGCAGAAAACACATCATTGTTTTGTATGTCGTCATATTTTATTAATTGGATTTATTGCTAAAAGTTACACTTGTAATTTTTAGTAATATAACCAAGAAAGTATTAATTTACCTGCCAAAGTTTCTATTTTGGTTGTATAATGCAATGTTGGAACAAGTGTGGTAGGCCAACATCCCCCACAGCCAACCCAGCCAATATTCCTATGAATTCCAGATGCCAGACTGGGGTGCCTCCAGTCCAGAGCATGTTCAATGGGCCCACAGATCTGACCATGCTGCAGGTGGGATGAGGGTGTGATGATGATTTTGACTGCAAGTTATATTTGTGGGCATCATGTTAGATTCAATATTTCCAATTTAAATAATGATGTCGGCTACACATGCATAATCTAAAAAAGCCCAAAAGAATGATTGTTTTTGGGATAAAATGTGATTTTTTTGCAGTGTCTTTTTGAGCATAAGTTGTCAATAAAAAGGCCCCCTTGCCCATAGTTTGAAAGATTTGTCAATGGCATGCCTCTACCATCCCAAAACCAGGCTGTAATCTAGCAACAGTGGCAACCATGTTTATTTGTTTATTTTAACAAAAACTATGGTATATGTTGTATATCGAGTATTTTGTTAGCTGAGGAGGAAAATAATTTCATGTTAAGCGATTTTTGTTTTGTGTTAAAAGAAAAAAATGTATGAAATTACAGAGTATTTTGTCTGGACCACAGTATTATTTTGAGTTAACCCTTATTTCACGTTAAGAGTGATCATGTTAAACGGATTTCACTGTATGTGATAATCTTGAAGCAACCAATGGTACTGATGTTACAAACTCATTGCAAGTACAGTAAATTCAGCAGGCGGGCCAAATTTAAGAATTAATATATTTCCTGCCCAGCCACAAACCTAATTTCTTTTTTTGAATTAAAGTAAACAACAAGGAGAATGCAAGTGGCCAAGATGTGAATGCTGCACTTCATGAGTGGGGTGTCACAAGCTGATAGGATCTGAAATGATGAAGTTAGAGGTAGTCTGGGGGTGGGAAACATTACTGAAAAGATGACTAAGAACAAATTGAGGTGGTATGGACATGTGATGGGAAGGGGAGGAGGAACTAATTAGGTTCATCATGAGATTGCAGGTGGTTGAAAGCACCAGGAAGAGGGGAAGACCAAAGTGGATGAAGAAACAGGTGGTACAAAAGGACATGGCAGTATGTGGGGTGAACAGGGACGTGGTGGGAAATAGACAGGAGTGGAGGGGGGAAAAGAGCATGATGATGTTGCAGCTTTGGCGGCAACTGGCTCAGGGAAAAAGCTGTCCAATGTATCACTCATGTCCATTCAGAGGGATAAGACAGATACAGAAGCACAATTTTTTGGAAAATTGTGTTTGTAGATGAATTGTTAATGAACAGAGACGTTCATGATCTGAGGTATCACTGTACTGAAATGTGAAGTACTTCCAAAAAGTGGTATTGACTTGCATAATCCTGCTCTTAAAATGATGCATATACTGAAGTTACACATGTTGTTGCCAAACGTAAAACATCCAACAAAACTCAAGAAGCCAACATTGAAATGAACAGTGATTCTAGCATAATTTCATGAATGCATTTCCAAATTTTTCCTGCCACGGAATCTCCTGGTACCCTTCAAAAACCCTCCAAATCACTTATGAAGCAGGTGCTCATTTTAAACTTTAAAGCCCTTTACACTTTTCTGTGGTACTGTCAGTCCCTAGGATGTAATGTTTTTTTTTCAGTTGTTCCATTTCTACTAAGTTTTGTATTTCTATACAAAATGTTAAAAATACACATGGGAATTTCAGACAATATGTGAATTCCATAGCAAAAAGTCTAGCAGTCACACAGGAAGTGAATGTGAATCCCTCCTTCAACAGAATACTAACAGGAGTTCACATGTAATCTAGAATCCACTTGCCATTACAATCTAAACTTATGAGCAATCCCTTGACTGGGTTACTTCTCCAACGCCCCCACCCCTCAAACCTTGTGACCCAGGGTCAAGGGGAGGCCCATCAAATCTTGGTGGCAAGCCCCAATGCGCCCCCAGGGTCAGGGGGAGGCCCGTCAGGTCTTGGCGGCGAGCCCTGACCCGCCCCCAGGGTTAAGGGGAGGTCCATCAGGTCTTGATTAGGACTCCTCTGGCAGCCCCTCAACTCCCTGGCAGCCACATAATGATGATTCAGATCGATCTGGAACCTCTTGACTCTTATGTGGATATTTCAAAAGGTTTTAAATCATATTACTTTGTCAATTAATTCATTTTAAACTTCAATAGCAGTTTACCTTTTATATTATTAGTCAAGTTCCTGGTGTAAATCTTAAGTTGACACTTTGTACACAAGTAGCACAGAGAAAAATCATGAGTAACAATAGGCATTTTTTGGCGATTGACCTGGTCAATTGTGGTTTGACCACAATCTCATGTTTGGTCATACCAAAAGAACTGACCAAAGGGGATCACCAAAACGCTTTGGTCAGACATTTTGAGACCTGTGACAATGAATTCATAAAACTGAAGAAAATGAATTCCCTTAACTTAAAACCAAATCCACTACAATAAAACAAACAATTCCCTACAATAAAAAAAATGAATCCACTAAACTAAAAATTACAAATTCATTAAAATGAAAACAAAACCCACTAAACTAAACTAATTCATGAACTAAAAACGAATTCACTAAACTTAAAAAAAAATTTGATAAACTTAAAGAAATGAATTTCCTAAACTTAAAAAATTACAAAATTAATACAAAAAACAGATTTGTATAATTTTAACTAATTATCGGTACCTTCCATCATCTGCTACAACTGGTTGCAGCATGCGCCATTTATATTTTTCTTTGACTAAACGCACAGACCATGCTTTTATTTTGGTCATGTTGGTCATCCTTTGGTCTGACCAAAGTTGACCAAAGCAATGGACCAAACCAGCATGTGCACAGCCAAAACGCATTGTTTCTGAAACAATGTGACCAAAAGTGACTTGCTCAATCACCAAAACGTGCCTATAGAGACAAAGACCCATGCATTTCTATATATGCTGTCTCAAGCTGAAGAATTTGGACTTCAAGCTTATCCTCTGCCAAATCGCATGCATAAATTATCTGAGGTCACATGGTCAAACTGAAGAATCTATAGCACGTGGTTTTAATGTTTGATAAACGTTGGAGGTTGTTGACAAAATATGTAATTTAGATTCAGATCGATCTGATACGATGCAATATGATTTGATAATGACCACAGCGCCTCTACAGTCGAGAATACGAATTACAAATTTGGAATCAGGTGCTCCCATTGAAGTGACGCTCCACTGGTCCCTATTGTACTGGTTGTAATAATATTGAGACACTCCTAGCGCTTCAAGGAGCAAGCTACAGCGCTATTCTGCAGATGGTAATTTTTTAGTGCTGGGTACGACGTTCCAAACCCTTCCATCACTTACAATAATACCTGATGAGCATATTTTTATTATCTAGCTTTTACACTTAAAAGTTCGTTTTAAAGTTTATTCATATTCACATGATGAGTAAGTGAATCTGGGAAAGCAGAGAGCACTTCGTTTGAGTATAGTCCGCGCCATCTATCGGAGGCACTTGATACAATTTGGTTTCACAGGTTACATGACGTCACCCATTCGTCACTTTGCAACTTCTGCTGCTAAGGACGAAACGCGTGCTTTTTGGTTTAATTAAACGAGACCGCATTGTCCTTAACACAGAGCAAAAGAAATTCTGTTTAATGAATCTACTATCCCGAGCCTCATTCATTCATATGAATAATAAGTATGCATTATTTCAGACGATAATCAATTTCCTTGCCTGATCAATGACGGTGTTTAGAGTTCAATACACTCTCCTGGAATAATCGTTAAAATAATTTTATAATCGTTAAATAATTTTATAATAAATCAATGGAATAATTGTTAAATAATTTTATAATAAATCGTTGGAATAATTTGATAATAAATCGCTGGAATAATTTGATAACATATCGTCGGAATAATAAATCGTTTATACATCGGGCATTATCGGCGCCGGAACGACCAATTTATGTTTAGCGAACGGAAGGAAGCGTCTGCTTCCAACGAGAACCGAAAGAGCGAAAGTAGAGATCATTGTAAAGGATCTTTACCAGAGATAATTCATTGCATGTATCTTTCACCTTAGAAAAAAAATCCTATTTGTACCCACCATTTGAAAAACAATGACTGGAACAACTGTATCCATTCTCAGTTTATCAGTTAATACTTCAAAACATTAACATGTGCAACAGGTCCCGGAACGTGTATTTTTAACATCTGTAACCGACCGAAGCGCCGCAAGTCGTCTGCAATTAGGACATTGGAATACACTTTTACCCTACTGTGGTACCAATTACTGATGCGTGAAACTATGGGATTTTAAGACACGACTATGATTTTCTTAAAACCATGCCAAATAGTAAAAGGACTGAGAAAACTAAACCTCGGATTATTTTGAGTTAAAAAAAGTGTTAACGTAGCCTCAGTAAGCTCATTTTCACTTAAACTTCCGGAAGCACGTGACTGGCATCATTGTGATTGTCGCTAGCTGTTTTTCAAGGTGCGGGGTTTTAAGATTTTTCCAACGGTTCTAAGTTATGTTGATAAAGGTAGACCGTTGTGTGAAAGTGACTTTAATATCTGTAATACTAATCTAGAATGGATTGCCCCGCTTTGCCAAAAGGTTGGAAACGAGAAGAAGTGGTTAGGAAATCTGGACTTTCAGCAGGGAAAATAGACGTTTATTATTATAGGTATTGTAATCGGGCAATTTTAAAATGCTTGTGGGATGTTTGCTATTCATAACGTTTCTTTGTTGTGCTTATTAGTCCAAGTGGCAAGAAATTTAGAAGTAAACCTCAACTAGCAAGATATCTTGGTGATGCTGTTGATCTTAGTTCATTTGATTTTCGTACGGGGAAAATTAATTCTATCTTGCTCAGGAAAAGCAAGCGTCAAAGAGGATCTTTATACGATTACAGGTATTATGACTTTCTTAAAATTTCCTTCTATGTAAAATTTGAGTCCATTTGTTCTAAAGTATTAAAATATTACAGGAACGATTCTGCACTTATACCACCCATTCGACAGACTGCCTCAATTTTTAAGCAGCCAGTAACAGTAATCAAGACTCAAGAAAGTAGAGTTAAAACAGATTTGAAACATGGACCCCAAGATAAACCAAAACAAGTTAAAACATTACATATATTTATTACTAATCCACGAAGTTCGGTTTTTAATTGACTCTCTTATACAGTTATTTTGGGAAAAACGATTGCAAGGTCTTCATGCATGTGACATGAATGAAGAAGAATTTCAAAATCTGGAGTTACCGAGAAATTTGAAAGGTACTATCTCACCAGTTATAAGACATTATTTTTCAATTATTCATTACAGTAGTAATGCTTTTCTGCAGCTGTTGGTCCCAATGTAACTGAAGATACCCTATTACAAAGTTTAGCTACAGCCCTCCACGTTAGTAATCAGCCTATAACAGGGCAAACTGGAAGCAAAGCTGCATTGGATAAAAATCCAGGCGTTTTTATTAACCCAGATCAGCCATTAGTTCAGGTAATGGGAGAATTTTATTGGTGGGATAATGGAGAAGAAATAAAATTGCATTAATGTATTTATCTATTTTGGCTTATAGGCTGTAGTAGTCACAGAAGATGATATAAGAAGACAGGAAGAAAAGGTTCAACTGGCTAGAAGAAAACTTGAAGAGGCATTAAAAGGCTTAGGACTCCATTGAGTGGCAGGATCGACTGCCAGGATATCATCCTCTAATTGTAATTGGTGTTTGTTCCATGTGTAATAGATTATGGATGCTTTTATCAGAAAGAGGTGCAAAAACGTTTATTGCTGTGGATGACCACGTTATATAGTTTATACAAAACAGTCTTTTATATTGTCATATACTATTTGGTGTTAAATAAGTTAAACTGCAGTATATGAAAAAAAATGACAAAGAACCAGGTTTCTTATAACTTTCCACACATCATTTCATTAAAAATATCACATTTTTAACTGGTCAATTCTTGAGTCACTCGTGTGATGAATATTAATATCAATGAGTTTGAGCTGTTGCTGTATAATTCAAATGACGGATTTTGTATAATAAAGTATTTTTATATGAAAACAAGAAACCTTAATCGTTTTATATAAAATGATGAGATTAGTAGACAAATCAGGAATTTCTAAACTTTTTTTCCTTTTACATTCGTCTTAACACCTAGAAAATCAACATAAGGTATTCCATATTCAAAGTTGTCACTTGGCCAGTACGTCAACATTGGCCGCTTATGTGACACTTCATTCTGTGCGTGAAAATATGCAAACAGAACACATGCTGGATATGCAGCATTAAATATTAAAATGTGCCAAATAGCATGAAAATATCGGAAGTTCACAGTAGACCACATTTCACAAAACATTCGATCATTAACCCAACAAACGATGGCCAATATCCAGATGACCAAACACCTCAAACCCAATCGCAAAACTCGTGGATTACTAGAGCTGCAAACACGATGACAATTCGTTAACAACATACGAATGGAACTACAAAATTTAATGATAATAACTACTAAATAATAACTAACGTACCGTTTAACATTATGCATTAAAAGTCCAGCAGCAGGAATTCCAAACGCCATTAAGGCAAACGCATTGAAAATTGGCTGGATGAATGCCAATCCAGTGCCCACGATTCCAAACATGACAACTGATTGAATATATAGCTTTCTAAAAAATACCAAGTAACATACAAATAAGGTAAGACAATAGAAAGACCCTTCTCTAGCCGACAGAATCACCTAACTAAATTTGAAAAATTAATATTTTTTTTCAAAAGTTTTCAGGGCCCAACCCGATTACTGAACTCATAATGTGGCAACTCCCTCACTTTGTATGCTCTAGCACCAGAGAAAATTCGACTTGTGAGTTCTAGCACATTTTTAAAGTGCTTAGCTGATCAGTATACACCGTGTATATACCGTTTATCCTGCAATATAATCAGAATTACTTTAAGTAGAAATTAATTCGAATGTACCTGTTATCTCTGAAACACTTCGGTAAGAGAGCTTTAGGAGCCCAGAGTACTGTTCCTGCCAACATCACCCATAAAATTGAGAGTTCATCCAAAATTTGCCCAACCATGCTTAGCGTGACATGGAAATATACTGATGTAATGCCCACAACAATTAACAAGATCCAAACCAACTGAATTCCACCAGTTACATGACGTGCATAAGGTTGAAATAAATACATTAAAAGAGGAGGAAAAAATATGTAGTAGAAACACGTCAGCTAAATAATAAAGAAACAAACATTACAATTAATGAGACAATTTAAATTAAAAAACAAAAATGAATTTAAATCACATACTGTATTCGCAAATTCAGCAACTGTTGAAGAAACCACATAGTTTTCCTCACACCAATCCACAGCTGATGTTCCTCTTTCAAATGGTCGAAACATGTTATGAGCAAACCGCAGCAAAAGAAATAAAGTTGCAGATGAAAAATGTACGTTTTTAATTAATTTTTAGGTTGAATTATATCTCTCTTCTGCACTTTTTATTTCAACCTCTAACAATCATCAACGGTCACGTACATCCATATGACGACTTCAGCTCAACAAATGTGTCTTAAATAAATCTCCAGACAGAAACAAAAAAAAAATGTTTTTCAAAGACAACGTAAAATATGCTCTGCTATCATCTTCAAAACCAAATACAGTATGCATTTGAGTATACAGTAAGACTATTATGACGTTAACCGTCCCTTTTCTTTTTAAAAATGCATTATTCAACACGGTGCGTGCAACAAGTTTAATAACACTAAATTTTTTTCAATGTAATAAAAACTATCATCTGAAAGGAACCAGTTAGTCTTTATGCTGTCTCCAGTGTAAAAGTAAGAAAAAAATCCTACTTGAAATGAAGTTCCTCAATTCACCACCTATATATGTGGGTTACTAGATTTGTTTCCTTACACAAATAATGTTCACCGTTTAAATTGAATAACATATAATTAAAAAGGGTTGAGGACCAATTTAACGTCACTAAATTATTACACATCATGGTTATCAAAAGTTTTCTAAACAGATCAAACTGTCAAGAAGGTAGAAAAAGATTTATATAGTCGTAAGGTCGCTCTAATATCCGGTATATTATACATAGGATAACTAATCAAAAGTTAAATAACAGAGGGAGGTCAGTAGCCTTGTGCAATAATCGGGTCAACCTGTACTGTAAATACAATACTGAAATATCAAATTGTTTAAGTGGGGGTCATAATTGTGAGACAATTATGCTTTATGAAATTATTAATTGTAATAAACAAAAGCTAGCAGTGTCTTTATCTGAGAAGAACAGCAAACTGGACAGCCGTTCATTTCATTAAGTATTGACACTTACTGGTTAAGTCGTTAGGAGCTTTTTTTTTTTGTAAAGAGGACAATGTCTTATACTGTATTTAACGGGGGGGTGGGAATCCATATTGAGAAATGAAATTCTATTGTACTACCCTGGTATATAACTTAAAATTTTAGTGGTGATGTTAAATGGCGACAAAAGGGAAAAAAACAACAGTGTTGTGTTACAGACATCTATTAAACAACAACGTTTCTACTAAGTTCACATCGGTAAACAACCTTCGGCAGCAAACCACATCTAACAAACTTCAATGCAGTTGTATCAAACTCCTCTTAAATAGCACATGTCCACATTTTTTTTGGTCGCTGGTGTTTTAGGGCCCTTCAACTACAAGGTCATTAGAGCCCCGTCCACTGGTAGTTCCAGTGCTGAGACTGCACAGATACTACACTAACGGACGATTATTGGGTATTAGCAGTAACCAGTTTCCCAAGCGGCCACCCATGTTAGTACTAGCTGGGGTTGCGTTGCTTAGCTTGAGTGATCAGACAAGAACTGGTGTGTCCAACGCAATAAGCTGCTCCCACACACATGTCCACAACTTATTGTCTTTTGACAACTATTAATATACTCTTATTTACTACAATCTAGTTATTTGCTTAAAAAGTGAGGAAAGAATGAACTCCTATCGCTATCTCACTGAAAAACCTTGGATATAAGAGTTCGTCAAGCGTAAGGAAATTGTCCAAGGACAACAAATGAGCCAATCTGAAACAGTAAATTTCAGGTGATGCTTTCTACGCACGCTTACCATAAAGGCCGCAGTAGACTTTTAAGTTCAAGGTTTTAAAGTTCCACGTAATAACTGACGTCTTTCCTCTCCTTAATGACTGGACGGTCAAGAAGTGGAATATATTTACTCATGACCCATAGCCACAGATCTAAAATGGCTTTATTGATCTTAGTTTAGCCTCATAGAAGGATCAACTTAGTAATTCAGGTAGATGACTGCATAAATCCTACATATGACTAAATTTACTTAATTTATCCAAAGATATCACCCTATATAAACAACATGAAAGCCAGATTATAGCTAACAGCCTGACCAAACATAGGCGATTTGTTTTACCTCTTGAATGTATAGACTTGAATAATCTTACTTTTAAAAAACTCCACCTCCCATGCCATATTCAGTCTAATATCTCAATCTGAGGTACTTTGGCTTAAACAAGAGATTCCCCAAAGTGTTGATCAAACAATCCTAACAAGTCGATAATCTCTAGAAAGTAGGACTTCTTGGGAACTCCTTAGTCGATGAGGGAACTTAATGAAGAGGTTGACTAATCAATGCAATAAAGTTCATGGACCCTCTTCTATTTGTATCGTATATTATGGAATAAATGCACCCCTGGCATGTCTGGCCTCAATATTCACTTGTTATACGTCACCTACATAAATCTCTGATGAGATCACATAGGACATTGTCTACTCGACCCCTGTACTATATGTTGCGTGATGACTATCAATGGGATCTGATCTATTACATCACAATTTAATGCAATGTATGTAGATGACTTTATGCGGAAAATTAAATTTCGGGTTATAGTGCACTCCAAGTTGGGTAAGATTTTGATGCAATAATAATATATTGTACACAGCTAATAGAGCATAGTTATTTAGAAAGGCAACAACTGGATCTCTGCATGATTTAAACCTTGAATTAGTTTAAAAAGCAAATAACGTAAGTACAATGACTGCATTTTGAAGGCTGGCATCAGATCATTGTCCTATTCAAAGAGGCAAGTGCTCAAATTAAGTGGAAAAAGTAATGCATTGAAATTAGGCCGGCAGTGCCCAGTGTGCAATCTTTGAGATAAATGTATTCACATGAGTAAATGCAAACACAATGATTTTCAAAGTTCTTCGAAAGCCATTATATATTAAAGAGACCTTCATCGTTATATGATTATCGGAATAGAAAAAAAGACTTCCATTACTATTAGAGGTCACAGTGTCAAATCTCTGAACCAAATTTCATTCAGCTTTATCTACGAGGTCTAGCCAGCTTACTTAGGTTGTTAAGTGACCCAGTTAGAAAGTCTACCTATAAGAAATGAGTTCCAATGACTTATACCTACTGCCTGCTGTTACTTTTTTATCATCACCTTCATCATCATACCCTTATCCCGCCTGTAACAGGGTCGGATCTGCGGGTTCTAGTCTTACACTCCCCGTCTATCTCCCACCAGATCGCCGTCCACCCCACACACTACCATATCCTTACGGACAAGCCAGCTGTTACTTTTGCCTTATTAAAACCCATGGTTTTGTTGTTTATAAGATTGCCCACAAAGCTAATGCATCCTTGTAGATTGCATATATGATATCTAATGAAGCGGACCCATGTAAACTTTACAAATGATCCCATAATTCTATGAACCTTTCTACATGAAATTATAAGTCTACCTGGAGTTATCAAAAGGGTTTGTACGGGTGAGGCAACATGCCAGAAACTGAGTTTACATTCCACCCGTCGGAAGGTGCAGTTAGTTTCCCTCTCGCCCAAAGGCACCATCTGCCTTTGCCAGAATCGAACCTGCAATTACGAGTTCAAGAAATCACATTTATTGAGGCGGGTATGTACGGAGCTGAACGAGTGTTTGGTATAATGTCAGGTGACGAAGTGGTGATCAGCGTATTGAGAGGAAATGGAGACCGGAAGTTTGATGAGATGAGACAGCATCAATACCAAGAAATGATGGCATTCAGCCAGAGAAAAGGTGGTCTTATGGAAAGAATAGTTGATGACAATCTGTGTGGCTGGTTGACCTTCATCACATCCTTCTATTTGAGGTTGTAGAGCTTTGGGAAATCCCAGGAAGAGGTTTCTTCCTTTGACACACCACCAATTTTAAAAAAATGATCTAGATTTTAAATTGTCTTCTAAAGACAAATCAAAGAATTCGATTTACGCTTAAGTGGGTTTTTTTACATTACTAGATATCGGCTTAACAACGTAGACCTTTAGAAGTCTCGGGTAAATTACAGTCTATACAGCACGTAATTTGAACACATCAAGTAGTCAGGGATCACGTCAATTTGGCGCATGACAATTTGGCGTACATACACATTCGGCGTACATACCGATCTCTTGGGTGCACACATTTGTTCAAAATTGCAACTGTCATAACCAGTGGAAGATCCAGGATTTTCGTCGGGGATGAGTTTAGCTAATACAGGGGGGGGTTGAGCTAAACCTCACTTATTATGCAAATATAAGTTTATATGTGCATGGGAGGGGTTGCAACCCCAAAACCCCATCCTAGATCCGCGCGTGGTCATAACAGTCATTGCAACGGTCCCGTATAACACAGTTGGGTTTGTTTGTGTTTTAGGGCCCATCGACTTCAAAGGTCATTAGGGCCCTATAACACAGTTATGGCAGGCATTCATTGTTCTATTACCTTGCAATGACTGTTGAAATATGTTGTTATGACCGTTGCAATTTTGAACAAATTTGGGCACCCAAGAGATCGGTATGTACGCCAAATTTGTATGTACGCCAAATTATATATGCGCCAAATTGACGTAGACCCAAGTAGTCAGTATTATGAAAGTTAAGAATAGTATAGCAATGTTTTAAGAATCTTGTCATATCAACTTTTTAGCAGGTGTCTACGTATTTGAGGAAGAGTAAAATAATTGTTTGGTATGGTAGTAACAACAATATATTTAAGTAAAACATCCGATTTACAACAAAAATAACAAAAACGCGTTTTAGAATATCTCCAAGTAATCATGCATTGACATTCGAACTGTGGTCTTCAAACTTTGTCGACTCACGGAACCCATAGAACTATAAGATGTTTTGGGGGAAGCCCATCTCAGCTTTAGAAAAGTATATCTTGCCGCTGCTAACGAATCGGCTACGAATTTTCATTTTGACTCACGGAACCCCCACAGTTTGAAGACCGCTGGTATATAGCATAATATACTTTTGTCCCATAAAATGGTTACAAAATGAGAAGATCCAGTCTTAATGGTACCTGGGAATAGTGATGTAACATTAACAACATTTTTCAATAATTAAATCGTTAAAGTTGAAATAACCACGGAGGAGAATTTTTGGATATAGATGATAAAAGCCTGCTGCGGCAATTTAAACTTAAAAAAACTTTCAGCCTTTAAATTCAGAATGCAAAGGGCTAATATGAAACTTCATATAAATTTTAAAATAATATGTATATTACTCACCTGTTACTTATCGAAACTGCGATTGGACGACGCTTCTGGGATCATTCAGAGCAACGGCACGTTTGAGTCTTGATTCTATCCTAAGAATGTGCGTAATGGGATAAAGCTAAATGAAGGAAAAACTTTTTACTTAGGATATAATCAAACGATGTCTACTGACTTGTTGTATACACCGACAAGTTTCATATATTTATGCTCCATGAAGTCACGTGATTTTCTATGCCCGCTACTCCAACTACTGCGCTAAACCAATAGACGTATTGTTGCTACCTGTTGTTAATGCTTTCTACAGATTGCTCGCATAACCACTAACTGTTCACCTGCAGTATATGATGCCACTAGAAGCACGTTTGCCATAATTATTTTTGTTGTATAAAAAGTATTTGCTTCTACTAAGTCTGATGCTGTAATTAAAAACTATTGTAGATTATAAATGAACAGAGTGGTAAAGATCTTATAAAGTACTTACTCAAGATTATGCGCATTGTTACTTCGTAGGAAAAGGTATAAACGCTAATATTAATATGATATACAACATTTATTAACATAGGAGTTAATTTTATTTCGCGTTATCATTGTACTACAACATGTCACACCTTACGTTGAAATTTTTGACTTGGAAAGAAAATTACTTACACCAACTATAGCGCTTCACCAAACGAATTGAATTACAAATGGAATGCATCGTGGCAATTATCCCGGCTATGGCGCTTCGGAATAAGAAAGTTTACTTAATTCCTATTCTCTTAAGACTTTTTATTCATCTTTCAGAAATTTTAATCTTTTAAAGCAAATAAAGCCCTTTTTCCGCCTATGCCAGTGTCGGTTAACCATTTCTGTACCACTGGGACATACAATCGATATGTTAGACTGCATTTTGGCTGCCAGCCTGATGATTAACCGTACGGTTTTCGTTGGGACCAGTGGCGTCACTAGGGGGTGCGGGCCGCACCGGGTGACACCACTAGCGCCATGACAAATGGGGTGATACCAAAGCAGAAGAAGCAGCTTTCTTTCGGGAGAGGGGGGGGGGTGACACCAACCCTAGTGACGTCACTGGAACTTGGGACACTCCACTGGAGAGAGGGGGGTTAGCTCCTCCTAATCATCACACCTTTATTTCCCCGTGGTAGGGTTCGGTTTGCAGGTTCTGGAATCTCACTCCCGCCTATCCCCCGTCAGGTCACATCCACCATACACACTAACATACAGTATCTTATCATAAAACCTGCTCCCAAGTTTGCTTTGGTCTTCCCCTGCCCCGGGTACTTTCTCATTACGTAGCCATATCACCTCAATCTGCTCTTTCATCTTTTCTGCGATAGCCCACACCACAATCCACTCCAAATATACTCTTTCCTGAAGGAGGTGAGCTCCTATACCTTGGAATTTTACTGATGTACTTGCTCTATAGTAGAAAGGGTCCTTGGCATGCGAGTGACATCGTTCAAACCCCACCAGGCCACATCTTTAGTTCCCATCTGATGGAAGGCGCTCTGGACCACCCTCTCTCTCACCCGAAAGAAGCCAACTAACCTCAAACTAATATCGAATCTGGAACTACTGACACAGTAGTCAGGCACGCTACATTGTGCCACTGAGGTGAGACTTTCAATAGTTAAGTTCTGAAAAGAAATTTGCTATGCCTCATATAACAGACTCAATCTGGATGATCAGATTATAATTCATCAAACATCTATCACTTTCCATTACACAGTCGCCAGTCAGTTGTCTGACTTTATAACTCTTGAAATCTCGCTGCCTCCAAAGTTTACTTTCTGAAACTAAACTTTAATCATTAAAGTTCAATATTAAAATTTCAATGGGTGAACTTAGGAAGAATACAAAAATTGTCATTAAGAATGCAGACAAGGGTGGGGCAGTAGTAATTCAAAACCATGTAGATTATATTAAGGAAGCTAATCGCCAGCTGTTAGATAAGAATTTTTATAGAAAACTAGACAAAAACCCTACAGAAAGAATTCAAAATAAAATCAAAAAGTTTCTTCAAGACCTTTACAACAAAGGAAAGATATCAAAAAATATGATGAAATTCATGGCAGTAAAGAACCCCACTCCAGGCCGATTCTATACCCTACCAAAAATTCATAAGACTGGGAACCCAGGAAGACCAATAGTTTCTTCAAACAATGCAGTGACTGAGAATATATCTCAATTTGTGGACAGCTTTCTGAAACCCATCCCAAGAAATCTCCCATCATATCTCCAAGACACAACGGACTTCCTTCAGAAATTAGAGGCCCTCCAACAAACTACCATCTTACCAGAGGAACTCATTCTATGCACCCTTGACGTCACATCACTGTATACCAATATTCCTCATGAGGAAGGACTAAATGCATGCAGGCAAGCACTCCTTGACATAAACCTGACATACCCTGATGTGGAAACACTAACTTCCCTAATAAAACTGGTTCTGACAAACAATATCTTTGAATTTAACAATGAGTACTATTTACAAGAACAAGGGACAGCAATGGGAACCAAAATGGCCCCATCCTACGCAAATATATTCATGGGATCCATTGAAAAGGAACTACTAGATAGAACATCAAAAAAGCCATTAATGTGGGTAAGATACCTGGATGATGTCTTTACTATTTGGACCCATTCTGAGCAGGACCTAAATGACTTTGTTAGCTTAGCAAACTCCATAAACCCTTCAATACAGTTCACAGCAAATATTTCAAGGACTGAAATAGACTTCCTTGATGTGAAGGTATCCTATGAAAATGGACGATTTAGAACCTCCCTCTACCAGAAAACGACGGATACACATCAATACCTACACTACAATAGCTTCCATCCTAGAAAGTGCAAGATGGGTATTCCAATTGGACAGTTGAAACGAGTCCGGAGGATCTGTTCAGATGATGAGGACTTCCGTATTAAATGCCAGCAGCTTCTGCGGGATTTTGAAGGGTGTGAATACCCTAAAAACTTCCTGAGAGGAGTTGGAAATCAGGCAAGTCAACTGCAACGTACTCTGACGTACAATAATAAGACAGAGCAAAGTGACAACCTTAACCTATGTACAACATTCAATGACCTTTCGGGGACATTTGCCTCAATACTTAGAAAAAATCACAATATTTTATTAGCAGACCCCACTTTACAAAAGATATTCCCAGAACCATTTAGAATCACTTTCAAAAGAAACCGAAATTTAAGAGACATGCTAGTAAATGCAAAGATAACCAGAAACCCCAATGAGGGCTGCAAAAAATGCCAGAAGAAAAATTGCATTGTTTGTGCATATGTGAATGAAACAATGCAATTTCAAACCAACAAAAAGGTCATTAAATGGAAAATTAGACAGACTATTACCTGCAACACCTCCAATGTGATTTACCTTGTCCATTGCACTAAATGTGATAAGAGTTACATTGGAGAGACTGGACGGAAAGCAAAAATACGAATTAGAGAGCATCTCAATGACATTAAGAACAAAAGAGACACACCAGTTGGAATGCATTTCAATGCAATAGCACATCAGAAAGGAGACCTTCAAGTTACCTTCCTGATGACAAACTTCAGGACAGAAAAAGATAGAAAGCGGAGGGAATCCCAAATGATAAAGGAGTTCCAAACGTTGACACCAGGTGGCATGAATGTTGACAAAGGAATGATGCCAATCATCTTCCAGCTACCATAAAATATAAAAAAGAAAAAAATCTAAAACAAATTAAAGCAAAATAAAAAATGCACAATAATTTATTATAGTTCTAATACCATTAAATTTAATCAAACTGACGAATCTACTTAAAGAATTTTTTATTCTAGGCAGAGAAAGTACACACTTACCACAGACAATAGGATAATCAATGATTCTTATTAAAGGTGCACCAAAGCCAACAACACTAACCTTGATGAAGCAAGAACCTACTTGCGAAACGTCGTCACCTCCATCAAACAAAGATAAGTATTGTCTTTCAGTTATTTGCATTGAAAATTTTTTGATTTAAATTTTGTTATGTGTATATTTAATACTAACTTGTAACATTCTTTCAGAAGTCGGTCGCCAACAAGCCACAAGAGAAGAAGAGTGGACAACTTTGAAGACAACGAAAGCTAAGTTTACTGGTTTTTCCTTGTCTTTATTTGTGGTCACTATTTTATTTGTTATACTGGTCTTGTCTTCGACCATTTTTGCCTTTTTAACTCCATACTCCATGCACCTCAAGGCACTAGGATGACCAGATTGTGTGTTTCACACAACGTGCATTTTGGCAATTGACCAAGTCACTTTTGGTCACATTGTTTCAGAAACAATGCAGTTTGGCGGTGCACATGCTGGTTTGGTCAGTTGCTGTGGTCAACTATGGTCTGACCAAAGGATGACCAACATGACCAAAATAAAAGCGTGGTCTGTGCATTTGGTCAAAGAAAAATAAAAATGGCGGCATGCTCCAATCAGTTGTAGCAGATGATGGAAGGTACCAATAATTAGTTTAAATTATAGAAATCTGTGTTTTGTACTAATTTAGTAATTTTTTAGTTTAGAAAATTTACCCATTTTTTTAAGTTTATCAAATTTATTTTTTTTAAGTTTATCAAATTTATTTTTAAGTTTAGAGAATTCATGCTTTAGTTCATGAATTAGTTTAGTTTAGTGGATTCATTTTTTTATTTTAGGGAATTTTTTTTATTATAGTGGATTTGGTTTTAAGTTGAAGGAATTCATTTTCTTAAGTTTTATGAATTCCTTGTCATGGGTGTCAAAATGTCTGACCAAAGCGTTTTGGCAATCCCCTTTGGTCCATTCTTTTGGTCAGACCAAACATGAGATTGTGGTCAAACCACAATTGACCAGGTCAATCACCAAAACGCGCCTACAGTTAACTTCCTTTTAATCTCTTCTTGGTTTACTTCCCCAGCTTCTCATTATTTCTAGTGCCCTCCGAGCTTCAAATCATCCCTTTCATTATATTGTTCAGTATTTTGTTTCCTGTTTGTTCCTGTAGCTTCATTTCCCCATCACCACAACCATTGGTTTCTGCCAGTATCGCTTGAAACCTGGAACTCGCTCCCGTTTTCTATTTGCTCTACTGTTTTCACTTGTTCTTAGTTCAAGTGCTGCACAAATTGTGTTCATTTAAAAAAACGGTTATTCAACTACTTTAATCTGATTGTTTGTACCATGTGTACAAACAATAATAATAATAATAATAAGTAGCCATTAGCACTTCAAATGTTGTGTAGTGTCCTGCCAGGTGAGTGTGAGATTTCCACTCACTTGGCAATGATATGTTTAATGAGTGTCTCCTGTAAGGTAGGATGGAGCCTCCCACAGGTAGCCCTGCTACTATAATTGTGGCTTCTAGACTGGGGTACCCCCAGTGAGAGCTGTCACACAAAGTAAAGGAGTCAGGCTCAGATTAGGGGCTTGGAATGTGGAGACACTTGGAAAACTATGGAATTAGTGGGCATCCTCTGGCACAGATGCATTAGCATAGCATTCCTCCAGGAGACAAGAAGTCAGCTTTCCATAGGTGGAGGGAAATATGGGATCAAGTCTCAAAGACAGACTATATTCAGGCAAGGAAAAAGGCCAGGAGGACCATTGCCTTGGCCAAGTACCAGAAGTATGAGAAGCCTAGACTAGCCTAGAGCAGGGATAGAACTAGTGTAAAGCCAAAAATGTGTTTATTAATGACAAATTGGCATAGGCACCAAGTACCATAGAGGCACAGTACAGATGTAACAAAATCCAATCTTAATTCTTCAAACAACACAGTAATCTAATCCTTGTTCTTCTGGCTTGCATTGCAAGCATCAAAAAGGAACGAATAATTCTGCTAAGTCATAAGTCATCTCTTTTAAATCACAGAATCTATTTTACATCATAACAACCAGTAGCATTCATTGGTCCATCTAATCCAACAATGCTAAACATCACCAAAGTTTACAAGCTGGATTTTCTGTTGCATAGAATCATATCCTTTGTTTGGGCACTCTGCCCACTGCTAACACAGCCTTCTGCTAGCCAGACTTGAAGGAGGACTGACTTATCCTGCTCTTACCCTTCCTTAAATAACCTTCACCCTGTTTCCCACCTTAACCTTCTTGAGTAGATTGGACGCCACCTAGTGGGAGCATCAGTCTACTAACTGGTCATGTTTGCCTAGTAAATCTGGCGCCATCTAGCAGGAGCATTGCAAGGATGCAACACAACCTGACTGTAGCATGACGCCACCTGGCGGGAGCATCGGTGCAATGACAACATAACCCTACACTAGTAAGGATATTACCAGGGCCCTAACAACCAAGGATCCAAATGGTAGGGTTCTGTTCCAACCAGCAGAGGTAATCAAAAGGTGAGAAGAATACTAACAAAGCCTGTTAAATACTGCCACTTGTGCAATAGGCACAGACATCAATCCATGCTCTCCACAGACAGTGGACAGGATTAGGGAGGATTAGATAGTCCAAGCCCTTCAAAAGATGAAAGATCAAAAAGCAGTAGGCCCTGATAAGATCCCAGTGAATGTTTGTTGCACCTTGGGAGCCACTGGAATTACATGGCTAGGGAAGCTTTTCAATAAGCTAGCAAATGGTGACAAGATGCCATCTGCATGGTGAGAGAGTTGGATAGTTCCACTGTTCAAGGGCAACGGTGATGCCCAGGACTGTGGAAACTATAGGGGCATAAAATTAATGAGCCATTCTATGAAGCTATGAAAGTGATTCATAGAATGTCACCTCAGAGAAAAAACTAGTGTCTGGGGAAATCAATTTGGATTTATGCCTGGTAAGTCCACCATGGAACCCATCTTTATTCTGTGACAGATGATAAAGAAACAGACAATGAAGAAGGACCTTCATGCAGTATTCATTGATTTCAAGAAGGCATATGATAGTTTCCCTATACAAGTAGTATGGAATGTTTTAAGAAAGAAAGGGGTTGATGAAGGCCACATTAGGATAGTGCAGGATATGTATGATGGTTCCATCACTAGGGTGAGGACAGCATGGGGAAAGTCTGCAAGCTTCAATGTGCATGTTGGTGTGCACCAAGGGTCAGCACTTAGCCCATACTTATTCACTCTGGCAATGGACAAGCCCCTCAGTGCCTGGTATTTGCTGATGATGTGGGAAGGCTTGAGAAGTCAAAGAAGAATGCACAAAAGGGCCTACAAGATATTAAAACAGCAATAGAAGGAGGGGGTCTCAAGGTAAACATGAAGAAAACTGAGTACCTAGCTTTCAATTAGTGCAGCCAAGTTACATTGGACACACCAGTTCCTGTGAGATCACTGAAGACAACGTCAATACCAACAAGGGTGGTTAGTAAAGAACGTTGGGTGTTGCAAATTAACCCTCTCCTTTGTCCTTTCACCTTTCTCTTCACCTCCAACAGGCAGCCTCCTAAGGGTTCATCCTGTTATGGCTGCCTGGCTTACTCCCCAACGCACAAAACTAATCCTGTAAAGCCCATCCAGTAAATCCAGTGGCCAGGGGCAAGAGGGTGATATTTGTTGTGGGGGAGAGGGGATTCCAGTGGTGCAAGAGTATTGCTACCTAGGATCAGTTTTCCAGAGCAATGGGCAGATCGATTCCGACATGACCCATAGGATTAATGCAGGATGGCTGAAGTGGAGACAGGCAAGTGGGGTCCTGTGTGACCATTGGGTCCCAATAAAGTTAGGCCAGCTATGAGTGTTGGGCTGAGATGTGAATGCTGTGCTACGTTAGAGGTAGCTTGGGAGTGGGGGACATTGCAGGAAAGGTAAGAATCGTTTGAGGTGGTATGAGCATGTGATGAGTAGGGGAGAGGAAGAGCTTATTAGGTCCATTGTGGGACTGTGGGTAATTGGGGGTACCAGAAGTAGAAAAGACCAAGACGGACATGGGAGCAGGTGATGGAAAGGGACATGGTGGCATGTGGGGTGGAGGTGGACTTGGTGGGGGACAGGCGGGAGTGGAGGATTAGAACCCACAGACCTGACCCTGCCTCAGGTGGGAGAAGGGTGATATGAATAATCCTTTCCACCTGAGATCAGCCATTTTCTCTTGTTCAAACTTTCAGTGCATTACCCATTGTAAGCATTTTAGGAAGAGTCTCCTAAACTTTCTATTAGTAAATCATATGTAATTACAGATGTCAAATTGGTTTGTACAAAAAGGTACATTGTAAATAAAATAATAATAATAATAAAGTGTCTTCTATAATCTCATAACGTGGGATGCTTAAACTTCTCTTAAAAGTCTGAACAAGTTTCATTCATGAATTCTCCAAAGATCATTTTTCACTAGCATGCACCTCGGTTATCTCCATATGTATGTTTCAGAAGGTTTCTCAATACTTAATTCCTTGGTTATCTTCATACGAATGTGTCATTGTTTTTCCACAGCCAGTTGCTGACCAAAGCTGCAACCCCTATGCTTATTTATTGTCAGTCTACTGTTCGTCTTTTTGGGGAATTCCACCCACGCCAGGAGGCTAGCTCTGACACCTGGAAATTTTGCCTCATTTACCCGTTAAATAATAGAGAGGGTTCTTTTATGTGCAAATGCCATGCACCACATGGGTCATTGGTTTTACATCTCAACTGGAAAGAAGGCACACTTGGGGCCTCTCTTGCCTGAAAGAAGTCAACCCACCTTGGTCAGTATTTAACCTTGAACTGCCAATTCTGCTGCTAAATGTGCCAGCCAGTATGTCACCAAGGTGGGTTATAGGATTTTCCAAGTGCATTGAATTTTAAAAAACAACGTAGCGATTCCTAAATTGAATGCGTTTAGGTTACCTATTTCTTTCAGTTTGAGTGCATGCTTGGCCCCTGATCCCTATTTGAACCATGTCGGGGGGGGGGGGGGGGGGTTGAGCCATAGGCCGCGATTGAAAACGCAATTTTCATTTGTCAGTGTCAATGTCGACCCAAAATTTAGGGAAGGTTGCAACCCCAAAAAACCCCCCTTGGATCCACACGTGCTCCATTTATCAGTTGTCACTACTGGTTCACAGCAAATCTCCATCACAAGATGGGTATTCGACCCCATCATAGACAGGAAAAGTGTAGTGGATCACCTTTTTGTCACGTCATAGGTTCTCCTATGACGTTTGCAGTTTCATGTTCTGCAGTTCTGGAACGACCAGTTGGTCTCCATACTCGATCACATGCTTTGCTATTGATTTCTCTGAAACGGAAATTTACATACTGTATTTATCGATTTTGTTGGATTATATTTATTGGTCAGTTATTTGTTTACTAAAATAGTTAATATTTACATCATTTAAAGGAGTCATATATTTTCATAAATTATTAAAAACGCATAAACAGTTTCACTGCTCATCGTCACACTCGTGAATAACCACCACAAAAGGGTTACAAGTTGCTGTCATCTTAAACAGCCTCCAGATATACCACAGGGATCTCTACATGGGGAAAAAATACTCCTTGCATAGGATGAAAAGGTGACGTTAAATTCCTGAATAAACAAAAATCAATGAATACGCAGTGACATTTCGCAACTTCCCTTCTGTGCACCAGTGTTGGCAGTGATTGCCTACTAAACGTTTCGAAGGGGAACAGAATAAATGAGACGTCAGAGAGTTTTGCGAATCACGAAATATTGTATCTCCTACTCCCTACTACCACTAAAACCTAGGGTTTTATATTATTGATATGTATGGCCATGCATGCGCCTGCCGCTAAAGCGAATTCCGAAAATAGTATGCAACTTCTATTTTCTGAACGTGAGTTCTATTTCTACTCACATTTGAGTCAGACGCAAGTTTACTTCTCCTAAAAGTCAGTTGCTCTTTTTGTAGTTCATGTTTCCCTGTACAGTATTACTAATTGTTATTAGAGAGTTAGTGGCGAACGTCGACGATGACGATACAAACGATACGAGGTCAAATGAGGCAACTGTGCATGCTCACAAAAAGCAGACCAGCAATTGAGCTTGCGCATTTGCCTCATTTGACCTCGTAGCGTTCGTATCGTCATCGTCGACGTTCACCACTAACTCTTTATTATTGATCCCTGCTACGGGAAGTTAAGGTTCGTTTTTATTCAGTTGTCCATTCTTATTAAAATTATTGTTCGCCCCTTACCACTTGGCAATCAAAATAGTGGCGTCGTCAACAGGATCCTATACTTATCAGATCCATGCATTTGAACGAGGCCATCCGGAGCTTAAACAGCCCAACCACTGGAACTGGAAACTGAGTTAGCCTTAATTAAAAGCAACTCCTTACCCTTTTCCCGCCTATGGCAGGGTCGGGTACCCATCTTGTCCCTCTGAATGAACATAGGGTATTATATTGGTCATAGTTTTTTCTGCAGCTGGTTGCTGGCCAAAGCTGCACCCCCATGCTTATTTATCATTGGTCCTGTGTTCGTTGGGGAATGCAACCGACGCCAGGGGGCGGGCTCCTACACCTGGAAATTTTGCCTCATCTACCCGTTGCACAGTAGCAAGGGTTTTTCTACGTGCAAGTGCCATCGTACACTCACATGGGACCTTGGTTTTACTTCTCATCCGAAAGTAGACTCATTCGCGGCCTCTCTCTCTCGCCCGAAAGAAGCCGACCCACCTTGGTCCAGTATCGAACCTAGAACTGCTGACGCAGTTACCAAGCTTGCTATCTTCTGTGCCACCGACGCGTGTCGAGAAGAAGGATCACGGCAATGATGAAAAAGAAAAAAGAAATATTTACAGGATTCAATTTAACCACAGTTCTCAACGTTCTTAAGGAACAAGTGAATACTTTAAAAAAGAAATAAATGTGGACCTTTACGTCACCGATTTTTACCATTAAGTAGGGGAGACCGGGGCAAGTTGACGATACTAAGAGTTTTCTAATTAATTTTTTATTTTTCTTTTGAGATAAAATGTTTTACTGTGCTGAGATACTTAGAGTGTTCCTTTATTTATAATTTAGTGGTTTAAAGCGAAACATTTTTTGATATCTTCAAGGTGATTTTCTAATTTTTAATGAACGATGTAAAATTCGTCATCTTGCCCCAGACCCGGGGCAAGATGACGGCTATTGAAAAGTCAAAGAAATTAGTAAATTCTCCGAATTCTATTATTGTACCCTTATTTCTTTTATAGTAAAATAGGATTAGGCATTATTTATTACATTATTAAAGGTAAATGAAATAATATTTTTAATTTTTTTTGTGAATAACGAAAACGCATTAACACTAAAAGTTAAAATCGAATTAAATAGTAAATCGAATTTATTGTCAACTTAAAAGTTAATGTTTCTAGTTAAAAATAATCACAGGTAAGCTGTCTGCCGCAAAGAAGATGCCAGTTAACACTGAGGGTCAAGAAGATGAGTTCGTCAACTTGCCCCAGTCATCTTGCCCCAGCAACAATTTTAAAATTTAAATAATATAGCAAGAAGATTAAAAAATTATTTTAATAATGAATACTGAATACGAATAGCCAGTTGTCTAAGGTAGATCAAAATGCTATTAGATATTTATATAGCTTTCCTCTATATTAATTATATCTTATTTCCAAAATTTGGTTTCATATAGCACACAGCAGGAAAACAATGAAACTCGTGTAAATAATATAGTAATGGCAATAGAGCCTTGAAAAAATGATTTTTTAGTGTCTAGTCATGAGGATTACTAGTAGTATTCATATGATGCTGCTAACTATCAGGAAAATCGCTAATTAAGGCATTAGTCATCTTGCCCCGATCTCCCCTATGTAGCATTTTAAGTCCGAGTTCAGCATTTGTTCCGCTTCCAGCTTCAGACCCCAAAACTCAACATACAAGTAGTAGTAACAGTGTAGGTCCTTGTGCACTTTAGTGTCCTACTTTTATGCAGAGACCTAGAAAAAGAAAGAAGACAGGTGCTGATGATGGCTCAGAGGGCAACCGCCACACCAGAATAATTCTTTGCCACTGTCCAAAGTGGGCTCTGTCAAGCAAAGTCGTCTCATTCTTCTGACTTCACACCTGCAAATAAACCCAGGGCAAATCGACTGTGGAATTTGTCAGTTGGTTGCACAACCAGCAGGCGGGATGCTACTATGCGAATTTCTCCAAGGACATCGACCTCGTATATATAGCTTGGCAACCAACTGCGTCAACGCGAGACACAAGCACCTCACAACGATGCCAGTTGACCTCGAGTACTTTCTTTCCATCATGCACTTCATTGAGGCTTTGGAAGCCAGGTGTGCCTCTCTACAGGGCCAGTCCTCCATCCATTGGGTTCACAGTACACGAGGGTCACAATGGTCCCACGCACCAGACCCACAGAACATCATGCACAGGATTCGTCGGTCAGGCACTGCACACCTGGTACAAATGAGCCCTGCCCAAATTTTGGACGCAGACACAGCTGGGACCATTGTCCCACAAAAGGTTATGACAGCAAAAAGTTAAACCACCTCGCCACTGTGCTGCTCCTCCAGGAAACCAAAGGGACATCTTCCCAATGTCTGTCACGTCACCCTTCAACAGATTCACCACCGAGCTTCTTCTTAGTGGTAGAAAAGCCCTGATTAATGGTGCCCTCGATACTGGCACTGCCGGGAAAATAGTGCCAGGGGCGACTATCGACAATTTCTGGCCACGCTTATGTCTTTAACAGACTGACGTGAAGCTCTATAATTTCGATGGGACCTTGATCAAGGATCTTAGAGGCACACTCCGAGCAAGTCTCACCCGTGGCAACAAGACAACAGTGTTGCCAGATTGGGCTACAAGTAGCGGATTGTGCTACTTTTTAAGTGTCCTTGCTACAAAAAAATCAAATTGGGCGACACGCTACTTGTTGGGCTACCTTTAATTGTCTGAGCGCTATAAATCTTTAAAATGCGCTACTTTGTTATAGTTATATATAAAGGTGTAAAGCAATCATCATCATAATAACCCTATCTTGTCTGTGGTAGGATCGGGTCTATGCACTCTTGCCCGCAACTCGCACCATGCTACCACCAGGTCCTCATCCACCTCTCATGTCTGCTTTGATCACCCCTGCCCCGGGTGGTTCCAACAACCAATATTCCTGTAATGGACCTAACGAGCTCCTCCTCCCCTCATTACGTGTCCATACCACTTCAACTTCCTCTCCTCATCTTTTCCGTGATGTCCCCACCCCTGGCTACCTATAATAAACCCATTCCTAATTCTATCAGCTCTCAACACCCTACTCATGTACCACAGCATTCTCATTTTGGCTGCTTGCATTCTGTTTACGTGGCTCTTTCTCACTGCCCAACACTTTGATCCATATAACATAGCTGGCCTAACCACTGCCCTGCAAAACTTCTTTTACTTGATTGGGACCCTCCTATGACACAGAACTCCACTTCAACCATTCCCTATTGATTCTGTGGGTAACTGTCGAATCTATCTCGCCATTGCACTGGATCACTGATCCTAATTACTTCCCTTCCTGCACCTTTGTCACCAGTTCCCCAGGAAGCTAACCCAAGTAACCAGACCTAACCATAAAAAATCAATCTAACCTAGAACAAAAAAAATTGATAAGGAAAAGTTCATAGTAGGAAAATGATTCATTTTTATTTGGGCTACAAATGCTTCAAATCCGCTACAGTGGTACCCCACTTAACGAACGCCTCGTATAACGAATGTTCCCTATAACGAACACCGTCAAAAATGCGCGGGAGTATCGCAAAACGAACTTGTTTCACATAACGAACGCTTGTTCAATATACAAAGTGAACTAGGAACTGTATAGGACAGTGCAACTTTAAGTGGCCCGAGTTTTAATGAGATGATGTTAAAGGTGTAATAAAAGTTGGATGAAGTTTTCTATTCCCTCCTTTAATAAACTTTATTAACTATTAATAATAACTTATTTTTATTCATAAAATTGAATAGTGCTTGCATCTGACCCGTGGACAAATTCTTGGTTTTCTTTTGTGTTATTGTGACCCATCTTCAAAAACGGTTCGCCACCACTGGTATAGGATGTCCAAGATTGTAGTAACTATAGAGGTATTAATCCAATGAGTTATACCAATGTAATGTAATAGAATGTCGCCTCCAGGATAGAACTAGTGTCCATGGAAATCAATTTGGGTTCATGCTAGGCAGGTCCACAATGGAACGAATCTTCATTCTGAGGCATATGATAGAAAACTATAGAGCCGCTAAGAAGGATCTCCATACCATCATTATCGACTTGGAGAAGGCTTACCAGTGTTCCACAACAGGCATTATGCAAAAGGGGGTAGAAAAAGGGTTTATTCGAATAGTTTAGAATATGTACTCGTATGATGGTTCCATTCCACAGCCAGGGTAAGAACACCTTTGGGAAAATACTGGGAGCTCCCCAGTGAAGTTTGGGGTGCACCAAGGTTCAGCACTCAAATCCATACCTTTTTATTCTGGTTATGGACGAGCTACTGACGGGAGTAGGAGAATGGACCCCTCAATGCATGACATTTGCTGACGAGCACCATTCAACTGCACACTGCAAATAATTGACTGCCTTCTCATTGCAGGGCAATTCCTAGTTTTTGTGAAGTATGAACCCCCCCCCCCCCCCCCCCC
>JAAFCE010006668.1:17316381-17331101 GCA_013389805.1 Trigoniulus corallinus
ACTTGCATCAACATCTCATAACCTGAATCTCTAGCTTCAGAGAATGATATTCAACATTGCTGGCTTTAAATTCATTTCTTGAACTGGCAAATTTCATTTCCGCCTATGACAGGAAAAGGTTTACGATTATTTTGCACATTCATACAATTATCACTTTAACGTAACAGATATGCGTTAAGATTGTCACCTCCTGTAGTTTATTATGCAACTTTAATTTCTGACGTTCCAGCATAATGTATTTAATTGCGCTGCAAGACATGAAAGGCAGTCAATACGTTGAATCTTACTTCGATAACTTAACATATAAATAAAATTAGATGTTATTTCTGAAACTGATACTCCTTCTTTTCTTGTTAACACTTTTCTGTTGAAGTTGGCTTAAACAACGGACAACAGATGTATTAAAAGTTAGCAAACATAAGGTGGATGTTAGAAAATAATATTATTAGAGTCCAAACAAGGATGAAAGGTGCTTCAAAGGGTATAAATGACTTTATAGTTGCAGTGAGCTGATGAATTCTGTCGGAAGTAGCCATAAAACGTTCTTATATGTATTTCATGCATTTATAAAATGCACGTAGCACTTATTATATATTATAGGTAGTTTACACATAGGTCGTAGCGCATGAGGCCCCCAGAAAGTTTAACTGTTGCCAATATAGCCCTCCAATAAAGTGAATTTGAGACCCATGAATTAGAAGGTTTTGTAGAAAGAACTTAATGTGTCACATAAAAGAACATGCCATTCGGTGAATGAAATTTGAAAAAAAGGAGGAAAGGTGAAAAAAGAAGAGCTAATGACGACAATACTGCAGAATATATATGGCTCAAGAGTGTACTTACTTTACACTTTTCTTTACATTTTCAAATGTCAGGAATTCCTGATGTTGAATCTGCATTTCGGCAACCTCAGATGATGTTCGATCAAGAAATTCTTCAACTGGTAAATTCCAGTTTTCATACTCAAGCAAAATGCTTAAGCTTTGGTCAGAAATTTTCTTCGCTAATGTTATGCCCACCATTTCTTCAAAAGCCTTCCATCTCCCTTGTGGGCCTAAATTCAATAGCGTTGTTATCTTGAAATCATACAATGATGTAAACTATTTAAATACTTGTGTTGGTAACATTCAATTGAGCTGTAAAGGTGAAGTACTTACAAAACCTTGATGTACAATGAAATACGGGTTTTCTACATATATGCCTGCAACTGCCCACATTTCAGTTACGTCCTTTTTTCTGTTTCAGTAAAAACGGCATATTATTCAATACACAATTTACAAATCCTTTCACAAATCACTTTAATTATAAGTATTAATTAAAATGTTTGATGATGAATTATTGCCAACAACTGTGATATGAAAAACTGTGTGGTGTTGCGCTTTCAGAACTGAGTGAAATTACTCTATTCTTAAATTATGAAACTATTAACCCTATTTTCCTTACCTATGGGTAAGTTTCGGTAGCCATTTCTGTCCCACGGATGGTGGCACAGCTCTCCCCGCCGGAGGTAAAGGAGGAGTACCTCTGCAACCTATTTAATGCCTCAGGGGGAGATGAGGACCTCCCCACCTGTCCTGCAGCGGCTGAGGTGGTGGGCTGTGTAACAAAGGAGGAAGTAGCCAGGGCACTTAGGAAGATGAAAGGGCGAAAAGCTGTAGGCTCAGGCGGGATCCCCATTCAAGTGTGGCGTAGCCTAGGGAGGACAGGCACAAGATGGCTAGGGGAACTTTTCTGTAGGATTGTTGGAGGAGATAGAATGGCATCTGCATGGCGTGAGAGCTGGATAATACCACTCTTCAAGAGCAAAGGGAATGTCCAAGATTATGGTAACTACAGAGGTATAAAGCTAATGAGCCACTCCATGAATCTCTGTGAGAGAGTAATGGAACGTGGCCTCTGGGATAAAACTAATGTCCGTGGAAATAAGTTCGGGTTTATGCCAGGTAGGTCCACAATGGAGCAAATCTTCATCCTGAGGCAAAGGATAGAAAAGTATAAGAGTGCAAAGAAAGATGTCAATGCCAACTTTATAGACCTGGATAAGACCTATGACAGTGTCAAACGACGGGTAGTTTGGGAGGTATTACGAAAAAGGGGAGTAGAAGAGGGGTTTATTCGAAGGGGAAATACTAGGAGCTTTCCGGTGAAAATTTTGGTGCACGAAGGTTCAGCACTTAGTCCATACCTTTTCATTAAGGTTATGGACGAACTTCTGACAGTAGGAGAATGGGCCCCTCAGTGCTTGGCATTTACCGACGATATCGGAAAACTTAGTGACTACAGAGAACAGATAGAGAAAGGACTAAACGATATTAGAGAGACGATGGAAAAGTGAGGGCTAAAGATTAACACGAAGAAGACAAGAGTATTTAGCTTTCAAATGGGAAGGAAAACGGAATACCGGTGAAAAAGGTGCAAGAGGTAAAGTATTCAGGATCAACGGTCCAAAGCAATAAAGAGATACTCGGAAGTCTCCCGTAGAATTAATGGGGATTGGGGTGGCTGAAGTGGAGACAGACGAGAAAAGTCCTGTGCGATAGGAGGGTCCCAATGAAGATGAAATGGGAAGTTCTACAGGGCAATGGTTAGGCCAGCTACGCTGTATGGATCCGAGTACTGGGCAGTGAGGAAGAGTCACGTACATAGAATGCAAGTAGCCGAGATGCGAATGCTGCGGTACACGAGTGGCGTGTCGACAGCTGATAGAATTAGGAATGCGTATATAAGGGGCAGCCTGAGGGTGGTGGACATCGCCGACAAAATGAGGGAGAATAGGCTGAGGTGGTATGGAAACGTCATGAGAAGAGGAGCTCGTTAGGTGCATCCCAGGAATGCAGGTGGTCGGTAGCACCAGGGACAGGAGGAAACCAAAGCAGACGTGGGAGAAGGTTGAGATAAGGGTATGATGATGGGGTGGTGGCACAGCTACGGCTTATACCTCCCATGACTGTGTGATTTTTACCTCCCCACCAACTTGTTTTTTAATGAAATATTTATTTTTAAATTGAACTATATAAATTAATGATTTTTTTTGGTTTTTGTTTTATTTCCGGGCTGTTATAAAAATGCGTATCTTATCCGAAATTCTATATTTCTCTTCAAAAATAGGAAGACCATTGTAGTGTTTCACTGCAGCTGGAAGCCAACCTAACGCGGTGACCCCGATGTTTATTTATTGTCGGCATATAATAGCTCATCAGGGAACTTTTCCTCCGTCAACGGCAAGGGTAGAGCTGTTACACCTGGAAATTTCGCTGATTATTCGTCACATGTATCTTTGTATAAAACGGGTTGGGGAGTAAGATAAGCAGCCATAACAGGCCGAACCCTATGGAGGCTGCTAGCGAGTAAGGAGGTAGGAGTTCTTCAACTGGTAAGTGACATCGTGCAGTTGTTGCTTTCGTATCTCGTCGGAACCTTTAACCACTGACGTAGTACAGTCAGGTCTCTTTTTATGCGGGGGATACGGGTCTGCAGGTTCCCTGAACATGTTCTGATTGGGGACACTCCAGTTAGGCGTCTGGAACACGCAGGGATATTGGCTGGGACGCTGGGTTGTCTGTGGGGAGAAGGCCGGTGTCACACGTCAAAGTGTCCGGCGAGACACAATTTTTGAGCACCTCAAAGTGCCCACCACCTAGGTCCGAATGCAGATGCCCGAATTTGTTTCTTTTCTGCAGAGCACATGTGTTAGTGAATCAACGCGAAATTTCTATCAAAATAACTTACCCCGGGTAATGGAAAACGGCCGAGACACTTTGACGGGAAAGCGAACATTTTGAGGTTATGTGTTAAATTACCGCAATGTGTCCGGGGACACTTTGACACCAGCCTGCAACTAAAGTTAGTTTAATAATATCATCGTCATTTAAGACATCATCCACCAGCAGTTATTCTATATCATCATGGCTAAAAATGTTCAAATCACCTCCAAAATAAGTTTTAATTTTAGAGCATGTTCAGTGGAACTGCAGACCCGACCCTGCCACAGTCGGGATAAGGGTATGATGATAATGGTATGATTGTTAAGTGTCATGCACAAGTGTGAATTTCCCCCCCATTATGTATGCTAATTTCTGACAGACTAAAACGTCTTTGACTGGCTAATACAATGGTCGGTGGATTTTATCAGTGTCATGGGCCATAGACTGACTATACTTCCTGAACAAGCATACAGTATGCATATTTGGCGTTATGTTTTTTAACCAAATGCAAACCGCGTAACTTGGAAATCGCATGAAAAGAACCCGCATAAAAAGAGAGCCAACTATACTCGAGTACACCACTTCCCGGAATAACTGCCGAATGAGGGACTTGAAGGGAAATGGACCATCTTAGGTAAATCTTACCGGGATGAAGTTCTGACAGGTACAGGGTTTTTGTTTTACAACTGTGGCATGGATATTTTAGAGCTGACGATTCTATTTAGTGATCAAAAGAAAACAATGAAGTATTTCGGTGAGAAAGGAATCATTTACAAGATAATCAAGGTCTTGTGGTATTTTTCAAATTCTCAACAAAAATAGTATCTTCACTTCTTCGTTCTTGCATCATGACATCATAAACACTGGGATGTTTACACGTTATCCTTAAGTCCGTCTCCCGGCATGTAGAAAAGTAGAGTCCCCCATTCGACGATTCCGGCCGTGAAGTCCCTAATTTGACAATTATGCCCTAATTTCCTCCGCCACAGAGGCGGCTTTATGTCTTAGCAATGAATGGTAATAAAAGTAATAAAATCTTACTTTCTTCGAATCCCATTTACGGTAAAATAACTGCTTTTGTCTTCAATTATATGTCGAACTTTGACTTTATCCTTTAATATCTATTGAAAATCAAAATTCTTGTTTGTAACCAAAACTGCAAATATCTATTGAAAAATTGCATACCGGTATTCGATGGTCTTGGTTATCAAATGTAACCTCTACAAATCCAAACGGCCGTTTGGTTTTCTTAAAATCATTTAATAGGGACCAACGTTCAGCTTGTGAAGTTGGCCAGGATTCTTTGTTAAGTATTAACTGGATAGCTGGGAGATTTAAAAGCTTGCTTTTACTACAGATTTGGGCTCTATATCAAATAACAAGTCTATTTATTTCATTTATTTAAAATGCATGGTACGTACCTAGTAAGAAATTGCTCTTCCCAGCACCGTTTTTTCCAACTAGAAATAATTATTAACTCAATGATTGATGCTTTCAAGAGTTACCAGACTTGAAAAACATTCAGTGGAAGGAAATGTACCTATTACATTGACGCCTTCATGACATGTAATAATGGTTTCTTCTCGAAAACTCCGAATACCTTGGATAACAATCTAAAAGAATAACGGTCCAAAAAAGCGTCAATTTTGATGTGCTAAAGACACATTTTATAAAAATTCCGCTAGGTTGCATTATAACTATGATATGACTTACTAGCAACGCGTTCAAATAGGTCCCTACTCAGGCCCGGCTCGTAAGCTTCAGGCGCCCTAGGCAAGTGGGTCCATCGCTGCCCCTATTATATTTAATGCAATACTAAATTGTCCCAGCGTCCCTCACGCCATGGCATTTGTCCCATTGCCAATGCATTGCTATGACTCTGCAACAAGGAGTCTCGAGAAAGCTAACATTTAGAAAAGGCCCCACAATCAGAGAAGTTTGGGAACCCCAGGACTATGAACTAAAAATTTAAATAACCGATATTGCATGGCAAGGAAGTACTTCTGCAATTAGCCGCTCCTTTGAAATTTGCCGCCCTAGGGAGCCGCGTAGGTATGCCTGCCCCATGAGCCGTGTCCCTACTAACTATAGAGCTGTCATCATCATCACATCTTTATCCCAACTGTGGCAGGGTCGGGTCTGCGGGTTCTAGTCCTCCACTCCCGCCTGTCCCATCAGGTCCCCATCCACCCACACACTACCATATCCTGACGGACAACCTGCTCCCACGTACGCATTGGTCTCCCCCTGTCCCAGGGTGCTTCCGAACAATGCATCGAACCGAAACGAAACCGAAAATCTAAAACCCGTAAAACCGTTATTTTTACCGGAACAAAAACCGGAACCGAACCGAAAATTATCGTTCTTATCGGTTCGACACAAGCGAAAACCTGCGTAAACGCGTGTTGTTCAGTGTCAACGTGTCAGTTGGCTTCCAAGTGTCTTCTGTGCAATGCGCCTCTGTATCAAGGGCGGATCCAGAGGCTGGCTCAGGGGGGAGGGGGGGGGGGGATTATGATTCTGAAGCAAATTGTAATTTTCAGCCAGTCCGAATTCCCAAAGTGATCCCCCGATCACCCCCCCCCCCCGTGGATCCGCCACTGCTCTGTATGTTATATATATCTTGGATAACTATTTACCCTAATAGTGTCCACATTGGTGAACATGAGCACAAACGTGGGGTGGAGCCAGTGTTGCCAGATCTGAAAACTAAAAAAGTGGCAATGTTGCGCACCAAAAGTGGCGGATTTGAAGTATTCGTAGCCCAAATAAAATAAATCATTTTGCTATTACGCACTTTTCCTGATCAAATTTTATTTTTATTTCTTCTAGGTTAATTTCATATGGCTGGATCTGGTTAGTTGGGTTAGCTTCTCGGGGCGAACAGGTGACAAAAGTGCAAGAGGTGAAGTATTAAGGATCAGTCATCCAGAGCAATGGAGAGATAAATTCCGGTAGTTGCTCATAGTTTCTTACAAAATAACGGGTTTGGGAGTAAGCCAAGCAGCCATAACAGCCCGAACCCTTAGGAGCTGCTCGTGGGTGAGATGGTCATACAATCAATGGAGGATGGTTGAAGTGGAAACAGACAAGTGGAGCGCGATCAAGTTGAAAGGGAAGTTTTACAGGGCAGTGGTTAGGCGAGCTATGTATGTTATACGGATCAATGTGTTGAACAGTGAGAAAGAGTCACGTTAACAATTCAAGTAGCAGAGATACGAATGCTGCAGTTCATGAGTGGGGTGCTGAGAGAATTCGAGACTGGGAGAAGACAGGTAATGAGACGTATGGACACGTAATGGACATGTAACGAGAACAGGGGACGAGGAGCTTATTAGGTCCATTAAAAGGATATGGGTTGTTGGAAGCAACCGGGGCAGGGGGTTACTGAAGCAGACGTAGGATCAGGTTGTACGTAAGGATATGGTAGTGTGTGGGGTGGACGGGAACCTGGTGGGAGATAGGGGGAGTAGAGGGCTAAAATGCACAGACCCGACCCTACCACAGGCGGGATAGGGATATGATGGTGACAATGACTGCTTTACACCTTTATATATGAATATGAAAAAGTAGCATATTTTAAAGATTTATAGCTTGCAGACAAAAGTAGCACAAAATGTGGCATGTCGCCCAATTTGAATTTTCTGTAGCAATTAACTTTGGGAGCTCCTTCTTCACTTTAGGAGGTACATTCCAGGGCAGCTAGGCATGGTGGTGGAATGATGAGGCAGAAGCAGCCATCAAGAAAACAAAGGCTGCTTTCCACAGGTGGAGGGTGATAGGGGACCAGGAGTCTCAAATACAATATAGGTAGATCAAGATAACCGCTAGGAAAATCACTGCCCTGGCCAAACACCAGAAGCATGAGGCCCTATGTGATCAGTTAGAGACAAAGGAATTGGAGAGAGAAGTTTCCAAACCGGCCAAGGCTAGAGATAGGGCAGCAATAGATACCCCGCACCATAACCTTGAAGGATGACGAAGGCAGGGTGCTGTTTTCCCCATCTGAGGTAAAGAGGAGGAGGAGGAGGAGGGAAGAGTATATATTTCCACAACCTCTTGAAGCTATACATCTGCAGGGGTGATGGACAGTGAAACAGAGAAGGAAGTAGTCAGGGCCCTTAGGAAGATGAAAGGCCGAAAGGCTGTTGGCCCAAACAAAATCCCCATTGACGTGTGACATAGCCTAGGGATGACAGAAAGAAGGTGGCTAGGAAAACTTTTCCATAGGATAGCTAGGGGAGTTAGAATGCCATCTGCATGATGTGAGAGTTGGATAGTACCACTGTTAAAGGCAAAGGGGATGTCCAAGACTGTGGTAAATAGAGATATTAAGCTAATGGTACATTCCATGAAGCTCTGGGCGAGTAATGGAACGTCGCCTCCGGGATAGAACTTGTGTCCGTGGAAATCAGTTTGGGTTCATGCCAGGTAGGTCCCAAAAGGAGCCAATCTGCATTCTGAGGTTAGCATTCTATGAATTCTGCAGTTCTGAAGAATCTTTGAAAGGATAGGGCAGTAAAGAGAGATCTCCATGACATCTTTATCGAGTTGGAGACGGTGTATGACAAGGTTCCACGACAGGTATATAGTTTGGTAGGTATTACGAAAAGAAGAGGAGGGGGTAGAAAATGGCTTATTCGAATAATTCAAGATAGGTGCAGTATGATGGTTCCTTAGCCAGGGTAAGGACACACTGAGGTATGACACCGGCAGTACTTTTAAAATTTCAGGATGGTCAGTGAAATCGGTAAACAGGGGTACCACGAGACGACATTTCAATGGGGCTAGTAATCTTACTTTTTGGAAGTCAACTTCATCCTTGCCGTGTAATAATTTCCTAATGACAGCACATTAACAGACAAAATTTACGACCTTCTTGGACTGCGTTGAATTGGTACCCTGAAAGTGCACTTTTGTCACTTGTAAAGGGTATCGGGAAGTGGGTAGCTAGCAGTGTCTCCGCAGTTCTAGATAACTAACAGGGAGTGTCAGGCAGTACGGAGCTAGAGGTGAGTAGTAACCAGCAGATGAGCGTAGCCCGCAATGAGTAGCTAGTAGTCGGTAACCGTCAATTTCCGGCAGTGAGTACCTGGATGAGGGAAAACTATTACTGCCTCCAGTGGCATAGCCAAGGGTGGGTTACCCCCCCCCATTGGGCCTCGAATATAGCAAAGCGCTGTATACCCTATCGAGTCATTTTCCCCCCTCAGAAAATCCTCGTTCAAGCTATCAACACTCATTCCCCCTTCAGAAAATCCTGGCTACGCAACTGACTGCCTCCATTGGCTTCCGTTCCCACCTATTGCCCGGGACTGTTGCATACCTCTTTTACCCCTTTATACAAAATATTATGTTTCATTATTAGTAATAAAATTTGTACATAATGGAAAAAAATGCTGTAAGAAATAAAAATAGTTAAATGTTCCGCATATTAAACGCCATATACTATAAGACACAAATGTAGTAGTCAGTGGCGTCACTGGGGGGGGGGGGTGCGGGCCGCACCAAGTAACACCACTCGCACCATGAGAAAAGGGGGTGACACCAAAGCAGAAGCGGCTTTTTACGGGATGGGGGGGGGGGGTTGACGCCAACCCTAGCGACGCCACTGGTAGTAGTAAATGTTCCACATTTAATAATAAACTATCAGCTGTTTGACACAGACATAAGTTACTAAATGTAAAAAATTTGCCATTTTTACTCAATTACTTGGACTTTCATTATTAAATTTTGATACCCAGCTGCTTACGCCTCAAAATGGCGACGTTTCGAGTTAACCTCACCAGAGTTACAACAGTTATGGCGTTCGTTGCATAATGTCCGCTGTTGTTCACTAAAGAACAACTGCGGACAAACCGAAACTTGTCGCCATCCATTTTAAAAATTTTAAAGAAATTGGTGGAAGTTGAAAATTACTTACTTCTGTAATGTACATCTTCGTTGTTGGTAGGCTGAAGAAGTTGCAAATGATAAATTACTTCTTGGGGTTTTAATCAAAAACCCGACCACCTTCCCAACTCAAGGAAAAACAAAGACAACAACGAAGCCAGGTACAGAATTAAACCCGGGAAAGAAAGCTATGACATCACACAAGACGCTTAGCTCTGATTTGCCAACGAACAGTTCGCGGGAGTATTACGACAACAAATCTTAGGGCAGGGCTATTATTACGTCCCGTCATTCGCAATCAAGTTGCAATGAATGCAGGTCTGCCCCGGGTGCTTCTAATAAACCTGCATCACTGTAATGAATCCTACCAACTTCTCATTACGTGGCCATATCATCTGAAATACTGTATACTCGTTCACATACAAACTACCTCAAATACACTCGCACCTGAAGGATGCGAGGTCCTATACCAGTGGTGGCGAACCTGTGACCCACCGTGCAATTCTAAGTGACCCAAACGTGAATCATATCTAGATTATCATCTCATAGTGTGTGGGGTGGATGTGGACCTGGAGAGCTGGACCAGACACTGACACAGGCGGGATGAGGGTATTATGATGATGTTCTCTATTTGCTACATTAATAAACTAATTTATTCATTATTAATCAAAGGGCCGGCCACCCGGGGGGGGGGGGGTTGTGCAGAGAATGCATTGCACCCGGGCCCCACGATTGAGGGGGCCCCATCAGGGCCCAGATCATTGCTAATATTAAAGGTTTAATACGTCATTGTAGGGGCAACGTCTCTCATTCGACCCTGCCAATGCAACATAACCTAAACGTAACCTAACAACCGTGCCATTGAACTACACAAGGGTTGTACAACCTTTCTGGCGTTGTGGGTCACTCGGCTGCTCCATGAACTGATTGCCAGCCACAGGCTGTCAAAAGCAAATCGGGTGATGATAACGTTAGTGTGTTACATAGCAGGTAGGCTATAATGCATAATTAGAATGATGCACCATGGGCCACAGGTTGGACAACCCAGAATTAAGAGGTTAAGAGTCAATAATTTAATAATGCTATTATTTTGGGGTTATTAAAACCAAAATACCTTTAATAATCAGAAGTGTAATAAAAAATAAAAAATATAATGACACAGGTCCAACTGAAAATGTTCCAAGGTGTGGACGGCCACATAAGCATTCAGACGAGCTCATAAATGCAATGGCGACATATTAGGACACATGGCATCATCCAAAAATGTAATACCTTCCCAAATTAGGAAGCATCTCAGAATGGGATAGAAGGGCATCTAAGAGGAGTCCATTTACTCTGAATTATTTTATTTTTACTTTTGGAAAAATAATTTGGGGCCCCAAAAGGATTTTTGCACCCGGGTCCCTTTATAGACAAGGCCGGCCCTGATTATTAACAATATTCATGAAATTAAATAGTGCTGACACCTGACCCTCGGACAACTATTTGTTTGTTTTCCACGCTATTGTGACTCGTCTTCAAAAGCAGGTTCGCCACCACTGTCCTATACCTTCAAATTGCAGTGAATTTGAACATGTAATCCTTTTTGACAGATACCTTCCTAGTGGGACTTTTCATGCTAGGGCCATATGTGTAGATCTCCACCAGCACCCTAGAAACACCTTTGTCTTTTGCACCCATTCCAGCCACTCCACCCCAAAACCACCACGTGGTTCTTTAGGCAGTGGCGTCGCTAGGGTTGGAGTCGCCCGGTGCGGTGCCACCCCTCCTCTCCCGAAAAAAGCCGCTTCTACTTTGGTGAAACCCCATTTCTCATGGTGCGAGTGGCGTCATCCGGTGGCGCCACTGTCTTTAGGGCCCTTTAAATACAAAGTCACTAGAGCCCCGTCCACTACGTCGATCTAATTAGATTGCACTGACACTATACACTTATGCGACGATTTTAGGGCGTTAACGGTGCCCAGTTTACCCAAGGGGCCACCCGTGTTGCGGTGACCACTACCTGGGGTTGCAGTGCTTCACTTCAGTGATCAGAGAATAACAGGTGTCCAACTCAATAAGCCACTTAGGGGTAGATGGAATCCTGTATGATCGTAAGGTACCAATAAAGTTAACTTGCAAATTGCAACAGGGCAGTGGTTATTCCAGCTATGCAGTATGGATCAGAGTGTTGGGCAATGCAAAGGAGCCATGACAAAAGAATTGAGGGGTGTCGAGAACAGGCAAAATTAGGAATGGGTTCAGCGAGTATATTAGAAGTAGCTTGGGGTGGGAGGGGGGCATGGTGGGAAAGGTGAGAAAGAGATAATCGATTGAGGTAGTATGGGCATGTGATAAGAGCCTGATTAGGACCCATTACGGGGATTCAGGTTAGTGGAAGCCCTTAGGGCCAGGGAAAACGAAAGCAGACGGGAGCTGGTTGTACGAAGACAGTGTATGTATGGTAGATGGGGATCTAGTGTAGAGATAGCCGGGAGTGGAGGGCCAGAACACGCAGACCAGATGCTGGAAAACTAAAGAAATTCATGAATGTTTTTCACTTACAGATGACGCCATTATGGCGACACTGAAGCGAAATTCAACATATTGTCCAACTCCGATAAGAAAACTGCAAACATTTCGGCATACCAACAATAAACATTTCATTCGAAAGATATAAGGCCCGGTGCACACTTGCGATTTTTGCGATTTGTATTTGTTGACTTGGAGAAGGCCTATAATAGGGTCCCTAGACAGGTAGTATGGAATGTTCTAAGAAGGAAGGGAGTGGATGAAGAGCATATCAGAATAATATAGGATATGTATGATGGTTCCACCACTAGGGTGTGGATGGCATGGGGGAATACTGGTGGCTTTAAGATGAAGGTAGGGCTTCATCAAGGATCAGCCCTCAGACCTTATCTCTGCTTTGGCACTGGATGACCTGCTGACAGAAATAGGGGAATGGGCCCCCCAGTGCTTGGTATTTGCTGATGATGTTAGAAGGTTAGTGGAGTCCCAAGAGGAGGTTCAACAGGGCTTGTAGGACATTACAACAGCAATGGCAAAGGGGGACCTGAGGGTTAACATGAAGAAAACAGAGTGCTTAGCTTTCAATTGGAGTGCCCAGGACCAAGGGGGTGTAGTTCATTGTGGAAATGAGGTGCTACCATCAGTGAAAGAGTTTAGATATCTAGGATTAGTGATTCAGAGCAATGGGGAAATTGACTCTGACGTTACCCACAGAATCAATGCTGGATGGCCAAAGTGGAGACAGGCAAGCAGGGTGCTGTGTGACTGCAGTCTTAATAAAGGTGAAGGGTAAGGTTTACAAAGCCGTAGTTAGGCCCCCCCATGCTGTATGGATCGCTGTGCTGGCATTAAGGAAGAAGCATGAGAGAATGCAAGTGGCCAAGATGCGAATGCTGCATTTCATGAGTGGTTTGTCACATGCTGACAGAGTACATAATGAGTATGTTAGAGGCAGCTTGGGGTGGGAGACATTGCAGAGAATATGAGAGAATATAGGTTGAGGTGGTATGGGCATGTGATGCGAAGGGGGAGGAGGAGCTCATGCAGTATATTAAGGGGCAACAGGTGGTGGGTGGCATCAAGAGTAGGGGGAGACCCAAGTGGCCCTGAAAGCAGGTGGTATGGAGGGACATGGTGGCATGCAAGGTGTATGAGAGCCTGGTTGGGGATAGATGGGAGTGGAGGATCAGAACCCACTGACCTGACCCTGCCATAGGCAGGACAATGGTGTGATGATGATGATAGTGGCATTAAGCCATATACCAAGTCATGGATTTGTCCCTCCCCCACTGGGGTGTGGGGGCAAAGACCTAGACTTGTCCAGGGCACCCATCCCACACACTGATTTACTCCCCCACTGGGGTGTGGAGTCTGGGACGTATCAGGGGAACCTGCCCCACACACTGATTCCCTTCTCTGTCAGGGTGCAGAGTCCAGGATGTGTTATCCCATTATATCATCCTATTATGGCAGCCAGGTATTTTCCCATACCCTTCACCATTCCCATCCATATTCATATTCATTCATTCTTCTACATAATGTAATACCATACTCTTATCACGCCTATGACAGGGTCAGGTCTGCAGGTTCTAGTCCTTTACTCCTGCCTATCTCCCAACAGGTCCCTGTCCACCCCAGACACTACCATATCCTCATGGACATCCTGCTCCCATGTCTACTTAAGTACCAAGTGTTTCTGTCCAGCCATCCCTGTTGGCACTAACTTGGGTTGCATTGCTTAACAAGAAATAAAATATGTTAATTAGTTAGGAAACCCACCAACTTCCCCAGATAAGTAAAGCAAATGTGTAGACGCAATGTCGTAGGTCTGGGGTCTGCCAAGACCCCACCTTTGGATGGAAGGATATTACATGTATTGCTGGGGAAAATGAAAACGCCAGCTTTGCTTTGAAAGTGAATTTTGTGGGAGTGCTTTAGCAAACACTGAAATTGCTTTGACATTATTGGTGGGCCAAAAATCCCAAACGTGGGAAATGGCCAGGACACTTTGAGGTATGTGTTGAATTACCCTAAAGTGTCCCCCAGAAACATTGAGGTATCACAAAGTGTCTGGACACACTTTGACACCAGGACACTTTCAAGTGTGACACTGGCTGCTGACCTGAGCTGCAATCCCTATTCTGATTCATCAGCTCAGTGGCGTTACTAAGAGGGTGTGGGCTGCAATTGGTGACAACTGTTGAACTGTGACAAAAGTTGTGACCAAAACAAGAAGGAACAGAGCAGGTAGAGTGACATTTTCGGAGAAAAGAAGGGGTGACGCCAACCCTAAGCAATGCCCATGCATTAGCTAATTGCTCATTGAGGCATTCCACTGATGCCAGGAGATGAGATTCTACAGCAGGGAATTTTGCCTGAACTACTAGTTGATTGCAAAGTAGAAAGGGTTCTTTTACTTGCAAGGGGCATCATAAACCACATGGTCACTGCTTTATTAATATCCAAAGAAAGACGCAGTCTGGATCGATCTCTAGGGGCCCGCCGGGCAGGCTGCGGGGGGCGGTGTCCCGGACTTGTTTTGACAACCGACAGGGGGCTTGGGCTTGGGCTTGGAAAATTAATAATCACATGTATTACCTGATCTTCCTTGAT
>JAAFCE010006674.1:0-26516 GCA_013389805.1 Trigoniulus corallinus
TCGATTTTTCTTCTCATAAGAAAGAAGGATCACTTGCAGCCCCTCACTCACCAGAAAGAAGCCAACCCACCTCGATCCAGTAAACCGAGCAAGCTACCTCCCGTACCACCGAGGAGGTTCTCACTCGGAGCACAAGTGTGAAAAAAATAATTTAAAATGCTGTTCGTCATCACGAACTGCAATATTCAACATTTGCATCACTTTGTTCCAAACTTGACGAGACCCGGGTGGCATTCGCACTTAAAAGAACGTTCTGCAATTGGTAGATGGGGCAAAATTTCCAGGTGTACGATCTCGCTGTCTGGCGTTGGTAGAATGCCTGTATGCAATTATAATAGGTTTAGCAACAACACAACGTTTTAAAAGGTGACGTTGGACCAGGGGCGGATCCATAGGGGGAGTAATGCAGCAATTACTTCCCCTCAGAGCCCCAACTGTGGTGCAACTGATGAGGCATTTTTCATTGCAATCTCCATTTCTATACTGTCAGTCGGAACCATTGCAGCCCTATCTATATTTGGTGAAACCAATGAAGATTTGGACTTTTTCTAAGGGTTTTAGAGGACCTATTGTAACTGCCAGCTAGACTTATTCTAAAGGATTCTGAATACTTAACAATATTTGGGGCACACCTTTTTGAAGTGCTCCCCCGATCCAACCTGGAATCCACCACTGTGTTGGGCTAAATATGGCTACAGAATAATGAGTTTGACACACATTTGAATCCGTTAAACGAAATTTGGGACATGCGGACCATGCAAATTATAATCATATGATAGAGGCCTGTTTCAAATACTTGTTAGAAATGGTGAAGCCATTTTCCATAAGCAAGATACATGCATTAGGAAGTCGATTGTTTCCGAAGAAAAGCTGTGTGTACCCTTATGATACTTTGCTACAGTTGTAGTCATCAAATTAGCACACCAGTTTTTGAAATGGAAAAATCCAGTTTTTGGAGGGTAAAGCTCATAAAAAATAAAAATTAAAAAGTGATATCACAAACTAAATTCCTCACTTTATCCAGTCAAGGACAGTAGGGGCACTTTATTATATATGACTTATTAAAATAATTACGTTTTTGTAAAATTACATTGGGCATTTAATTAGCATAGTAAGTAATTTTAATAGATTTTTTATGAAAGTAATATGAAAGTGCTACACCAGCTAAATGAAAAATTACTGACCAGGAATTTCAAAAATTACAGAAATGTGTCAAAAATTGCAAAAATTATGGCAAAAATATGCAAAAATTATTCCTGGTCAGTAATTTCTCATAAGAATGTTCAAAATGCACTAAAGCACATAAAATGGCATGGGACATGTGAAAATTTATGAAGATGTAGACGAACAAAAGCCTCCAGAAAACAAGACAATTTGATTGTTAGGCCAGCTCTACTAGTATTAAGGCCACTCATCATCATCTTTCCCTCCTCCTGCCCAAAGTGGGGTCGGGTCTGCGTGTTCTTATCCTCCACTCCTGCCTATCCCCCACCAAGTCCCCCTTCACCCTGCACGTCTACATGTCCCTCTGCCCTACCAGCTCCCACGTCCGTTTTGGTTTCCTGCTGCCCCTGGAGCCCCCAATCACATGGAGACCCATAATGGACCTAATAAGCTCTTCCTCCTCTCTCCTCATAACATGCCCATACCACCTCAACTGCTTCTTCCAAATCTTCTTCACGATGTTTCCCACCCCAACGCTACCTCAAGCATAATCATTTTGCATTCTGCGGCTCATGACACCCCAGTCATGTAGTGGAACATTCACATCTCAGCCACTTGCATTCTCCTTTCATGGTTCTTCCTAAGTGCCCAACACTGCGCCACACAGCATAGCAGGCCTAACAATAGTCCTTGGTCGTTGGTCATTGGTCACACAAGACCCCACTCGCCAGTCTCCACTTCCACCATCTGGCCTTAATCCTATGTGTCGCGTCAGAATCCATCTCCCCTTTGCTCTGGAAAACTGATCCTAAATACTGAAACTCTAGCACCACTGGTATCTACTCACCCCCACAACAGATCTCACCCCCTTGTCCCTGGCAACTAAAACTGAAAGCTAGGTATTCTGTCTTCTTCATGTTTACTTTAAGACCCCCTCTTTCCACTGCTGTCTTAATGTCTTGTAGGCCCGTTTGCGCATCCCCTTTGGATCCCTCAAGCCTTCCCACATCATCAACAAATACCAGACATTGAGGGCCCCAATCCCCTAATTCTGACAGCAGCAGATCCATTACTAGAGTGAATAGATATGGGATAAGTGTGGGCCCTTGATGCACCCAACCTGCAGCCCTCACCCTAGAAATGGAACCCTCTCACATACTCTGCACTATCTTAATATGGCCTTCATCAACACCTTTCTTTCTTAAAATACTCCATAGCACCTGTCTAGGGATGTTATCATATGCCTTCTCCAGGTCAATGAATAATGATGAAGGTTCTCTTTTGCAGCTCCATGCTTCTCTATCATCTGTCATAGAATAAAGATTGGTTCCATAGTGGACCTACCAGGCATAAACCCAAATTGGTTTCCCCAGACACAAGGTTGGTCTCTGAGACAACATTCAATGACTTGCTCCCACAATTTCTTAGAATGGCTCATTAGCTTTATGAATCTGTTGTTTCCATAGTCCTTGGCATACCTTTGCCCTTTTGACAGTGGAACTATCCAACTTTCTTGCCATTTAGATGGCATCCTGTCACCATTTGCTAACTTATTAAAAAGTTTACCTAACCATGACATTCCTGTGGTCCCCAAGGTGAGCCAAACATTGACAGGGATCTTACCTGGGCCTACTGCTTTGTGACCTTAATTCTTTGAATGGCTGTAACTATTTCCTCTTCACTCACCCTGTCCACTGCCTGTGGACTAATTGGATTGCTGTCTATGACTGTTGCACAGATGGCAGTATTTAGGAGGCCATGGTAGTGTTCTTCCCACCTCTTGATTCCCTCTGCTGGTTGGAACAGGACCCTACCATTGGCCAAGAGGATACTAGCCCTTGGGCCTACATGTAAAGAATGGTTAACTTTTTAGTGAAATGGTGTTGAAGCATGGTAATATCTTGTCTATTAGGGTCTTTCATCTACTTCGACAGAATGTTGTAAGAGTGGTTATCGTGACGTGACAAGTGATGTAAAAGTGGCTATCATTAAATTCCATAGAGATTACTCCTACAAGACTAATGCATGATTAATGGGCGACTCTTTAGGAAGACAAACAAATTTTAAGAATGGAATGAAACGGATATAGATAAACATTAATTGCAGTGCCGCTTTGGGCTTTGCTTTGGTGCAATGGTCACACGCAGAAACCCACCCACACTATAGGCTGTGGACAGGGTGAGTGAGGCAGAAATAGAGCCCTTCAGAAGATGAAAGGTCAGAAAGCAGTAGGCCTGGATAAGATCCCCATGGGTGTTTGGCACACTTTGGGCCCTACAGGAATTGCATGGCTAGGGATCTTGCTGCAGTGCCTTAAAAATCTGTTTCATGATGCCAAGCATGATATGAAGAGGTGGCAAAATAATTTTTTCCTTCTGTACAAGAGGTTCACGGATGACGTTGTAAGAACCAAGTTCAAATGTGTCTCTTGGTGGCCATTGTTTTCTTGTATAGTGTTCAGGCTTCATTTTGCTGTCCCATTTGCAGAGACAACATATGCACTATTTACTTTGTATAGCCAGCCCTCTAAGAATAGCTACAACCTTCAAATCTGGACATATGAGCCACTGGTGATCTTTGTAGCTTATTTGGTCAAATATGAACTTCAAATTCTCATATGTTTTTCTCAGGGTAACTGAATGTGCAACTGGCATGGAAGGCAACACAGATTTCTGCTTGATAGAAATAAGAAGGTCATTTTCATGGGTAGTGCATATCAGTGGAAACCAGTCACGTCAGGGGTCCCTCAGGGAAGTGTATTGGGTCCTTTGTTGTACTTTCTCTATGTGAACGACATGGGGCTTGATATTAATTCCTTCCTTGAACTAGTTGCAGATGACACATGTACTCCTCGGGTATTAGATGAGGGGTTATCATGCTGTGCACAATTACAGCAGGATCTAGATAAAATTTATGACTGGTGCATTAGATGGGAATTGCCTTTGAACCTCCATAAGTCTAGATTTCTTAGGATATCCCGATCAAGTAACCCTGTGGATTTTGATTACCACATTGGTGGTGAGTTGGTGGAGAGGGTGGTGACCCATAAACATCTTGGGCTTATTTTAATTAGTTATGGCAAATTGATTGGGAGGGCTGGGCAATTTCTCTGTTTGATTAGTAGGGTTCTTGGGGACAGCACAAAGGAGGTTAAAGAAACAGCCTATACTTCAATGGTGCAACCAATTTTAGAGTATTGTAGCCCAATTTGGTCTCCCTTCAGGCAGAACTTATCATGGGAAATTGAAGCAGCAAGAGTTGTCCTCCACAGGTTTTTATGCAGGGAAAGTGTGTCTGAAATGATTAGGGAATTAGGGTGGGACACACTGAGCCAGAGGCAATTATCTCATAGCATTGGTCTTTTCATAAGACTGTTGCTGATGAGGTGCAATGGACCTCTGGCTGTGTGTCCCAGGCTATGTCTCAGGGGAGAAAGGATCATTCATATAAATTGAAGGAATTAAGGGCACAGACAGACTCATACTACTGGTCTTTCTTTCCAAGCACCATTCGACAATGGAATACCATTGGGGAAAATGGAGTGGAGGGCTTACTGAATGGGAAGGCCACCTTTCCAAATTTTGTGGTGTGCACAACTATAGCTTGGGGTCTTAGAGGTTTTCTGGGTTCTTATGTAGCAATGAGAGATAATCTCTCCACTGCCAAATTGGCCATAGTGGCTGTTTGCAGTGAACTAGAATTAAAATTAGTTTGGAGAATTAAAATTAGCTATTCTGGGACGCACAGCACAGCTAGAAGGGGATACCATGAGCCGTATTTTGATTAAGCAATTATTGTTACATACCATTTTGGCTATTGCTGTCATAAACTGGATACCGTCCAGTCAGCCCTCATAGTACATTTAAAAACAAATTAAATTTCTAAAATGGAAGGCCAATACTGAATAACCCTATTGACAATGTACATGTTCCCAATGTTGCCCTTGGGGTACCCCCAGCTTGACATGCCTGGTTTAGCATCTGTTATGTGAGAAGATGGAGTAGACATGGCCCCCCTACATGGAGCATGGCATGTAGTACCCTGGCGTCGCACAGTGGAGTATTTTGCTGAAATAGTTGGCCAAAATTATTTTATGCTTATTTTTATTTGAAAATGAAGAATTAAGTAGTATTCCATTACAGATAATTAAAAATAAAACTGATTTTATAAAAAAAAGTTGAAAAAGCAAATAAAATTCTCATTTAATTACAAGAACTTAATCACAATCTTCAGATTCAGGTTCCTCATTATCATTGCTGCTTTCAAAATTTAGAGGCACATGTGGTGATTCTGGGACTAACAAATTAAAGGTTTCATGTGAGAATGGCTTACTTTTCTTGTGTTTATGTGGTCTGTTGCTGCTTAATAGTGGGTCAGAACTTAAAAGTAGCCTGTGTAGCACATCTTGATTGCAAGCTTGTCGAGAGCATTTCCTTGAAAAGTGTTGCCTATATAGTCTAAAATGTTTGTTCCTTGCCTCAGCAGCTTCCTCAGATAATTGGCCAATAGGCAAGATTGCATGTGCAATAACTGTGGCCCCATGAATCAAAACTTTGTGAACTGTGGGTGACATTGGATGCCAACCATATAAACTCACATACAGTTTTGCAGTTTCTTGTGCATATGTGGTAAACTTCACTACATCAATTTTGTGACCACTTGATATTGCTTCAAGGATTACCTTAAACTTTTTTATTAAATTTATGTCAATTCCTGTAATTTGAGAATATGTCTCAGGATCCAAGAAAAATCTTCTTGATGTGTTTCCATCATTTGAATTGCCAAATCCTGGTTTTGGAATGTCCACCAGAAGACCCATTTCCTGTTTGAAGGCTTGCTGAATCATCTTCTTTGTTTCCATGACTATAGCCTTTTCATTCTTTGATCTTGCCTGCCATTTCTTTATTGGGATTTTATAAGATAAATGAAGTAGTGACTCAAAAAATCTTATCCTTGTATGAAGTATTGAGAGTCCAAACCCCAGGGCTTCTGGATTTTCATTCTTTCTTATGTTTAAGTTATTAAAATCTTTTGAGGTTTGCCCACAAATATAGCATCTCATTGTTGAAAACGTTTTAGTAGCAGCATTACATACTTTGGCATCCACCATTGTAAGTAACAAGTTATGCCTTATGTTCATAGTACCACTAACAGTTGCAAATTCTGTGGAGTTTAAATGCTTAATTTGTCCTTCAATATACTGTATTTCATCATTTGTTACATCTTTTGTTTCATGAACAAATTGTATGCATATTGGTCTGCAGTATCTTGTAGATGATGGAACTGGATTCTGCCATATTGTCTTCTGCTGGTCACCAAAATTTGTTAGCAGTCTTAGAGGAACAAGTGAACTTTGAAATATATTCAAGTCACTGTCAGCATTGTTCTGGAACTTTTGTTTAAATTGTGACTGTTGCGATCCATCACAGCCCCATTTACATATGAGCTCTAGATTCTGCCTTTCATCATTTGAGCAGTTTTCCAAAACTTCTTCTAAGTACATGCACAGTCGTGATGATGTATGATCAAGCAGATCTTGTAAAATGACTTCAGCATATGTATCTGTCACTCTTAATGATTCAATCTTTGGATAGCATTGTTTTTTGGCTTCTTTTATTAATGAATAGCAAGGAAATATACCTTTGTTTTCACTATGCAATATCTCCCATTGCTTTCTGGTAAAATCACCTTCTACAAATATAGCCAAAGCTTCTGATGGTGTATGCTTTTTTTACTGCATCTTTTCCAGTAGAAATCAGAACCTTTCTTGCTTTCTTGGCTCTTGTTGGTGTGGCTGTTATATATTTTATGACATTAGACACCTCAGCTTTTCCTGCTGCTCTTTGGCTCATTTGAGCTGCATATGTCAATTCTTCAGCAGGAGCCTGTTTTCTCAAATGTCTTGTTTTACATCTCTTGCTTCTGTCACTTGACTCAGTGAATTCCTTTTCTGGATGACCAGGTTTAGGAGTGATCCAAGTTGGCAAATTAATTGAGGCATTGAGCCATTGTTCATTTTTTTTAATGAAACGTTCCTCTTTGTTATTTGCAGCTGCCCACTTCTTTTTAAATTGGTGTTTAAACCATCTTAATGAATGCCTTAGTTGACTATGGTGGTCATCAGGGCATTTCATAATTTCCATAAGCTTATCTTCCAAGTATTTCAACTTGTCATCTAGCTTTCTTTTGGAACACTCTCTTATCAGGTCATATAATGATTTTCTGGTCATTGCGTTAACCCTCTCTGAACATTCTGAGGATGAAAGGAAATACCCTTTTATATGACAAAAACACTATCTTGAATTCAAATCATTTTTTTAAAAAATGGCAAGTACATGCAGGACAATTTTCTTCACTAATTTGTAAAGGAAGGCCTATATTTTCTTGCAATGCAAAAATTTTTTCTTCACAAGGCTTGGGACGTAAACTAAACCCTTCTTATTTCAACTTTATATTTGCCAAGTGCCGTTTTTTACTACCCTAACAATATTGCCCACCATAAATTTATTTCCTCTAGAAACTTATAAAAAAAGTCATGCATATTATAAAACATACCTCCTTCTATAATCTCCATAAGTTTTTTTTAAAAAAAATCCGTTGAAATTCTTGAAAAACAAGTATTCTTATCCTATCACAATTTACCACAATTTTTACACTAATTCACAACTCCAACAAACCACAATTTTAAATGCCCAGGAAACAATAGGTAATGACATTTGGACCCAAACATACCAACCACGTGATTTACGATTTATTTATTGTTACAAAAATAGCTTTTAATACAATGTAATTGAATGTTTGAAATTTTGACTTTTGGCCAGCTTTTTGTTGCAAATACTCCACTGTGCATTGGTGAAAGGAGACGAATAGGGCTGTGATAAATAAGAGTAGAGCCTGCGGTATTAAGCTGCAATTCCATTGAGGCAACTTTGTAGGCAACATGTAAAATGCGACATTAACGCATGCTACTGTAGTTTTTCCATTGCAGCAACTAGAGGCAAAAAGAGACAAGTCTCCTTGCTGCATGCTACTTGTTGCTTGTTGTTTCCTGGTCGCATGCTCCACCTCTTGGCATCATTCTACATGTCGAACAGTGTCGTCATTATTGGAGGGTCTGTGGATCAGTGTGACTTGTCTTGTGCAACATTGTCAGCAACCATGGCAACCAAGCTTCAATCCCTATGCTTATTTATCGTCTGGTTACTGTTCATTGGGGCACTCCACTGATGCCAGGGAGAGAGCTTTTTCAGTTGGGAATTTTACCTCATATCAGCCATGGGCAGAGGTGAATTCCCAAGTGACAGTTCCCCAAGTGAAGAATATTTTATTCCTCACTACACATGGATGGGTTAGTTAAACAAGCAGCCAGTCCTTTAGTTGGTGGAGTGCCCCATTCAAAGCTGTCTTGCTGAATACGATAGTGTGCGTGTGTAGTGGATGGGGACCTGGTGAGAACAAATGGGAGTGGAGAACTATAAAACCACATGGGCCACAGCTTCATCCCATTTCATGGAAAACAAACGTTCTCTTATCTGAAAGACTCGAACCCACTTCAATCCAGCATTGAACCAGGAACCATTGACACACCATGCTACCTCTGCTCTACTGAGGCAGATCTTCCTGGCAGGAAGCTTCATCATCATCGTACCCTTATCCCACCCATGTCAAGGTCAGGTCTGTGGATCCTGCCCTTCCACTCCTGTCTGCCTCCCACCAGGTCCCTGTCCACCCTACACACTGCCATATCCTTACAGAGAATCTGTTCCCACGTCAACTTTGGTCTTATCTTGCTCCAGGTACTACTGACCATCTGCATTCCTGGTATGGCCCTAACGAGGTCCTCATCCTCTCTTCTCATTACGTGTCCATACTAGACTTTCCAATCCGAATGTTCAATATCTTTATATGTTCGGCCTGTTTTGAAGTATTCGCAATTCAAATATTTTAGAAATTATTCGAATAATATTCAGGGAAATGTAGGGCCATTTGTAACTAAATATTTTGCAAATGTCGACATTTTATGATGAATTCAGCGGTGAGTGCAGTCGATGGTTTGATGCGTAGCTCATATACCTAGCTAAATTTTCCAGAAATATTATTGTCTTATTCATGCATGTCTTAGGGTCTATCCGCTAGCTGCTTGTATAAATTAAGTTCTCAACAAATATGGAATATTTGTCGCATTCCTTTTGTTTGATGGCTGCTTCTACCTCCTCATCCCACCACCATGTTTGCCTGTTACCCTGGACTGTGCCTCCCACTCTACCCTGCCCCAAGATTATTTTCCCACTGGCTAAAATGTTTTGGGCAACCCTGTCTCACATGGCATATGTTGTCCCTTCCCAATCCCAGTCTACTTGCCTGTGCACTTCTTGTGCATATTCTTTTGTTTTGGTGGGTAGATTCCACCACCTGATAACCTGCTCTCCTTTCCAAGAATGTGCCTTGCCTGCTGCTTTAATAATAGTTCTAACATTAGTAGCCAATGGCCACATTCTTTTTGGAAATTTTCACTGAGGAGTGCCCAACAATCACAAACCTCTGATCTTTGCCACCCTCTGACCATAAAGAAATCTATTTGTGACATCCCTTGTGGTGACTGGTATGTTATAAGGTGCTTGTCCCTCTTCCTAAACCATGTATTTGCCAATGCGAGGCCAAGTGCATTTTCTGTGTGAAGGATTCACAGCCCATCTTTTCTAACTGTTCCATACCCCCATCCCCCATGGACCTCCCCATAACCCTGGTTGTCTTTGCCTATGTGGCCATTAAAGTCCCCCAATCACTAATCACTCATTCCCCTGACATTGCCCTGCTGGCACCTCCAGTGAGTACACCAAGTCCTCAAACTTTTTCCAGAGCCCATCATTTGTGGGTTCATCCAGACCTGCCTGGGGGACATACATGCTGATGAGATGAAGCACTACACCTCTCCAAATCACTGTAACTAACGTGAGCCTGCTATTGACTCGTTTCACCTGGGTGACCACTTGTTTAAGCTCACTATCCAATACTATGCCTATCCCATTTTGCCCCCCTTCACTGGCAGTATAAGGCCCAGGGCCCTTGATCAATTCCCCTCCATCCCATTTTACCCCCTTCACTGGCAGTGTAAGACCCAGGGCCCTTGATCTATTCCCCTCCACCTAGTTTCTTGGAGGAAGGCTACCTGGCTCCTCCATTGCTTTAGGGTATTCACTAGTTCTCCAGCTTTGCCTGTAAAGGTTCTCACATTCCACGATCCCAATCTGAGGTTTGCCCTACTGCCTTCAGAACGTCGAACCCACAGTAACGTTGGCAATGCTTGCAGTGGGGGGATGCCAGCCTACCCCACAGAGGACACTCAATGCACTACCTGCCATGGTATGAGGTCCCAACCCCCATGGCACTGTAATATTTATTTTAAAATTAGTGTAGTGTGAAATAGGAAGATGAAGTTATTTTAATTAGTGGGGTAGGAACATTAAAAAAAATGGCAGTAGAAACTGAACAATACCAAAAATAACACAAAGCAATATCAAAAATAAAAAAATGAATACCAAAAATAAAACAAAGCAATACCAAAAATAAAACAAAGCAATACAAAAAATAAAACAAAACAATACCGAAAATAAAACAAAACAAAAATAAAACAAAGTAATAATGAAGTCCATTTTGCTGATGGGAGTTGGTGAACTTCCATGAATGCCGAATGGTGACTGCAGGTGCAGACGACACAGTGCCCCAGAGAATGCTGGGATACATCCAGTTATTTACTTTATGTTCATAAAAAATGTTCATAAAAAATGTTGCTTGCAATAAATGTTTCAAAACCCTAATTGCACATGCATATTTATACTTTCTTAACACACCTTAGAAGAAAACTTGTGTATCTAACATGGCTTGCTAAGGCATTGTAGGGATTGTAAGGCATTGCTAAGGTATCGTGTATGCATTTCTAGAAGAATGGTTGTCATTTGGTTTGGTGAAAATAAATAAATAGTCTTTGAAAAAATTCGAAATTCAGTTCGCCAATCACAAATGTTGGAGACCTATGCCTCAGCAGAAGCTTGTTACATGGAAAGTGAAAATTTTTGTTATGTATGTCATGAGTATTACTATTCCACTAAGTCAAAAGTTCACTGGATACAATGCAGTGAATGTTTCAGTTGGCTTCATTAGACATGCAACAGCCACAAAGACAGTTGCAATGGAATGGCCACATAAGAGAGGCAAAATTAAGTAATATTTGGAGGTGGGGCGTTTTCCCATGCAGTACTGGCTAAAACGCCCGAGTGCACATATGTCAAAACTTTGTTTTATTTCCTAGTTGTAGTTAAATTGAAACATTTATTTATAGGTTTTATGAACGACTAATGTCACCTTAATAAAATTATAAAATAACTTTCAGTTTCCCATTTTATTCTTTCTAGTTATATCGATTGTTTTCAAAATGTGGGACATATTTACCCATCTTACCATATTAAAAGTCTTATATAAAGGCTTATTTTAAAATAATGAAAAACAGAGAGGTACTGTAGATGTCACACTAAGAAAACAACAGCAAAAATTCTACTTATTGATGTTACAATAATTGGTCCTACTCGACCTAGGAACATTGTAAAGAAAAATAGAGAAAGTTAGGTCGATAGGTACTGTAGTTTCAGAATCATGACAAGGTTTACCTATCAACTGTTTCAAAAGTTTGAAACAATCACCCTTACAAAAGTGATTTAATAACATTATTCACAAACGAATTTTTTTCCCCAATGTAGGTTGAGTGGTTCACATGCCACCATAAATGGCATTATGAGCACTCAATCCAAGGTTTGAATTGCAATCAATGCAAGGGTTAAATTGACAACCAGAAGCAATTTGTTAGGATTCAACAGAACTAGAGAACAAAAATCATCCACGAAAAAGCTCCACATATTTCACTTTATTTTGCCCATGCTCATTTACTGGGGGTTGTTCATTCACTGGACAAAGCACATTAGCAGTCAACTGTCCAGGCATGGTGGAGTTGAGTCCAAGTGTTTCAAAGGTTTGAGAGATCCCGAGTCCATTAGGGTTCCCGCTGAATGGGGCAGGGTTACTGGAGGGCTGACAGTGTGACATAGTGTGGCCACCAGAGAACAATGGCAAATGGGGAGAAGTATAACAGAAGGTGTCTTGTATATTCGAAATCTTTGGAAAATATATTTCGGCTATGCTGCAAGTTATTTTCCTTGGATGACAATTTTTTAACAGATAAACGATTTTCTGATTTATGGCATGTAAGTGAACGATTGAAATTTCATGAACGATGATTGACTGTACATATTAAATGCATGCATTCTTGGACACAAATGTTATGCATTTTGAAGACCAACAATACAATTGATTAGTCTCAGCAAAAGCTAATAGATAATGAAGTAAATAGACTCCATAATGATTTAAAACTTATTATTGCATCAGTATTGTATTTAGCAGAAATAATTTAACATTTAATGGTAGCAGTTATACACCATATGCGTCTCATAATGCTAATTTTTTGGACATTGTAGAATTAGTTGCAGATTTTGATCAAGTTTGAAATAAAATTTAAAGCTATGTTCAGAGAAAAAGCTTATGGGTAGAACACATAATTCTCACCTAACTCATATAATTAAAAATGAATCGCTTGGTGATATGGGATGACACATTAAAAATGTTATTGTAAGCATTATGTTTTAAGCTCAATATTATTGAATTACACTTGTCTGTACTCCCGATGTTAGTCATCAATAACAAATATCAGACGTTTTTAGAATCTTGTATGAATTTGGGAGAAATATTGAAGTTCCGGAACACTTTTTAAAATTCTTAACAACTAACGATACTACTGGCAATGACATTTATGGAAACGTTAACCCTACAATCACAACCTAAAAGCTTATGGGTAAAAGTGTAGTTTAACCGAAGGAATTATGGTAAAAGTGTAGTTTAACCCAAGGAATTATTTCGTCATTCGTAGCAGATGAAATGTGGCGCTTCGGTCGGTATAACGTCGTCAAAATACTCGTTCCAGGGCTTGCTGCACATGCTATTGTTTTTAAATCGTTTGGACATAATGAAAGTGATTCGCGAAATATTAGGCGTGTTGAAATCAAAGTAAAGAACTTCATAAATTTATTTAATGAATATCTTTCTCGTTATTTTAACTGGAAGCTTTCGATTTATGCAATCGAAAGCTTCCAGTTAAAATAACGAGAAATAAATTCATGAATCGAAATCATTGAATAAATCGAAAGCTTCCAGTTAAAATAACGAGAAATAAATTCATGAATCGAAATTATTAAATAAATCGGAAGCTTCCAGTTGAAATAACGAAAAAGATATTCATTAAATAAATTCATGAAGTTCTTTACCTTTAAGATCTTGGCCCTGGAACGAGTATTTGACGAAGTTATACCGACCGAAGAGCCACATTTCATCTGCTACGAATGACGAAATAATTCCTTGGGTTAAACTACACTTTTACCAAGCTTATGCATTAAATCACAAATGGGAGAGAATTTTACTGCCTTAAATCAAAAAGTTTCTTAATTTTTAAAAACGCAACATTGATTTGCTATTCAGTGTTTACTTTTACACACATGTGAAAAGGGATCACATTGAAATCTTTTAACAATAATCATTTACTCCATCTGATGTTGGATTCTCTAAGCTGTCATCAAAATCACTCTGAATGTCTTGTGCCAATTCATTAACATGGCAAAGAGGAGTAAAATTTCCTCCTGAACATTTGGAAAAATAAAAAAAATGAAAAGATACACCTTACAGGAAATGCTCATATACAAATTACTGGCAAGATATTGAGTAACACATATCATGAAGATGAACATTGCAGATTTGTTGTGAAATTTTTAATCGAAGTAAAACCATGAGCATGAGTCGGTTTTACTCCAGGTTGCGATTCTAGGGTTAAATCACGTTGAAATATATCAAATATTAAATTATCAGACTGCTTAGGCAAGGTTATCATAATGGTGGAAATATGCAAGGTATACATAGAGGTAGGGCCGTAATGAGGGCGTGGTGAAGAAGGTGGCTTCCAGAGTTGCAACTGGGTTTGGGGCACAAAATGCTTACGATTTTGTCATTATTGTATTATGGGCAAGCAAAAGTTAAGACACTTGCCACAGGCGCTTCATACACTACTGCCAAAGTTTCTGAACTGCTCTAGGAAGTGAATGCCCCCCTCCATCAACTAACTTTTTCCTAACCATTTTATCCCATTGGTCATAGATTTCAAAAAAATGGCATTGATTACTTCAAAAAATACACCCTGTATAGGAGGTTATCATGTGAAATAAAGTCAGTTACTGTTCAAAAAAAGAACTGGAAGATTTGGAAGCCTTTTCCAAATCAATGAAGATGGCATGAAAATGTATCTTTGCTACCCTAACTTTTCTATAATATGCTTGAGAATAAAAATTGGTTCCATTTTTGACCTACTTGGCATTCATAAAAACTGATTTCCTGTGTCACTAGTTCCATTGTTCATTTGTGTTTTAGGGCCCTTCAGCTACAAGGTCATTAGAGCCCCTTCACTGCATAGTTTTAATACAGAGACTGCACAGACACTACAATAATTTGACGATTTTGGGTATTAGTGACACCCAGTTTTCAAAAGCGGCCACCAATGTCAGTACTTGCTGAGGTTTGCCAATACATTGGTATGACACTGCGACAAGGCGCCTCATGAAAGCCAACATCCAACATGCCCCACCTATGAGAGAAGTTTGGGAACCCCAGGACTATGAGCATTTAAAATACCAATAGACTACATGGCAATGGCATGGCAGAAATTAGCCATCTAGGTTTGCCTGCCATATGAGCTGCCTGTGAAGACAGGATGGCTAAAGTGGAGACAGGCAAGTGGAGTCCTGTGTGATCGCCAGCTCCCAATAAAACTGAAAGGCAAAGTTTACAGAATTGTGGTTTGGCCAGCTGTGTTGTATGGTTCAGAGTGTTGGGCCGTGAGTGGAGTGTCACAAGCTGACAGGATCGAAAACGATTACATTTTTCTGGCAGAAGGTTTTGCAAGGGATTTAAGATCAGTTTTGTGTGTTGAATCCAAATATTCAATAAGTTTTTGTCTATCACATCAGGTTTTCAAGCAATAAAATATTGCAGTTTTTGCAAAAATGCAATTTTGATCTCTTACAGAATGAAATAGACATTGAGGTATAAAAAGTGTATTACTGGTAGTTTTTTCCAAGCTAGACTTGAATAAATTTTCTTTTCTTTGACATTCTGTGATGCACAAAACTTGGAATATCTCTCATCAAGCTCCAGCAGTAATCTGTCATCATATTAATGCCCCATCAACCTTGGTAGCAATCTTCCATTACATTAATATCTTGATGAAAGCATTCACCTTGTTCCTCACTAACATCACCAAGGTTCTCTGGAAATTTACTCAAGTGAGAACATCAGTAGTGCAGCTTTACACTCATTCTGCAGCCAAGTGCTTGGAAACTCAAGAACAATCTTTTCATAGTTCTCAGCTTTTCTGTTCCCAAAGAAATTCTGCACCACATTAGAGAAAGCATTCCAAGCTCTAGCCTCTGCTGCAGTCATTGTTGTTATGAATAGGGAATCTCTGAGTAGTGTTCTTATCTGAGGTTCCAATCTGTAGTAGCTGTAGGTGTAGTGATGGTTTCATCAGAAATCTCTGACAGGTCAGAAAATACTGGTACAGGTATTTCCTTACAATGTGCAATTGGTCAAATGGCAGAAGGAATATCTGGGTATTTCAAATGACGTTTGGTTTTCTTATTGAAACCTTTGACATTTACAAGGCAGAAGTAGCAGTTATCAGAATGGTTTGTTGATTCTCTCCAAACCATGGGTATACCAAACTTAAGTTTGGCATTCTTTCCTTGACACCATGACAACAAGGTTTCAACAGAGGTTTTGCAGACTTTGTGAGGAGCCCAACTTTTGTCGTGATCTCCAAGTGGCACTTTAATATACACAAGATATACTTTCTTGACAAAGTTGTTGATGTTGCATCTTTGGGCCACCTATGTGAAATCGCCAAGGATGTGCACTGCCACTGGAGAAATACTGTTTGATTTGAAACTTGGACCTATGTGGTTAATTCATCACAATGCATGCAAGGCACTATTGACCAACTGGCAAATGGCAAGTAAAACTTCACAATAGGTGCTTATCTCTTCTAAATCAGCACTATCAATTATATCAAAGTATCCCAAAGCCAACTGCTAATGGATGTCAAAGCACCCTTCCCTTCCTTAGGCCCCAGTGAACTGAATTGTTTAGGTGCCCTTTAGTTTCAACATTTTAATTTTAAACAATATCTTTGCAAATTGCTGACAATAGCTAGAAATTTAACATCCTAGAATTTTTGCTGCAAAAAATTAGCTTGCTAACGTGAGCTGAAAAGCTTCCATTACACTCAAAAACTTGAAAATGAGGAGTACGGATAACACAAAATCGTGATGTGATAGAGCAATTCTGAGAGAAGATTTGGATTCAACACCCCACAAGTACTTTAAAACAGCTGAAACATTGTGGGCCAGAGTAAAAAAATTTTTATTTGTAGACCAGTGTTATGCTAGAGGTAGTTTGGGGGTGGGGATGTGGAAAATATGAAAATAGATTGAGGTGGTATGGGCACCTAACGAGAAGGTGGGAGGAGGTACTCATTAGATCCATCGTTGGACTGCAGGTGATGGGGTCTCAAGGGGGAGAGGAAGGCAAAAGAGGACGGGGTGGATGGGGGCCTGGTGATTGGAAGCTGCAAACCCGACCCAACCACAGCTTGGAGGAGGGGGGAGATGATGATAAGTAACTACAACCAAGGCAGACAACTTTTAAACGTGACATGTAAAAGTGAAAGCATATTTTAACTTATGCTGCCTGATATCATGCCTCATGACAGCAAAACTTGCTTCTATATTTCAAGCCTAAGGTAATTCATCCATGTGCTGAGGTTCTCTAGCCCCTGCCTTGCAGGACTTCCAAAACGCATCTGAAACCTCTCTGACTTGCTTACCCGTCTTTTTTATATCCCGCCCTGGGCCAGCATCACCCCTTGGTACAAGAAAGAAGCTGGGTTGTTGACTTTTAACAATATTCTCCTTAATTGTAACTCCTTGGTTCTTGATGCTTTAAGATACTACACCCATCCACTATCCTTCATAACACAGATTTTTGCATCTTGCATTTCTCCTGCATGGACATGTCGACGGGGTTTACACGCTGACCTCTCCAGTCCATGACTGCTGCACTCGACATTTTCCCTTTCACAACTTCTTCTCCTGGAATGATCTCCCATTCGCTGAGTGCTCTACAGCAGCGATTCTCAACCATTTTTTGTCACAGCACACTTTTAATAATTTAAAAGTTTGGTGACAATAACAACAACACATTTCGGGGCACACAAACGCCAACGAAAATGTATAACTTGTAACCTAACCCTATGCAATAGCTCGCCTAAGTGGCACAGTGGGTAGCACACTTGGTAAGTGCTTTGTTAGTTTTTGGTTCGATAAAGGACCGGGGTGGGTTGGCTTTTTCGGGCGAGAGAGAAGCCCTGAGTGCACTTTCTTTCAAATGAGAAGTAAACCCGTAAACCCCGTGTGGTGTACGACGGCATCTGCACGTGAAAGAACCCTCTCTGTAATGGAACAGGTAGAGGAAGCAGCTCGCCCCCTGGTTTCCGTGGAATGTCCCAACAAACAGTAGAAAGACGATACGTAGCATAGGCGTTGCAGCTTTGGTCGGAAACCTTGATAAAACACTGTGGAATGTATCGCCCGTGTGTCCCCTCAGAGGGACGAGATGGGACCTACCCGAACCTACCATAGGCGGGAAGAGGGTTAGATGTTACTTGTAACCTACTCCTATGCACACATCAAGTGGGTGACTAAATACTAAATTATAGCTTTCTTAGCCAGTAGTCAGAACTGTAATATTCATGCCGATTGGTTGAGCCAGTCCCTCCTAGGAATGTAGAACCCATTGAACTACTTGTCTGACGTCACTTAGGTATTGGTATTCGCAGTGGCAGCCCCTGCACACTGCAACGCCCCAGCAGAGACCCAGTTCAGCCATCATGTATGGGGCAGTACAGTCCTAACAACAAATGTTGATATTTTTGTTTTTTTCCTTTATTTAATTGAATTAATCCCTTATCATGGCTCTCAAAAATTGCAAAATGTGTTAGTGAAGATGAAAGTGATGGGAGTAGCATGTTGTGTTCGACACAAAAGTTCTAATATGATCACTAAAGTTCCATCATCATCACACCCTTCTCCCGCCTATGGCGGGGTCAGGTCTGTGGGTTCTAATCCTCCACTCCCGTCTATCCCAAAACAGGCTTTCGCCCACCCCGCTTGCCTCCATGTCCCTCTGTACTACAAGCTCCCACGTCTGCTTGGGTCTCCCCCTACTCCTGATGCCACACACCACCTGTTGCCTCAAAATACACCGCGTGAGCTCCTCCTCCCCCTTCACATCACATGCCCATACCACCTCAACCTATATTCTCTCATCTTCTCCACAATGTCTCCCACCCCCAAACTGCCTCTAACATACACATTACGGACTTTGTCAGCACACGACACCCCACTTATGTAACGCAGCATTCGCATCTCGGCCACTTGCATTCTCCTCTCGTGGTTCTTCCTCACTGTGCAGCACTCAGATCCATACAGCATGGCGGGTCGAACTACAGTTTAGTAAACCTTACCTTTCAACTTTATTGGAACTCTGTGGTCACACAGCACCCCGCTTGCCTGTCTCCACTTTAACCACCCAGCATTGATTCTATGGGTAACGTCGGAGTCGATTTCCCCATTGCTTTGAACCACTGATCCTAAACACCTAACCTTTTTCCCTGCTGATAGCACCTCATTTCCAAAACGAACTCCACCCCCTTGGTCCTGGCCACTCCAATTGAAAGCCCAGTACTCGGTTTTCTTCATGTTCACCTTCAGGCCCCCCCTTTGCCATTGCTGTTGTAATGTCCTGTAAGACCTGTTGAACTTCCTCTTGGGACTCCTCTAACCTTCCTACATCGTCAGGAAACATCGAGCACTGTGGGCCCATTCCGCTATTCCTGTCAGCAGGTCATCCATTGCCAAAGCAAAGAGATATAGGCTGAGGGCTGATCCTTGATAAAGCCCTACCTTCACCTTGAAGCCACCGGTATTCCCCCATGCCGTCCTCACCCTAGTGGTGGAACCATCATACATATCCTGTACTATTCTGATATGCCCCTCATCTTCTTAGAACATCCCATACTACTTGTTGTGAAACATTGCTTCTTGAGGTCTACAAAGATCACAAGCAAGTCCTTCTTTACTGCTCTATGCTTCTCAACCATCTGTTGTAGAATAAAGATAGGTTCCATTGTTGACCTACCAGGCATAAACCCAAACTGGTTTCCTTGGACACTAGTACGATTTCTGAAGCGACATTCTATGACTCTCCCACAGTTTCATAGAATGGCTCATTAACTTAATGCCTCTATAGTTCCCACGCTCCTGGGTGTCACGTCCTACTCTAACATTACTGCATCAGCTGTCACGAATCTCTATCTGCCAGTGTCCTTCCTGTGTGAATTTGTCTTTCACAAACAAAACACAGAATGAAAAATATTAAAAATCAAGTCCTTTTTGTTTCCTTACATTCTTGTGTAGTGGTTTCATGGGGTCTACGACAATTGGGAGAGCGACAATTGGGGGTATACAACAATTGGGTGAAAAACATGACTTTTTACTTGCTTTTTGCCCCACGTAATCCTACTACCTCGCAAAGCACAGCTGTCATGCGGAGCTGCGCTATTACAAGTAGCTTTACAAACGTGGATGATGATGCCAGTCAGACTGTCAGACTATCAACTGTGTGGGCAGGAGGATCTAAGTGTGGAAAGAACGCGGGCGGCCGCTCTGATGGGGCCGCCTACTCAAACCTAAAAGTAACACGAAACTTTTAATGCTTTGATGTTCCACAAAATAATCCCGCCTCGATGGCCCAGTGGGTAATATACTCAGTGACAACGTCAGTGGTTCTTGGTTCGACACTGGTGGGTTGGCTTCTTTCGGGCTGGAGAGATGCCCCGAGTGCTCCTTCCTTTGGATGAGAAGTAAAACTGTGTCAGTGCCATAACGGGGGTATGAAGCGCGTATCAAGCGTCTAACTTTCCCTTTCCCGTAACCCAATAATGATAAAAAACTTAAACATTTTGCACCCCAAACCCAGTTGCACCCGTGGCAGCTGCCTTCTTCGCCACGCGCTCGTTATGCCCCTGCTCCATACGGTGTACGATGGCATGGGGACATAAAAGAACCTTATTCAATGTGTAGATGAGGCAAAATTTCCAGGTTTAGGAGCTTGCTGCCTGGCACCAGCAGAATGCCTAAATGCACAGTAGACCGACGATAAATAAGCATAGGGGGTTGCAGATTTTGTCGACAACCGGCTGTGGAGAAATACTGTCCAATAGATCACCCTTGTGTCCATTCAGATGGACAAGATGGATACTCGACACTGCCATAGACAGGAAAAGGGTTATGAGTTGCTTTTGCAATGGTGGTTCAGGAAAGAAAGGCAATTCTTTCCATCTGCTAGTTAGGAACGGCTTATTGCGTTGGACACACCAGTTCTTCTCTAAGCAACGCAATCCCAGCTAGTACTGACATGGCTGGCCACTTGGGAAAACTGGGTGCTGCTAATGCCCAAAAATCGTAGGTTTTGTGCAGTCTCTGCATTAGAACTACGTAGTGGACAGGGCTCTAATGAACTTGTAGTTGAAGGGCCCTAAAATACCAACGAACAACAATCCATCTGCTGGCAAACAACACAATGGAAACAAGATAACGACTTCTTCATTCAATCAAAATAATTGAAAATATCATGAAGGGAGCGGCCTAGACATAATTGCACGCGGGCGGCCGAACCTATAGAACCGGCCCTGTGTGTAGGGTGGACAGGAACCTGGTTCGAGATATGTGGGATTGGAGGAGGTTGTAAATGAATGGGTACGTTTTCTGGCGGTCACTTGTTTTCTGAAATTAGCGATGATTTTGTGGAAAAATAATGGTCGAATCAAACGAAGGTTGTAAATCAGTAGGTTTTTCTCTGAAATTAGTACAGTGGTACCCCGCTTAACGAACGTAATTCGTTCCAACTATACGTTCGTTGTGAGGGGTGTTCGTTGTGCGGAACACAATTTCCCATAGATCTCTATATTATATTGTGTAATTCGCTCCGGGTTGCCACGAAAAATTGTGAAAATTGTTAAGAAGTTAAAAACAAAGTGCAGTGCTGATTGTTAATGAGCAAAAACACTAGGACCCATTTTTTGGGGGGTTCATACTTCACAAAAACTAGGAATTGCCCTGCAATGAGAAGGCAGTCAATTACTTGCAGTGTGCAGTTGAACGGTGCTCGTCAGCAAATGCCATGCATTGAGGGGTCCATTCTCCTACTCACGTCAGTAGCTCGTCCATAACCAGAATAAAAAGTTATGGATTTGAGTGCTGAACCTTGGTGCACCCCAAACTTCACTGGGGAGCCCCCAGTATTTTCCCCAAGGTGTCCTTACCCTGGCTGTGGAATGGAACCATCATACGAGTACATATCCTAAACTATTCGAATAAACCCCTTTTCTACCCCCTTTTGCATAATGCCTGTTGTGGAACACTGGTAAGCTTTCTCCAAGTTGATAATGATGGTATGGAGATCCTTCTTAGCGGCTCTATATTTTTCTATCATCTGCCTCAGAATGAAGATTCGTGCCATTGTGGACCTGCCTAGCATGAACCCAAACTGTTTTCCACGGACACTAGTTCTGTCCTGGAGGCGACATTCTATTACATTACATTGGTATAACTCATTGGATTAATACCTCTATAGTTACTCAAATCTTGGACATCCTATACCAGTGGTGGCGAACCGTTTTTGAAGACGGGTCACAATAACACAAAAGAAAACCAAGAATTTGTCCACGGGTCAGATGCAAGCACTATTCAATTTTATGAATAAAAATAAGTTATTATTAATAGTGAATAAAGTTTATTAAAGGAGGGAATAGAGAACATCATCCAAATTTTATTACACCTTTAACATCATCTCATTAACACTCGGGCCACTTAAAATTGCGCGGTTGGTCGCAGGTTCGCCACCACTGTCCTATACAGTTCCTAGTTCACTTTGTATATTGAACAAGCGTTCGTTATGTGAAACAAGTTCGTTATGCGATACTCCCGCGCTTTTTTGACGGTGTTCGTTATAGGCAACATTTGTTATACGAGGCGTTTGGGAGGCGTTTGGAAGTCAGATTTTGAAAAATAAGGAAATGTTTCTGTATTGTTTGAATTAATGATGCAAAATTTATTTTCACAGGAAGTAAGTACCCAACAACATTGATTATCATCATACCCTCATCTCGCCTGTGGCGGGGTCGGGTCTGCGGGTTCTAGCCCTCCACTCCCGTCTGTTCCCCACGAGGTCCCCATCCACTGCACACATTGCCATGTTCCTCTGGACAACCTGTTCCCAAGTGTGTTTTGGTCTCCCCCTACCTTGGATGCTGCCGACCACCTGCATTTCTAGAATGCGGCTATCGAACTCCTCTTCCCTTCTTCTCATAACGTGTCCATACCACTACAGCCTATTCTCCCCTTCGACTAGCCCTTTCAAGTGCAAACCATTACCCCTGCTCTTTGTGGTTCTTGGTTGTGCAATTTGTTTAAAAAAATAATGAATTGGTTGACGTTTTGATAATAAATTGTGAATTTTTTTTACTGGCAATTACTGTTGTTGCATTTCGTCACCTTTCTTAGAAACCACGTAAGTCCAGAAAAAACAAATTTACAGGAAAGGAAAAACTGCTTATAACTGATACTGTTTTCCATAGGTGGGAATAACAAAAATTGCCCTGCAGAGGGACACAGGTTGCTGACAGACTAACATGGTCTGTGAATTCATATTCCTCAGGTTGTTTCACTAAGATTTCATAATTAATATAAAAACCAAGGAAAATGGGACTTCGGTGGTTTTTTAAGAAAGGTGGCTCTTTCTACAAAGTCACAGGTTGGAGAAGTGGTTAATGGTTTGCAATTTCGAAAATAACGATTTTGCAGGAGGTATCTTCCCGATGCCCCATCACAACAAGGGCTTAAAACAATGCATTGTAGTCCTCATATTAACAGCAGCAGTAATAATGCTGTTTTTCTCTTCTTAGTAATCATATTTATATTAATTTCAGTTTCGATTTTTGGGTTGGTTCGTTGGTGTATTACGGCCCCGTTCACAGCGAAATTCTAACACAGAGACTGCACAGACATTACACCAATTCGACGAATTTTTTGTGTATCAGCGGTACCCAGGGCCGGATTTACCATTAGGCTAAACAGGCTGAAGCCTAGGGCGTCAACATTTAGCGGGCTTCAAAACTTAAGAAAGGGCTTGAAAAGGGCCCAAAATTGATATAGCCTAGGGTCCCTCAATATATAAATCACGCACTGGCGGTACCCATTTTTCCCAAGCGGCTACCCATGTCGGTACTAGCTGGGGTTGCATAGGTTAACTTCAATTATCAAACAAGAAGTTGTTTGTCCAACGCAATAACCACTCCCTGGATTTTAGGTAAGTGGGTGGTTTGTCAGATGATAGGGGAGACCGGGGCAAGTTGACGATATTAAGAGTTTTCGAATTAATTTTTTTTTTCTTTTGAGATAAAATGTTTTACTGTGCTGGGATACTTAGAATGCACCTTTATTTATAATTTAGTGGTTTAAAGTGAGACATTTTTTGATATCTTCAAGGTGATTTTATAATTTTTAATGAACGATGTAAAATTCGTCATCTTGCCCCAACCCGGGGCAAGATGACGGCTATTGAAAAGTAAAAGGAAAAAGTAAATTCTCCGTATTCTAGTATTATACCCTTATTTCTTTTATAGTAAAATAGGATTAGGCATTATTTATTTCATTGTTAAACGTAAATGAAATAATATTTTTAATTTTTTTTTATGAATTATAAAAACGCATTAACACTAAAAGTTAAAATCGAAGTAAATAGTAAATCAAACTTATTGTCAACTTAAAAGTTAATGTTTCTAGTAAGCTGTCCACCACAAAGAAGATGCCAGTTAACACTGAGGGTCAAAGTGGTGAGTTCGTCAACTTGCCCCAGCAACAATTTTAAAATTTAAGTATTATAGCAATAAGATTAAAAAATTATTTTACTAATGAATACTGAATATGAATAGCCAGTTGTCTAAGGTAGATGAAAATGCTATTAGATATTTCTATAGCTTACCTATATATTAATTAAATCTTAATTCCAAAATTTGGTTTCATATAGCACACAGCAGGAAAACAATGAAACTCATGCAAATAATATATGGTAACAGTGCCTTGACAAAATGATTTTGTAGTGTCTATTCATGAGGAGTACTAGTAGTAGTCATATGATGCTGCTAACTATCAGGAAAATCGCTAATTAAGCCATTAGTCATCTTGCCCCGGTCTCCCCTATGTATTTCGCTTTTTGAAAAACCATGTGTCTCTCTTAGGCTGCCGCCATGGTGGAGCAGAGAGGAGAGAGGTCAGGATAACAGTGAGGACCGTTATTAAAAACAAAGTTCGCATTTCAATCAGTGGCATACCGCCTACCCCTGACTATTTGCAGAGAACTGCATGCAATGCGTTTTTATGGCAGAGTGGCACCCCACAAGCCTCACATCAGCACCAACAATGCAGCAAGGAGATTGCAATGGTGTAAAGAGCGATGACATTGGACTCTGGATCAATGGCGAATGGTTGAATGGAGTGATGAGTCCCTTTACACCATCTGGCAATTGGATGGATGGGTTTGGGTTTTGGGAACGCCTGGTGAACATTACCTGGCAAGCTGCTGTGCCCACAGTGAGGTTCGGCAGAAAGTCAGTGATGGTGTGGGGGTGCGTCTCATGGTATGGGTTGGGAGTAATCGTTTCTGTGGATGGACATCTAAATGCAGAGCGTTACCTGGAAATTCTGGACAATGCAGCACTCCCATCTCTCTGGCAGCACTTTGGCAATAACCCTTTTCTGTTTCCGCACAATAACGCACCTTGCCATAAAGCATGGGCTGTAGGCACATGGTTTGATGAAATGGGAGCTCAAGAAATTGACTGGCCTGTACAGAGTCCCAATCTGAACCCCATGGAACATCTGTGGGACGTGTTGGAACGTCGATCGTCACACACTTGTTTCAGAATGGCCGACATCTGTGACCGAACTGTCCAAGACACTTATGGCAGAAATTATCTGTCACAACATATCAAAACCTTGTGGACAGTATGCCCCAGAGAGTAGATGGTGTGATAGCAACAAAAGTTGTACCAACAAGATACAAATATATGTATATTTGTGAGAGTTTCTGTTAAAGTGGTGGTGTCTCATGACTTTTGATAGGGTAGTGTAGACTATGTAGCATGAGACAAATAGACCTAGAGTAGTTCTTTCTCGGCTTTCAGTGCTGTATACACTATGCCCTCTCTTGAGAGCAAGAATGGTTTGGTAGATTTGAGCGCCCTCTAGCTCTCTAGCAAGTGAAAATCTATGAAAAAATTCTATAGTGTACCCACACCCTTAATAGATAAAAATGGCAGGTATATAACCAGCAGGGAAATGCATTAGGAGGATATTGGTGGAATATGGATGTGGGTTCTCTGCTATTGGTGGAAAGGTGGTGGAATGGACAGACTAATAAAAAGCCAGGGACCATTAGCTGGACAGGCTTGCTTTAATAGGGTAGAGTTAGATAAGGAGATCAATGCATTGAATTTGGGAAATGTATGTGGGGAGGGCAAGGTAGCAAATGAGTTTCTCATAGCACTAGGGAGTAAAGGCAGAGAACAGCTCTTTAAGATATTTAACGAGTGTTTAGGGGGTGGAAAAATACCAGGTGACTAGGACATCACATTGGTAGTGATGCTGTACAAGGGCAAAGGAAAGAGCAAGGAAAGTTTTATTGTTACTGGCCAGTTGTGATAAACAATGCTGGGCTAGTGAACCTTGTGGACAGGATGCCCCAGAAAGTAGATGCTGTGATAGCAGCAAAAGGTGGACCAACGAGATACTAAAATATGTATATTTGTGTTTCTATTAAATTGGTGGTTTCCCATGACTTTTGGTAGAGTAGTGTATTAATTATATCTTATTTCCCAAATTTCGATAATGCAGTGCTGCATTTTGAAGCATTGTGCAGCTGCATTGTGCTGATTTCAAATATGGGTTTAGTTTTTCTCAGGCATGTACAGATTTTTCACAAATCGCTAATAATTACTTCACCTTACATGAATTTTGAATGACTTCTTGGAA